>CM069152.1:41888769-42373769 GCA_035221665.1 Okamejei kenojei | reverse complement strand
TTATAAACGGATTTACCGTTGAATTTTAATAAAACATAAAAGTTTTTATCGTATTCTTGAAGTTGGTGAAATAACATATAATTAATGTTGGCAGCTAGGTTTTGCTTCCATAGTCTCACCACTTCCTTTAGATATAGCAAAATCTTTTGCTATCTCAGGCACATCTGGCCTCACTTTTTTATTTGTGGTGTGCATTCATAATTCACATCACCACTTGCAGGGTCTGTCTTTTGCAGCCCTGATCCACTTGGAATTATATCCAAAGAGACTTCCTCCACCCTAATCCAGGGTTCAATTCTCAATTTGGCACATAGCCATATTTTGTATATTCAAGCCCCTCAGGGTCTTTTTTGGGCTGTTTGGGTACTGTGACCCTTGGTCTCTTTTTATATATTGGAGTACTTTCTCCATATCGCGATTTTTATAACTTTTTTAAAGTACAGCCTTTCTGACTTTTAAAATTCACTGCCAAAAGATTTGTGGAGCATTTTTACCTCTCTACCGTAATTTTAACGGTACCAGTATCGGAACCGGCCCCGTAATTAATCTCTCGTCCCGATCGCTGGGTATTCCCCTGGGACGTTCTTTTCAAAACTCCGTTATTTTAACAGAGTAATTTCTGTTCAATTTAAACTTTTAGTTTGTTTTTAAAATCCTTTAAAATTCCTGGTTTCCACCAGGCACGGAGTTTTCAGTCCTAAAAAAAAATTTTCAAACTGCACTTACCTGCCGGTTCCGAACCTACCGCTGTCGAGGAGCTGTCTGTGCAGCTCCTGCTTCTGCCGTCAGCGTCGACGTTAATGCCGTTCCAGCGCCAGGCGGGCCTTCTTCACGTAGTCACTCACGTGACTCCGAAGTAAAAATTGAGCATTTGTAACTACTTTCAGATTCACAGACACTTAAAACCACTGGGAGCCATGTTCCTGAGTTCCCTTCAAACTCACGACAATTCCATTCTTACTCCTCCCTTAAATACCACATGGTTTACCAGAAAATATATTATATTTACTGTAAATGACTCAAGTGCTGGAGTAACTCAGTAGGTCAGGCAACATCCCAGGAGAACATGAATAGCTAACATTTTGGGTCAGGGCCTATCTTCAGACTGAAGAAGGGTCCCGATTTGAAACATCAGACTGAAGAGCATCAGACGTCACTTCACATATTCAACAGGGATGATGCCTGACCCGCTGAGTTACTCCAGCACTTTCTGTCCTTTTTTGTGAACCAGCATCTGCAGATCCTTGTTTCTACATTTACCAAGACCAAGAGAGTTTATTGTCGTGTGCCCCAGATAGGACAATGAAATTCTTGCTTTGCTTCAGCACAACAGAACATAATAGGCATTGACTACAAAACAGATCAGTGTGTCCATATACCATTATATATTTAAATACACACATGAATGAATAAATTGATAAAGTGCAAATAACAGATAAAGGGGTATTAATGTTCAGAGTTTTGTCCGAGCCAAGTTTAATACCCTGATGGCAGTGGGGAAGTAGTTATTCCTGAACCGGGTCGTTGCAGTCCTCAGGCTCCTGTACCTTCTACCTGAAGGTAGCAGGAAGATGAGTGTGTGGCCGGGATGGTGTGGGTCCTTGATGATTTTGCCAGCCTTTTTGAGGCAGCGACTGCGATAGATCCCCTCGATAGAAGGGAAGTCAGAGCCGATGATGGACTGGGCAGTGTTTACTACTTTTTGTAGTCTTTTCCTCTCCAGGGCGCTCAAGTTGCCGAACCAAGCCACGATGCAACCGGTCAGCATGCTCTCTACTGTAGAAATTAGAGAGAGTCCTTACATATTCACGGATGTCGCACCCTGGCCACTCCCTCTTCTCCTCTCATCAATTGGGCGAAAGGTATAGATGTGTGAAACCGCACACTTCCAGATTCAGGGACAGTTTCTTCCCAGCTGTTATCAGGCAACTGAACCATCCTACTGCAACCAGAGAGTAGTCCTGAACTACTATCTACTCCATTGGAGACCCTCGGACTATCTTTGATCTGACTTTATCAGACTACTGGCTTTATCTTGCACTAACCATTATTCCCTTCTCATGTATCTGCACACTGTGAATGGCTTGATTGTGTCTGTGTGTGTGTGTCTCTATTGGAATGCTTGGAGCGCTGTGAAGTTGGACTTGCAATGTTTTATGACTCATTCACATTTTAAACTTTAATAAATCCTTTTTCCACTTGCCATGTCTGCTGTTCTTCATCACAATGGGTACCTAATAGGCAGGAATGGCTGTGCTGTCGGAGAGCCACTAAGAGTGCATTGGGGGGAGGTTGAGGGGAGATGGACTGAATGTGTGGGGGGGGGGAATGGCAAGGAGCAGAGTTGGGGGGTGAAGGGAGGAGGGGTAACTGAATGACATGCCCCCACACCAGCTGTAAGTGACTGAAGTGCCAGCCCACCAGCCGTGACTTGGTGAACTGCCAGCCCACCAGCCATGACTCACTGAACAGCAAGTCCAAGAATCCATTCAGTCCACAATGTCCATACTAGCCCTCTGGAAACCAGTCTCTCCAGCCCGCAACACCCATAATATTGCTCCAGAGATCCACGCAAGGATAGACTTTCCTCATTCATTGCTGTGATCTGTAAAAAAAGATAAAAATGTCTAAAATTGATTGTCCACCCTCTCCCCCTTCTCTCTCACAGAGTCTGTCACCCGTTTTCAGCAGAATATCTGGCAGTTTCAGAGCTGCCAGCCCACCGGGCCTGAGTTTCTGAGTTGCCAGCCTGCCAGGCCTGAGACTGAGCTGCCACGCCTCAGTGACTGAGCTTCCAGCCCAAGAATCTACTCCATCCTGCCCACAATTTCCATACTAGCCCTCTGGAAACCAGTCCCTTCGGCCCACAAAACCCATGTTAGTGCTCCCAAAAGCCCCCCTCCCCCCCACTGGCCAGCAATATTGGAATTGGTGGAGAGGTGGAATATTGCGTTGGGGGACCAGCCCTCCTGTGTGATGCTGGGACCCAACGGGTCCCACTTAGTCTAGTACCTTATAATTTTGTGTGTTTATTAAAATTAATAAATATGAAAATACCCATAAAACAAAACTTCTTATGGAGGGATGTTCTTAAGTGCACCAAGATGACAACTACGTTAAACAGATTCAGTGATTTTTTTTTTGGTTTAATTATTCATGGCATTGCTCAAACTATCTAAGTTATTAATATTTATACATGGGAAGTGCTGCTTATTGAGAGCCAAAATTCCATTGAATATTGTATCTGGGGTAATGAACCCTAGTAACACAATTCCTCAGTACCTTTCATAAGCAAAATAGCGATGTATTTTACAAAGTCCTTCTGTGGTGTAAAATTATTCTGCTTCTGATTGGGGATTTCTCATGCCACTAGCGAGCTGCTAAATGGCATACGCTTTTGATCTATTTGCATAATGTCTCTGGCATTTCTTGAGCATGTATTTTTGTAAAGTAATATTCCTTATATATGTAACAGTCCAACAATGTCTCTTATGAATTGAAGCTACCACCACTTTAATTGTGATTCTGTAATCACAATGGGAATATGAACTGTATTTATTCCTCATATAAAAATGTATGTGTCATTTATGTATCACTGCAGCATTTGCACGTTGCACATGAAATGAAAGAGTGCATGTTATTACACAAGGATGTCCCCCAATGGAACAATAGGTTATTTATTGACAGTATATTTATTCAGTACAAATATTAAGAAAGTCTCCTCAGCCAATCTTAAATTGATTTGGGAGCCATAGGGCCTGTATCTGCACTGTTTCTCTAAAGTCCCTGTGCCCTGTGCCACTGATAGGGTGACCAAGCTAGACAACTTTGTCCAGTTTCATTTGTAATACTCCAATAACAGCCGGATACAAAAACAGTTGTGTTGAATGCGTGAAATGTAATTTACTGCAAAAATCTGACAAATAGAGGCACCATATTAAATATATCGGAATTAATACCCATGCAGTGTTCAAGCTAATTTATGATGTCATAAGGTCATAATGTCATACGTGATAGGAGCAGAATTAGGCCATTCGTCCCATCAAGTCTCATCCACCATTCAATCATGGCTGATCTATCTCTCCCTCTTAACCCCATTCTCCTGCCCTCTCCCCATATCCCTTGACACCTGTACTAATCAAGAATCCATCCAAATATCCATTGACGACCTCCACTCTGTGGCAAAGACTGAAATGGCATTACAGATTTCGGCATGTATAAAACTTGAATTTCTGATTTTTTAATTGAGATGTTTACATTCATAGATTCATACAGCATGGAACCAGACCCTACAGCCAACTTGTCCACACCGGCCTACATATCCCAGCTACACTGGTCTCACCTGATTGCGTTTAGCCCATATCCCACCAAGTCTGTCCTATCCATGAACCTGTCTAATTCTTTCTTAAACATTGCAATAGTCCCTGCCTCAACTCCTTCCTCTGGCAGCTCGTTCCTCACACCCACCACCCTTCATGTGAAAAAGATATCCCTCAGATTCCTATTAAATCTTTTCCCCTTCATCTTCAACCAATGTCCTCTACAATACAATACAATACAATACGGTTTTATTTGTCACATTGCACATAAAGTGCAAGTGAAATGAATTTGCCAGCAGCGGTAGAATGATAAAGAACGCACAATACACAGTAAAAATGTAATACTCAAACATCTAATACAGCATTCATCACTGTGATGGAAGGCACAAAGTTTGGCCAGTCCTCCTCCATTTTCCCCCGTGGTCGGGACCTCCACCCTCCGCAACCGTCGCTGCGGGCGTCCAGATGTGTAGACAAGGTCAAGTCCAGGTCCTCTGGTCCTCGATTTACCTACTCTGGGCAAGAGACTCTGTGCATCGACCTGATCTATTCCTCTCATGATTTTATACACCTCTATAAGATCACCCCGATCCTCCTGCGCTCCAAGGAATAGTTCCAGCCAAAACCTCTCGTTATACCTCAGACCCTCGTGTCCTGGTAAGTTTACAAGTTCATAAGTGATAGGAGCAGAATTACACCTTTCAGCTCATCAGGTCGACTCTGTCATTCAATCATGGCTGATCTATCTCTCCCTCCAAACCCCATTTGCCTGCCTTCTCTCCATAACCCCTGATAACCCTACTAATCAAGAATCTATCTATCTCTGCCTTAACAATATCCTCATACATCTTCTCTGTACCGTTTCCAGCTTGACAACATCTTTCTTATAACATGACGCTCAGAACTGAACACAACACTCTAAATGCAGCTTCACCGATGTCTTATATAACTGTTTGAGCTACATACACCCACATTTCCCCCTATTGCTATTTGTTTTCCTTTGAACTTGAGGCACTGTACGTCAAGGATTCATCAACTGTACGATCCTCCCCAGGTTCACTCTCTGTACCTACAGCCTTAAAGAATAGCAGTTTTTCTAGCAGTCGTGATACATATACATATTCCATCAACTGTGAAATTGCTTCAGAAAGTTCAAGTCAGTGAGACAGGACTTATTTTTCCAAGCATCTAGCAGGGATTCTGTAATAATAGATAGTGAAGACGTTTATCAACAAGTACTGCAGTGTCTTGATTAGTTGGGCACGTGGGTTGAAGAATACTTAATAGAGTTCAATGCAGATAAGTGTCAGATGTTGCCTTTTGGGAAGTTAAACCAGGGCAAGACCTTCACAGTGAATGGTTGTGCCCTTTGGAATGTGGTAGCTGTGGAAGGGCTTGCACACCATCACTTCCTACAAGGCGAAACCAGGGGCCAGCTCGAGCGATAGTGAGGCATCTCTCTCAGACGAGCTCAATGCATTCCATGCACGTTTTGAAAAGGAGAACACTGATGTGCCTTGCTGAGCCCCCATAGCCATGATGGTATTACATTCTCAATCACAGAGGCCAATGTCAGAAGATCCTTCAGGAGGATGAACCCTCGGAAAGCAGCTGGACCTGATGGTACACCTGGTCTTGTTCTTAAAACCTGTGCAGACCAAGTTTTTGCGGACATCTTGAACTGAAGTTTGTGGTTTCCCACCTGATTTAAAAGGGCATCAATAATACCAGTGCCCAAGAAGAGTAAGGTGATGTACCTCAATGACTATCGACCGGTGGCACTAACGTCTATGGTGATGAAGTGCTTTGAGAGGTTGGTTCTGGCACATATCAACTCTCACCTCCAAAACTCTCACCTCACCTGAACTCATTAAATGTGCCTAACACCACAACAGTACAACGGAGGATGTGATCTCACTGGCTCTCAGTTCCATACCGGACCACGTACAATAAAACACATACAGTACATCAGGCTGGTGTTTATAGACTACATCTCGGAGTTTCGTACATCATTCTCTCCAAACTGGATACCTAGCTCACATAACTGGGTCTCTGTGCATCCCTCTGTAACTGGATCCTTGACTTCCTCATCAACAGACCATATTCTGTACAAATTGGCAGTAGCACTTCCTCCTTGATAACCCTCAGCACAGGAGCACCTCAAGGCCCCCTGTTATACTCACACTATACTCATGACTGTGTAGACAGCCCTTCTACCCAACTTGCCCACACCGGCTACGCTAATCCCACCTGGTCCAGATCCCTCCAAACCTGTCCGATCCATGTACCTGTCTAACTGTTTCTTAAACGTTGGGATAGTCCCTGCCTCAACTACCTCCTCTGGCAGATCGTTCCAAACACCCACCACCGTTTGTATGAAAAAGTTACCCCTCAGATTCCGATTAAATCTTTCCCCCTTCACCTTAAACCTATGTCCTCTGGTCCTCGATTCACCTACTCTGGGCAAGAGTCGCTGTGCATCTGCCCGATCTTTTAAAATTTGAGGCTTCATTTTCTTAATCTCTGCTCTCTTTAATTACTGATCGATAAGCTATATACAGTATGATTTAACAAATAGCCTGGTGGTTTCAATACTTAGAACCAAGTTCATTTTTGAACACTTCAATCCTTCAGTTTGCTTTGGAGAGCACAAACCTTTTTCAGTAGCTGCAGGAAAAACTAGAAATTATAACATCGTAGAACAAGAAAATGAAGAGAATTAGGAAAAAAATCTATTTCTCTGTTATTACCTTTGAAATATGTTTCAAAATGGCAAATTCTTTTGTGTTAAAAATTAGCATAATTGCTGGATATGCTCTGACCCTCAACACCTTCAATGAAAATCTATAACGACTTTTCTTTCTGAAAGCAAAATCATTGCTTAATACTTGGATAGCAGTGGTTCAACAGCTTTCACTTCCACCTTTTCAGAGTAAAGGGCCTGTCCCACTTGAGCGTCATTTGCGTGTCACTGCCTACGTCACCACACACCATGCGCGCATCACGTGTGCGTTACGACGTGCGCGTCATCTGTCGTGACACGTAAATGATGTCGCGTAAATGTTGCCCAAGTGGGACAGGCCCTTAACCCTCCACAGGAAATAAATGCAGCTGCCCTACCATCAATACCTGTCCCAAGAACACAGAGAAAATTATAGCGGTGAAACGTATAAAAATGAGAGCCCCTCATCAAAAGCTGAATTATTTCATTGTTAGGCTGCTACTCATGGAAACTATCTGGCATAACAGCATTCAATTGTTTCAGAGACATTTTGTATTTTCTTTTCAAGGATAAAGGGGGGAATTTATGTTTGAAGTCAGAGTGTGCAAGTGAGGTTAAGGGCCTAGAAACAAACATAAATTGGTCAACCAGGCCTAGGAAGAGGGCAGAGAAGGGAAGGATTGAAGCGTTACAGACCTGAGAACCCAACGGCATTAACCTAGCTCAGGCTCAAACATTGGGTGGATCCGGACTGACTCCCACAATTCTACAGAAGGTCATGGGGACAGGTCGAGGAGATTTGTATGATGTTAATGAGACCGTGGGCCTAAACCAACATGGCAGTACATGGTGAAAATGAATCTCCAGGAGGAGATCATTGAGCACCAGAGGGCATTTTGTCCCACTGCCCAATAAATGAAAACCTAGTCCTAGTGTACTTTGCATCTGTATTCACCAAGGAAAAGGACATGGAGAACAGTGAGATCAGTATGGGACATACTAACATGCGGAGGTAGTTTGTGATCATTAAGGAGGTGGTGTTGGGGCTGTTGAAAAGGAGTAAGTTGGATAAATCCCCGGAGTGTGATGATATCTATCCCAGGTTATTGGGAGAGGTAAGAGAGGAGATTGCAGAGGCCTTGGAGAAGAGTTTTGTATTCTCTCTAGCAGGTCCCACAGGACGGGCGAGTAGTCATTGCAGTTCCTTTGTTTCAGGAGATGCGTTGCGATAATCCAGGAAATTATAGGTGGTGAGCCTCACATCAGTGGTAGGGAAGCTGTGGGGGAGGATCCTACAGTGTAGGATTACTCACACTTGGAAGGTAATAATTCGGGATTATTTGGGACAGGCAGCATTGCTTTGTCCACAGCGGGTCGTGTTTTACAAACTTGATTGCGATATTTGAGGAGGTGACAGAGTTGATCGGTGGTATTGTCTGCATGGATTTTAGTAAGGCATTTGATAAAGTCCCCATGGTAGGCTAATTTAGAAGATTAAGATGCATGGGATCCACAGTGACTTTGTAGTTTGGGTTCAGAACTGGCTTGCTCATAGAAGACAGAGGGTAGTGGTGAATGATGTTATTTAGCTGGAGGTCTGTGTCCAATTTCCACCAAGGATCTGTGCCGCGTTTCTGTTGCTTGTCATGTATATAAACGACTTGGACTTACATTTAGATGGGTTGTTTGGTAAATTTGCCGATGACACCAAAACAATATTGATGTACAGAGGGATCTTGGGGTCCATATCCATTCCATAACTCCCTGAAAATGGCAACACGAGCGGGTAGTGGAACAAAAAGGTGTGCAGCATGCTTAGGGTAGACAGTCCGAACCTTTTAGCCAAAGTGCAAATGTCAAAGGTTACAGGGCATAGCTTTAAGTGAGAGGGACAAAATTTAACGGAGATATGCTTATTTGTTTGTGTAGTAGCCATTACATCTAGTGCGCCTCAAACAGACATTGTGTTCTCGGCACCCACAATTCTTTACACAGAGAGTGGTGGGTGCCTAGAATATGGTGCCAGGGTTTACGCAACAGATACAACAGTGGTGTTTAAGAGGCTGTTAGATAGGCATTTGGAAATGCAGGGAATAGAGGAGTATAGATCAGATGCAGGCAGAGAAATCATAGAATCATAGAAGATAGGTGCAGGAGTAGGCCATTCAGCCCTTCGAGCCTGCACCGCCATTCAATATGATCATGGCTGATCATCCAACTCAGTATCCTGTACCTGCCTTCTCTCCATACCCCCTGATCCCTTTAGCCACAAGGGCCACATCTAACTCCCTCTTAAATATAGCCAATGAACTGGCCTCAACTACCTTCTGTGGCAGAGAATTCCATAGACTCACCACTCTCTGTGTGAAAAATGATCTTCTCATCTCGGTCCTAATAGACTTCCCCCTTATCCTTAAACTGTGACCCCTTGTTCTGGAGTTCCCCAACATCGGGAACAATCTTCCTGCATCTGGCCAGTCCAACCCCTTAAGAACTTTGTAAGTCTCTATAAGACCCCCCTCAATCTCCTAAATTCCAGCGAGTACAAGCCGAGTCTATTGGTTTAACTTGCCATTGTGCTCAGCACGTACATTGCGGGATGAAGGGCCTGTTCCTATGCTGTACTGTTCTTGTGTGTGTGTGTGTGTGTGTGTGCGTGTGTGTGTGCGTGTGTGTGTGTGTGTGTGTGTGTGCGTGTGCGTGTGCGTGTGTGTGTGTGTGCGTGTGTGTGCGTGCGTGTGTGTGCGTGTGTGTGTGCGTGAGTGTGTGTGTGTGTGTGTGTGTGTTGCGTGCGTGTGTGTGCGTGTGTGTGTGTGTGTGTGTGTGCGTGTGTGTGTGTGTGTGTGTGTGTGTGCGTGTGTGTGTGTGTGCAGTGTGCGTGTTGTGCGGTGTGTGTGTGCGTGTGTGTGTGTGTGTGTGTGCGTGTGTGCGTGTATACGTGTTGCGTCGTGTGTGTGTGTGTGTGCGTGTGTGTGTCGTATGTGTGTGTGTGCGTGTGCGTCGCGTGCACGGGGTGTGTGCGGTGTGAGTTGTGTGTGATGTGTGCGTGGTCGTGCGTATTTGTGTGTGTGTGTGTGCGAGTGTGTTGCGTGTGTGTGTGCGTGTGCGTGTGTGCATGTGTGTGTGTGTGTTGCGTGTGTGTGCATGTGTGTGTGCATGTGTCTGTGTGTGTGTGCGTGCGCGGTGTGTGTGGTGTGTGTATCCGTGTGTGTGTGTGTGTGCGTGTGCGTGTGTGTGTGTGTGTGTGCTGTGCGTGTGGTGCGGTTGTGGTGTGTGTCGTGCGGCAATGCGTGCGTGCGTGCGTGTTGTGTGTGTGTCCCTGTGCGTGCGACAGGAATGCTTAAAAATATTGATATTTGACACAGTGCATGAAATGTTCCAATCATGTGCTGACTGAATGATTGCCTAATGGAGTATTTCTATCATTTGACATCCCCTGGCTGAATATGTTAACATTTCTTTCCCATTAGAGTCATAGAGTGATAGAGTGTGGAAACAGGCCCTTCGACCCAACTTGCCCACACCGACCAACAATGTCCCAGCTACACTAGTCCCACCTGCCTGCGCTTCAAACTGGCCTGTCCCTCCAAAACTGTCCTATCCCTGTACCTGTCCAACTGTTTCTTAAACGATGGGATAGTCCAAGCCTACAACTACCTCCTCTGGCAGCTTGTCCCATACACCCACCACCCTTTGTGTGAAAAAGGTACCCCTCGGATTCCTATTAAATCTTCTCCCTTTCACCTTGAACCTATGTTCATTGGTCCTCGATTGCCCTACTCTGGGCAAGAGAATCTGTGCATCTACCCAATCTATTCCTCTCATGATTTTGTACACCTCAATAAGATGCCCCCTCATCCTCCAGCGCTCCATGGAATAGAGACCCAGCCTACTCAACCTCACCCTATAGCTCACACCCTCTAGTCCTGGCAACATCCTCGTAAATTCTTTCTGAACCCTTTCAAGCTTGACAATATCTTTCCTATAACATGGTGCCCAGAACTGAACACAATATTCTAAATGCGGTCTCACCAACGTCTTATACAACTGCAACATGACCTCGCAACTTCTATACTCCATACTCTGACTGATGAAAGCCAAAAGCCTTTTTGACCACCTTATCTACCTGCAACTTGACCTTCAAGGAACCATGCACCTGTACTCCTAGGTCCCTCTGCTCTACAACACTACCCAGAGGCCTACCAATTACTGTGTAGATCCCGTCCTTGTTCGATGTCCCAAAATGCAACACCTCACACTTCTCTGTATTAAGTTCCATCAACCATTCCTCCGGGCACCTGGCCAATCGATCCAGATCCTGCTGCAATCTTTCCCAACCATCTTCACTATCTGCAAACCCACTTCACTTTTGTATCATCAGCAAACTTGCTAATCTTGCCCTGTATGTTCTCGTCCAAGTCATTGATGTAGATGAAAAACAGTAACAGGCCCAGCACAAGACCCTGAGGCACACCACTAGTCACAGGCATCCAGTCTGAGAAGCAACCTTCCACCATTACCCTCTGCTTCCTTCCATGGAGCCAATTTGCTATCCATTCAGCTATCTCTCCTTGGATCCCATGCGATCTAACCTTCCAGAGCAGCCTACCATGCAGAACCTTGTTGAATGCCTTACTGAAGTCCATGTACACATTTCCTTTGCTCCATAGATGCTGCTACACCCGCTGAGTTTCTCCAGCACTTTTGTCTACCTTCGATTTTCCAGCATCTGCAATTCCTTCTTAAACTCCACGTACACATCTACAGCTCTGCCTTCATCAACCTTTTTGGTCATGTCTTCAAAAAAATCAATCAGATTTGTGAGACACGACCTCCCATGTACAAAACAATGCTGACTATCCCTAATCTGCCCTTGCCCATCCAAATGTCTGTATATCCTATCCCTCAGAATACTCTTCAGTAACTTACCAAACTGCAGATGTTAAGCTCACCGGCCTAGAGTTCCCAGCATTTTCCCTGCAGCCCTTCTTGAAAAGAGGTACAACATTTGCCACCCTAGTCATAGGCCTCCAGTCCGAGAAACAACCTTCCACCATCACCCATTGCTTTGTTCCATGGAACCAATTTGCTATCCATTCAGCCTGTTCATTATTTACCCTCCTACCTTGATGTCTTTCAGCTCACAATAAAGGAACATCATAACCTCTCTCTTGCAACCTCTGGTTGGTGGTAGGAACTACAGATGTTGCCCATCTCCCCCATTTGCTTAGCAATTTGTCACATTTCCATTTCACAGTTTTTAATCCTTTACATTTTCATTAACTATGTTTTGCATCTACTTGCTTTTCAGGTTCTTTTTAAATTATATACAGGTTCTCATTTTAACGAAAAGGACTGCATCCAAATATTGCACCATCTTTTTCATTCTTAGTAGATAGCCAACCAATTTTGTGTTTGTAGTTTTGTATCGGGACAGCAGATGTCCACAGCAGAAGTTCCCTACAGGCTGTTTGCTCACCTTTATATCCATGCATGGTGCATAGAACAAATGCCAAATAATTAAAATTTAGGAGAACTTAAGCAACACATTTGTTTTGCTCTGGAATCCATTGACAACAATCCCATTGCATGGGTTTTGAGCCAAATGTTGACAATGCTTTGTCTCCACAGGTACAGCCTGACCCACTGAGTTGCTCCAGCAGTTTCATCTTTTTTCACTAATACATTTTTTTATGGGTTTGTCAGTCTCAGCACCTGAATCATTCAACTGTGAAAGCTCTGATATGGAGGTTCTGACTGCACTTCCAAAAAACTCTGGTTTAGTGAAGACTTTTTCAAACTTTTACAACAATGTAGTTCCACTCTTGTCATTTACCTTTTCAAGAGGATCATCATTTTATTATATATTTACAAACAACAGTGGTAAAGATGGTTAAAAAAACTCTTCACTGTGAATAACTACCATGAGACTTTGTTTAAATACTAACTGCAAAATGTGTTTTTGATAGGCAGCTTTGTGAACTGTTTTTGAAATTTATAAATTCATACTGCTGTTAACTGGTACTTGACATTAGTTTTTTTATAGTCACCTGCACTAAGATACAGTGAAAACATTGTTTTGTGTGTTATCCAGACAAGGTATACCATACATGAGTACATCAGTTAGTACAAAAGTGAAAAAAAAGGGTGCAGAATTACAGCTACAGAGGAAGTGCAGAATAGAAAGTTCAAGGGTCGCATCGAGGTAGATTGGAAGGTCAACATTCATCCTTAGCATTTGAGAGTTCGGATATCAATGGGGAAGAAGCTTTTGGACCTTCTGCCCGTTGGGAGAGGGGCAAAAAGAAAATGACCATGCATTATTAGCCACGGCGTCAATGTAGTTGGACTGGGACAAATTAGTGGTGATATTTATACCCAGGTACTTGAAGCTCTCAACCACCTCCACTACAGCACCATTGACAGACTGGGTGGGGTGTGTACTCTACCCCGCATCCTGAAGTCAATGACCAGCTCCTTCAATTTGACAACATTGAGGAAGAGGTTTGTATGTCACTAAACTGCCCAACTCTCTCCTGTACTCTGTCTTGTCATTGTTGACATCCAGCCCACTATGTTGGTATCGTCTGCAAACTGACAATTAAGTTAGAGCAGAATTTGGCGGCAGAATCGTGAATTTGTAGGGAGTCTAGTAAGGGCTGAAACCTCAGTCTTGTGGGGTACTAGTGTTTAGAATTATAGTGGAGGATGTTTTGTCACCTATCCTTACTGATTGTGGTCTATTGGCCAGGATGTTAAGGATCCATTTGCAGAGATAAGTGCTAAGTCCTAGGTCCAGGAGTTCAGAGATGAGTTTGATTGTTTTAGTTTCAGTTCAGTTTAGTTTATTGTCATGTGTACCAAGGTACAGTGAAAAGCTTTTTATTGCGTGCTAACCAGTCAGCAGAAAGACAATACATGATTACAATCAATCTATTTACAGTGTATCGATACATGATAGATACATACTAAGTTAAGTCCGGTCATGGATAGCCCGAGGGACATCAGGGGTAGATAATAGTTCAGCACTGCTCTCTGTTTGGGGTAGGATGATTCAGTTGCCTGATAACAGTTGGGAAGAAACTGTCCCTGAATCTGGAGGTGTGCATTTTCACACTTCTGTCTTGATTATGCTGCTGTCCTTGCTGAGGCAGCGTGAGGTATAAATGGAATGAATAGAAGGGAGGTTGGCTATTGTGATAGCCTGGGCTGCAACCACAATTCGCTGCAATTTCTTACGGGTCCTGGATGGAGCTGTTCCCAAACTAATATGGTGTTGAAGGCAGAGCTCTGGTCTTCAAACAGGAGCCTGACGTAAGTGACCCTGTTATCCAGGTGTTCCAGGAACGAGTGCAGGGCCAGGGAGGAGTTGTCTACCATGGACCTGTTGTGCAGTAGGTGAATTGCAATGGATGCAGGCTGTCCAGCAGTCTGGAATTACTGTGCACAGTGACCAGTTACTTGAATGATGGATCTCAGAGTTACTGGATGAACAGAAGCAGAAAAACATTCCTTGACATTGCTAAAATAGGAAAGATATCGGTACACTTTTATTCATCCTATTTTCCCACAGGTTAACGTCAACCAGCCTGGGTCTGAGGTTAAAGGTTAGAATGGTATGAATCCCAGAAAACCTGATCAATTGTTTGTAAATGAGTGTAAAGCAACATGAGGACATCATTTTTGATTGATCATATTGGATCATATGGACACCATTTTTTGTTTTAATTGTGATCATAGTTTTTCTTTTTTTTTGTAGTTTTTGTAGTTTTTCAGTGGCGGTATGAAAGATTATTCTATCATTTCAATTAGCTGCTGTGATTTAAAAAAAATCTTTATTGTCTAATTACCCTAGATTTGGCTATTTCATATGCATTTATAAAAGAGCAATCTCATTAAATTAGCAGAGACAAACAATGAGATATTGTGGGGCTGTGAATCTATTAAATGCCACCGATGGGAACACAATTAAATTCATATCCCATGTGTGAAAAGGCAGAACTTCAAAGTCACAGATTTATTTTACATAGCGGAACATATATATGATTGATTTGTATGACTTTAAATGAATCTTACCCTTGTTAAACTTACAATGAAATTATATTTAACAGCATTGTTGCCATTTGTCATTGACTGGAACTAAACTTTGCTGATAAGGTTTTCTAGTTAATTATTTTGTGTAAATGCCAAATGAACTTAATCAAGACAGATTGTCAATGTATAAGTTGTGCATAGTCAAACTCAGACTTGGTGATACATCCTCTGCATCAAAGACACAATGGATCTGCAGAGCACTTGATTCCTGCAATGGGTAAAGAATGGAAAACAGCACTATGACAATGTGCAATATGTGAAGCATCTTTCAAGGCCTATTGGATAGGTGCATTAAATCAGTTCAGTTCTGTTTACTTTATTGTCGTGTGTACCGAGGTACAGTGAAAATCTTTCGTTGCGTGCTAACCAGTAAATGGACTGTGCCATGAGATTTATTTATTTAATTTTGTCCATGAAGCTAAGCTGTAAATACATGGAGGTTTCCAAAGTCCAAACCATTGGTGAATAGTATGGTCCTAATTGTCGTTGGTTACCAAGCATGTGTCCATGCAAGGTTTTTTTCTGATTTACAGGCTTATTGCTTTACAGCAAGATGGGAGCAAACTTCTTATGTACCACAATTTTGACTAAACTAAACATTCAGCATTAACATTCCTCAGTATTCCATCTATTTTGAGTTCCATATCAATATATTAAAAACATCTGAAACAAGGAACTGCAAATGCTGGTTTACAAAAAATGACACAAAGTGTTGGAGTTACTCAGCGGGTCAGGCAGCATCTCTGGAGAACATCAATAGCTAATCAATCTATGTTCTTCAAGGATGCTGCCTAACCCGCTGAGTTACTCCAGAACTTGTGTCTTTTTTATTTAAAAATTCAGTTAGTTTTTCATTTATTATAGTCCAACACCTAGTACCATTATTATAAATTATATATTATATTATCATGCTATTATATTATCATGATTAACTGCTATTATTAAGTATAAGTTTAAGGTAAAGAGAGGTCAGTAGCGTAGTTCCTATTCTACGTTCAGATTTTTCCATCTGCTACTTCCTCCATTCAACTTCCACTTTTAATCAATGCATCCTTTAGAGGCCTGTCCTACTTAGGCGACTACAGGAGACTGCGGTCGCCGCTTGGTCCCCACATGTTTGCGGGTAGCTGCCGGGCTGTCGCCCTCATGGTCGTGAGGAGTTCCCGCATTCTGGGAACTAGTCACAGCCTCATTATGGCCGCTGTGAAGTTTTCAACATGTTGAAAAATTAACAGCGACCAGAATTAAGCCGTCATGGAGAGTAGCGAGAATCCTTGTGCCGTAGGTGGGTCGCCAGGAGGTTGAAGGTTCTCGTAGGTTGTAGCCAGTGCTGACCGGTGAATTTCATTGGCTCATTGGGGGAAAAAAAATGTAAGCAGTAGTTTTCAGAACCAAGGATAACCGACCGGTAATGTTAAATGCCCGCCGAGCTTCACAGCCGTGTATCTCTGGCTTCTTCAAAGTTGTCTCCACGCCTTCTCCCCCCTCCCCCACTCTTTTAAAGGACTTAACGTACACTGTGCTTTAGCCGTCTTCATTACAGCTCCAGCCTTCCTGTTCATCGCGGTGTGTGTCTGCATCTCATTGACTTTGCACCGTGTGAATTTCACTCAGACAGTGCTCCCCAGCTTGGCCTGTCCCCAGCCTGCATAACGGGCTGGTGAAGGAAGTCATGTGTGTGTGTGTGTGCGTGTGTGTTCCACTCTGACAGTCGCTGTTCCAGTCGCCGGTTTTTCAGGTGACTGCCGGCAACTTTACAGTCACCTAAGTGGGACAGCCCCATTAGGTTGTAAGCTAGGAATTCAGTATTTGTTATCCCCTTATCTGAGCTCTGGAATTCATTATTCTGACCCCCAAACTTTAACCTCTATGCTTTCTGCCCCTCTCCTATTAAGGTGCTCTATAAAATCTACTGCTTTGTCACCTGTTATCTTGCTTGACTTTGTATCAAATATAAAGAAACGCAGATAAAGGAACAGCATTAGTACAAAGTATTACGGAGGACCCAGCATGGAGGGAGGGGGGGAGAACAAAGTTGGACCTGGGGCGGATACTTTGTAACCTTGTCAGCGCTCTTTAGGTGGCAACTATTTGCATACCTTGGGTGTGAAAGCAAAGAATTTCACTGTGACATGTCACCTTGAAAATTTCACTGACATGTCACATGTCGCCGATGAAATTTATATCATCGCGTAACAGACTTTCCTGAAATCAGAAGAGCAGACGGGTCTCGACTCGAAAAGTACTCCTTTTCCCCAGAGATGCTGTCTGACCCGCTGAGTTACTCCAGCTTTTTGTGTCTATCTTCCCTAACAACTAACCTGGTTGGTTACATCTCAATAAGAATAACTGTCGCCTTATCTGTATTAAAACATAAAATGAAATGTTTATACACCTGCCTGAAACTGAGTTGATCTTTTGAGGAGAATTGGCATTCTCTGGTATGGTTTTTATTAATTAGATCAAGCATGCTTGCTTCAAGACCGAAATTCAGTATTTGACCAGACAAACATCTCTGGCTATTAAATAAAGCCTAACAAGAATGAAAAGCACAGCAGATGCATGGATCATGTTGTTATTATCACCCCTTCCTTTCCCTCAGTTCACAGTGGGTATGGGAGTTGAGCAGTATTTTTAAAGAGCGATGTGCAATTTGTATTACGGAAATCCTGAGTTTCCATTGTGGAGAGGTAGGATATTTATTAGATGTAAGAGCCAGTCACGGCTCAGTTTGGTCCATTCTCACTTTTGAACCAGAGGTTTGTAGGTACAAAATGTAGACACAAAGAATTGCAGATGCTGGTTAATACACTAAAGGACATAAAGTGCTGGAGAAACTCAGCAGGCCAGGCAACGTCTCTAGAGGACATAGATAGGTGATGTTTCAGGTCGAGACACTTCTTCTGACGGGTTGTAGAAGGGAGAAAACTGGAAAAGGGAAGAGGCAGAACGATGCATGGCAGGGAAAAGGTTGACACAGACGTGGGAGATGTTTTGATATGCAAATGGCTGGAATAAAGGTCAGAGATAAGAACATTACGTGTGAGACAGGTTTAAAGCGTTACAGATTGTGAAATCAGGGGAGGAAAGTAGTGGGGGGGGGAGAAATAAAAATAGGTGGGAATCCAGGATGCCAGTGGGGCCCAGGAGAGGGAAGGTGGTGGGGGGGGGGGGGGGGGGGGGAGAGTGGGTTACCTGAAGTTGGGCTGTAAGGTACCCAAGTGTGAGGTGCTGTTCCTTCAGTTTGCATGTAGCCTCTCCCTAGCAATGGAGGAGGCCCAGGACAAAAAGCTCAATGTGGGAATGGGAAGGGGAGTTAAAATGGTTAGCAACTGGTAGATCCGAAATAGGCCTTGGTCAGGGCTGCCAACTCTCTCGCATTGAGCGTGAGAGTCACACATTTCGCAAAATTCTCACGCTCTCACGCTGATCACAAATGTCACACGCTCACCCCCCCCCCCCTCCCCCGAGGCGCCGCTCACACCTCCCACCCTCACCTCCGGCAGTCTCTGTGTCTAGCAGCCCATGGAGTTTTAACCCCAGCCCGGACCCAGGAGCGGACCGGGTAAGTGGGGGGGTCGGTGCCGCCTTCGGAGCCGCGGGGATGAATCTCGTGGCTAAGGCTCCGCTCTGATGCCCGACCCTCGGGTCACTGACCCTCACTTCCCCCGGACCCCAGCTGGACACAGAGCACCTGGGCCGGCCCGCATTCCCGGGAGGGGAGGGAAACGCTCCCCGGGCATCGCCAAGTCTCCGCTCACTCCGGATGTTGTCGCCGCTTCACTGACACACGCTCTCACACACACACTGACACACACAAGATTTAAAGGGATATGGGCCAAAATGTGGATAAATGGGACTAGTATAGATGGGGCATATTGATCTGCATGGACAAGTTGGGATGAAGGGCCTGTTTCCATGCTATAAGACTATGACACATTGTAGAAAGGGTGCAATTGCTCTGAATAGGATCCAGGGGCGATTTATGAAAATATTGGTAGGGCTGGAATCTTTTTTATCACTTTGAAGAAAGATTTGATAACTGGGATTGTATTCTATGCAGCAACAGACGTGAAGAAAAAACTTAGTTGAGAGGAATAATATTATGAGGGTAGGACCTGTTTCGCTTAACAAAGAGTGTAGGAAGGAACTGCAGATGCTGGTTTAAACTGAAGATAGACACTAAAAACTATAAGAAATCAGCATGACAGGCAGCATCTCTGGAGAGAAAGAATGGGTGATATTTCTGGTCGAGACCTTCAGACTAAAGAGGTTGAAAACCAGCCATAAAACACAATGACTGGGGATTTGTGTTATCCAACTAGGGCAGAAATCATGTGTTCATCTTTATTGACGTGACACCATAATAAATATATTTCTGAAAAAATAATTTAATGGGGTGGCACGGTGGCGCAGCGGTAGAGTTGCTGCCTTACTGCCACATGGGTTTTCTCTGGATATTCCGATTTCTCCCACATCCGAAAGAAGTGCAGGTTTGTTGGTTAATTGGCTTCTGTAAATTGTCTGTGGCGTGATGGGTGGAACTGGAGTATGATAGATTGCTGGTCAGTGTGGACTTGGTGGACTGAAGGGCCTGTTATCATATATATGTTTTACATATATATCTTAATTTCATTGAACCATATACGATTGAATATGTGGCATTATTTTGTCTTGTTTCTATAGTCAAAGGGTAAGGTTGATTGATTGATTTGTGCAGAACAGTGATGGAAGTCTGACTTGCCTTGTTTCTCTGTTTTTTTCGCTATATATATGCATAACAGCATGAATTATAATCTGATTTTCATTCATAAATATAGTCATTCATGTGCTGCACCTGTTGATCAGAGCCTAGCTCTAATGTGGAATGTAATTTAGCCTACCCTTATTCATACCTAATCCAATTTAAAGCATAAATGTTGCATTCAAGTGTAAGTTAAAAGACTCGCAACAGTATGCACCAGATTGCACAATTTCAAGCTGAAAAATGCAAAAGGTCCCTACCATGGAAGTTTTACACCCCCCTTCCACACCCTCCTTCCCTCGCCTTTGTTCCAACCATCTGCCTGTCAAAAAATCCCCCTCGCCTGTGTCGACCTAATACCTGCGCACTTTGTCCTGTCTCATCCCTGCTCCAGCTTTCTTCACCCCCCCCCCCGCCCCCAATCTACAATCAGTCTGAAGAAGGGTCTCGACCCGAATCGTCACTTATCCATGTTCTTCAGAGATGCTGCCCGATCGACTGAGTTACTCCAGCACTTTGTGGCCTTTTGTCTGATTGTAGTTTCACTATAGTGAATTAAGCACAAAAATATTGGCTAACATTCTGAGGGATTTCTAAATTGTCCGTAATTATTCCTTTTGGATGATATGTCAAACTAAGGATTCATCTGCTCTATTAAATGAATATAAAAATCCCACGGCTCTATTGTCCAAGAAGTCTCCTCCTGGTGTCCAGGCCTTCAATCAGAATCATTGGCATTATCCCTTCATTGTCAAGTAGCAGACAGTGGGAGCTTAGTGTGTTTAAATTGCTGCTTAGACTACAGTTTAAAAGTAATTCATTAGCTATCATTAGGAGAAATTAGTAGGGTGGCACAGCAGTAAGGTTGCTGCCTTACAGCACCAGAGACCCGTGTTCGATCCTGACTACGGGTGCTGTCTGTCTGGAGTTTGTATATTCTCCCTGTAACTGCGTGGGTTGTCTCCGGGCACCCTGGTTTACCCCCACATTCCAAAGACGTGCAGGTTGTAGGTTGATTGACTTCTGTAAATTGTTCCTAGGGCTAGGATAGAACCACTGTATGGTGGCCGGTGTGAACCCGGTGGGCTGAAAGGCCTATTTCCAAGCTGTATCTCGAAACAAAACTGAACCAAAATCCCAGGAGTGTGCAGAGCTGGAGAAGGTTACAGAAATGGGCATGAGATTTCAGAATGCAGGTGTAGGATGTGCAGCCCATGTAGATCAGTGGGTACATGAGAACGGGTGAATGGGGCATTTTCAGTTTGGATATGCCTGCCAACCTCAGATGTGTTGAGTGTAGGAAACTGGCCAGTGGATCATTCGAGTAATAAAGAATGGTTGACAGTTCCCAAACATCACAGGTGGGGACAAGGAGGTGAAATATTATTTTTTCCCCAAATGCTTCAAGGATAACCTACTGGTGCAAGTCTTTTTTCGCTCTCCACCGCACTGACAACCCCTCAAGTCACACTCAATCTCCTTTTGAATTATGTTCAAAATCCTTGTTTTAGCCCATACCACGTTCAAGTTAAAGTTACTGGTGGTTGAAGTTCTTAAGGTTTAGAAATGCCATTTCTTATCACTTGGATTCTTTCTGTGTCTGATCCAAAATGAAGCACTGCTAGTCCCTTAAGCTACTTTCACACCATTTCTCACAAGTCCAATTTTACTGATACACACTGTCTTAAACCATTTATATTTGAGACTCCATGTCAGTGCAATGTGTCGAGTGAATGCACATCGAATAGCGAAGGGCCTAGATACAGTGGATGTGGAGAGGATGTTTCCACCAGTGGGAGAGTCAAGGACCAGAGGTCATAGCCTCAAAATTAAAAGATGTTCCTTTAGGAAGGAGATCAGGATGAATTTCTTTAGTCAGAGGTTAGTGAACCTGTGGAATTCTCTGCCACAGAGGCTGTGGAGGCCAAGTCAATGGATATTTTTAAGGCAGAGATAGATAGATTATCAGGGGTTATGGGGAGAAGGCAGGAGAATGGGGTTAGGGGGGAGAGATAGATCAGCCATGATTGAATGGCGGAGTAGACTTGAAGGGCCAAATAGCCTAATTCTGCTCCTGTCACTTATGACCTTATGACATTTGCTATATTTGTGATCTCATGTCATTTGTAGATATGACTCTGGGAATCTCTGTGCGTTGTTTTTAATTGTTTTTAAGTGAGGTGATCTGAATTCCAAATTGTTAACGAATTCTTTAAATATTGTTTTTACCTCCACAGTGATTTACAGCCAACGGGAGAACCTGCGAATACGACAAAGTCAAAGGTCGCTTCTAAGTTTTCTAGGTTGAACAGGACTCACCACAGAGAGGCGAGGAATCCTGAGCCGCAGAGTGGTGACTTATGACCAGTTAACGGTCTGAAGATCTCAGCACACTGTTCAGCTGCTCTTTATTTGAACCATCAAATAACCTTTCCATGCACAGTTGATTTAGAGGAAGAAGATAATGCTTCAGTGTTATCTCTTGGGAAATGATGTGGGAATATGGTACATTTTCATGCACCTTTCATTATCGGTATATTTGAATTTATTATTTGCCTTAAAGAACCATCAAGATAAAGTAAGACTCCTTTCACCTGCAGAGTTTGAAATATTTACAATTTGCCTTGATTATTTATTTTGATGACACAATCAAAAGATCTCTCAATTACTATTTCTTTGCCATGAACTCCAAATGTGATTCCTCATCCTCCAGAACTATATCAACTTCCAAGTGTTCACTTTAACACCTTCGAATACACTCCTTATCTGTGTATAATATCTTGGAGAAAGAAAGATTTCTGTACCACTTTACTAAAAACACTGTTATCTCTTTTTACATCACATAGTCAATCGATAAATCGAGTAAGAGTTTCAAGTTGAATACAATTTTTTCGATGAGAAATGACGGGTGCTTTTCTCCTCTCTTCCCGTCCTTACATAGACAGTGTGAAGAGAGGTTTTGTTGATGATAAGGTTCTCAATATGAACTGGAAACCCATGCTATTAAAAAAACAGCATTTTGTGTAAAATACCTTCCAATAGTCTGAAATCCAATTTAGTCGTTACCTTTGATTCTCAGTACAATTTCTAAATTTGATTCTTTAGTTTATATTTGTCACTACAAATTTATGAAGCCAGAGGCTGAGAAACAACTGCAGCTCGAGATAGGCAAACTGCTCAGAGCATCAGAAAGAGTCTTATCAGTTGACACAGATCCTACTTAGTGCCTGGTAGGGAGCACATCAGTGACACGGTTTCTACAAGCAAGTAATGAATAACCCAGGAACAATTTAATAACCTTCACACCTTAATCCTTTTTGTAAGATTTTTAGCGAGGTAATCTTGACTTTACTCCTTTTCAGTGCAGAATGGGGATTATAAAGACAATGTTTTATTGTCAACATGCAGCGTACAGCCGTCAGATCATGACCATAAGTAGCTGTTATTCTGAGCTAGTACCGCATTCAGTGCTCAAATCAGAGCTACAGGCCCACAAAGGCATGGGTTGGGTAACACAACTTCATACATTTTAATAAATTCTAAGATAATACCTACTACGTCTTTTTCCAATAAGAGGTCACTAACATGCATTCAGAAATATTAGCCTTAAAATTAATATAGAAAGCAAAAATGCAGTACCTATTCTGAAAGCAGCTGTAAATTTTAAAGCTCAAAATATCACTTTTTAAATTATACTTAAATGATAAGTATAATTGACTTTAAGAAAACAATGTTTATTTTGAATATTTTCTTTACTTTGAGACTTGCACTTTTACTTCTGGGTGTATTTTTTAACCATTTAATGATATTTCATTAGAACTTTCCCATTTATGAGTATCGCTAAGGCATATTTTGCACCCTGCTTAAATGTACTTGGTGACGGCTATTTCTCTGAAAGTTTACATTGTAAATATGAATAATATGATTTGCCATACAAGGGAAAATGCTTTCCCTCTTGAATTCCTTTTCAGCTTTTATATTAAATATAGTTCTGCATCCAATATTTTTAAATCAATGTATCAACAAGATACTACCATAATTCATCTTAAAACACAAATCTGCCTGAATTAAAAGCAAAATATTGTCAAATTACAATGATTTCACTCCTGCTTTTCTACTTTTACTCCAGCTCAAAAATTTCTCAAGTTTCTTAATCCACTATGATTAAAAGTCTAATTAATATGGAACTAAGTCTTTTTTGTACTCTGTGCTATCAATCTGCACCACTCTCACTAATGGCGCACCGCAGCAATGCAGCCTTCACTAATCCATCCGACTCACACTTCAACTGCCCAAGTTTACTCCTATCAATTAGCGACAGATTTGTAATGGATATGGCATTCGTCATCCAAGAGGTCTTGAATTTGCTCAGTCCACTGTGTGCAATCTTGATGAAAGAAGACTTAAGGGCCTGTCCCACTTACATGTCCTTGGCACGCAAAATATGCAACCTTGTGGTCGCGTTGAGCCGCAACGGTCCCACGAAGGTCGGGCGCGATTACATGCGTACGCACAGCCGTCTGGAGTGGCTGACGTCATTTGAAGATGGACACAAAGCTGGAGTAACTCAGCGGGACCGGCAGCATCTCTGGAGAGAAGCAATGGGTGATGTTTCGTGGCGAGACCCTTCTTCGGTCTGAAAAGAAGGGTCTTGACCCGAAACATCACCCATTGCTTCTCTCCAGAGATGCTGCCGGTCCCGTTAAGTTACTCGTGCATTTTGTGTCTATCTTCAATTTTCTTGGCCCCGCTCTGGGAGTAGAAGTGGGGGCGGATCCGGACCGCAACGGCCGCGAGCCCCAAACAAGCTCGGCGATCGTTTGCCTGCTTCTGCTGCTGTTGAAGGTGGGACGTTGCGTCGCGCCAGCGTCTTGGGCCTGTCCCACTTTGGCCGTCAGTTCCGCGACAGGCCGTTGGCGCGCAAAGATTTCGTTCACTGCAAGAATTTCGGAGACCCGCGTGATGTCGGGACCGGCCCCGCACAACTCCATACCCCTCCGCGCTTCTAAGTGGGACCGGCCCCTCGCGGCCATACGGTGCCCGTACGCCTCAAGCGACCACAAGGTCGCGTAATTTGCGAGCCAAGGACGCGTAAGTGGGACAGGCCCTTTAGGGTCAGTGAGATGGAACAAGCTAATGGTGAACATGCTCATGTTTTCCAGAAAATCTTTTAGCAATTACATTTATGGGCACTTATTTCAAATTATTGACTCCCATGTTGGCACTTGTACATTAGATAGGTTGGCTATGATATCAAACAGATTCATCTCTCCCCTGTCAATGTGCGGAATGTAGCATTCAATTGATATTAAGCACTGCAGTTAAAATTTTACTTGTCATGAGAAATGCATTGAGGAAAATATTTCATCCAATTGTGTATAACTTGGCCATTTATAAGTGAAATGCTCAGCAGACCAACATGTGTTCAGGGGAGGTAAATGCTGCTTCCCTAACAATAATGATGTGTAAAATGTTATGACTCTCCATTGAGAGTTAACCAACACTTGTGCCCGGAATCCATAAGATATCCTTTTATCCTGTGAGGAGATTTAATTTTCCCGCGGGAACACAAAAACAAGCTTCAATAAATATGCATGATTACGATTAAGTGCAAGTTGCTGATTTTTTTGTTAAACTTTAAGTATTTCATCTTTATGAAGTGAGCATTTTTGCAATACTGTTTGTGGATGGTATTCAGTGGCATGCCTGTTGAGGTTATGCATTGAAGCTGTGCAAGGAAATTCTCAGGCGGAGTACACCTCTATTCCCCTTCAAGCCTATCTTTTAAAAATAAATGTAAGTAATTTTACATTGGATACATTGTGATACCTCCCTACACAACTGGTGTGGTCAATTTATTTTCAAGCAGGAGCCTAGACATGGACTTTCACTTTGATGAGGTTAAATGTCGACCCGGGAAACTGATCTAGAGATGCATCATCACTAGAAAACATTCCACTGACCGGGGACTCCAATAGGTTCAAATATTAGAAAGCTTCCTACAGCTAGGTCACTGAGGATAGGCCTCCCTTTCAGTTCAAAGTTCTAGACTCCATAAATATGTTGGAATATTTTTGAGACCAAATAGAAATGAATATTTTGAGCATAAATTACTCCCTTATTAACATTCATTTGTGAGCTTCATTTGCACTGGGATGTTTACTTGTTCAAAGTGGCTTTATAATAAGCTGAGGAAATCGGCGTGACAGAAATGAGATCAGATCCCCTTAAGTGATTGATTAGAATGGATGGCTGCAAAGTAATGCAATATATTTCCTATTATATCAATGAAAGGACAGCCGGTCACTCCACCAGGCTTGACATTTCGTGACTGTAAATTCATGAGTCATCTTGCTGTTGTTTTGTCAGTTGCTTGGTATTCATTGATGATTTTGTCTTACAAAAATGAAAAGTCACTTTGTTGTTGGTGCTGTGTGCAACTTGTACACCCATGTTTGTAGGAAGGAACTGCAGATGCTGGTTTGAACCGAAGATAGACACAACATGCTGGAGTAACTCAGCGGAACAGGCAGCATCTCTGGAGAGAAGGAATGGGTGACGTTTGGGGTCGGAGGGTCTCGACCCGAAAAGTCACCCATTCCTTCTCACGAGAGATGCTGCTTGTCCCGCTGAGTTACTCCAGCATTTTTTGTCTATCTTCCATTCACTGTATAACATACAAGGAATGGCATCAGAAGAGGATTTGATCCATTGCAGTCTAAAGATTGCATCAACCACAGAGAACATTATTTATATACTGATGACTTAATGTAATATCTTGTTATTTCTTGATCATCATGTTTGGTTTAAAATCTTTACTATCAATTCCATAAAGTTAGACTAATAACGAACAAGATCTAGTGATTCATTTGAAATAAATATTGAAGAACTGGTAAATCAGAAGGGGAAGCAAACAGATCGATACGTGTACTTTGAATAAAAGTTTCCTTAACAAAAGTATTGTTAGCATTTAGGCTCATTTATTTATACATGCCCAGCTTCCGATTACTAATGATCTGTTAATGATCTGTGACTACTGTCACAGTGAGTGTTTGGTTCAAGATAAATCAAACGTTCATCTCTAATTACACATTCTGTAAACTGGCAGCATTACTTGCATTCAAGAAACCAACTGTGATGTCATTTGGGACGGGGACCATTTGTCAATATGTATAAAAATTGTGTTTTAGTACAATTTTAATTTCACTAACTAAAGGTGCCAATAGTTCTGCAATAAAACTGAGTAACCAATAAACCTACAGAAATGTTTGTGGTTATTTGGATCGAGAACTGGGCAGCTTGACATTTGAAGATATTATAACACTTTTTTTCATTTAATATTTTAAATAAATGTCAATAAAACGATTTAACACTGTGGAAGATAACAAACCATCTAATAGAAAGGAAGTAAAATACAATCAATGAAGAGAGCATGTGCTGTGATTTCCATGTAGGTAAGTGCACGTGTTCATTTGTGAACCATTTTGAAATGTCAAGGGCATAGTTATATGAAAGAAGCTTTTACAGTTGATCGCAGGCGTTTTTATGATTATTTAGATCATTGATTTTAGATTATTTAGACTTTGAAGGGGTGCCTTTGACACTTGGTTGAAGCAGACAGCAAATCCTTTGCTGGGGTATTCAGCAGTTAACCTGGAAAATTTTAATTGGCCCATTGCAAAAGAGTGTTTTTGCCGCATGGAAAGCAAGGCAGGCAGGGCTGGAGGGCTAAAGAGAGAAACGGAGTGGGGATGGAGTGGGAGAAGAGGTCCCACAAAGGATAAGAATCCCTTTGTTACAGAGAGACATCAACTAGTTTGATAGACATAAAATGCTGGAGTAACTCAGCAGGACAGGCAGCATCTCCGGAGAGAACGAATGTGTGGCGTTTCGAGTCGAGACCCTTCTTCAGACTTCTTCGGTTTCAACCAGCATCTGTACTTCCTTCCTACACATAACTATGGTGGATGTTGAGGCACAGATAAGGTGGGTGGAGTATCGTGATGGTCTTTATCTGCTCAGAGGAGACCATCAGTTAGACAGGTACATGGATAGGACAGGTTTGGAGGCAGGTGAGCCATTGGAGGCAGGTGGGACTAGTGTAACTGGGACATGGTGGCTGGTGTGGACAAAGTGGGCTGCAGGGCCTGTTTCCACACTGTATGACTATGACTATCAGTGACGCTCAGATTGTCTTCATACAACACTGTTGCTAGTTCACTGAGTATAGATTCAAAGTGTATTCTAGAGGCTTTTTGACAGTTTTTAATGGCTGTGTCAAAGTGCTGATAGGAGTTTGGTGTAGTTTAGAGATTCAGAGTGGAAACAATGGACAATAGATGCAGGAGTAGGCCATACGGCCCTTCGAGCCAGCACCACCATTCACTGTGATCATGGCTGATCATCCACAATCAGTACCCCGTTCCTGCCCTCTCCCCATAATCCTTGACTCTGCTATCTTTAAGAGCTCTATCTAACTCTCTCTTGAAAGCATCCACATAATTGGCCTCCACCGCCCTCTGAGGCAGAGAATTCCACAGACTCACCACTCCCTGGGCAAAATGGTTTTTCATCATCTCTGTTCTAAATAGCTTACCCCTTATTCTTAAACTGTGGCCCCTGGTTCTGGACTCCCCCAACATCAGGAACATGTTTCCTGCTTCTAGCATGTCCAATCCCTAAATAATTTTATATATTTCTATAAGATCCCCTCTCATCCTTCTAAATTCCAGTGTATACAAGCCCAGCCGCTCAATTCTTTTAACATATGACAGTCCTGCCATCCAGGGAATTACCCTCGTGAACCTACGCTGCACTCCCTCAATAGCAAGAATGTCCTTCCTCAAATTTGGAGACAAAAACTGCACACAATACTCCAGGTGTGATCTCACTTGGGCCCTGTACAACTGCAGAAGGACCTCTTTGCCCCAATACTCAAATATTGGGCAGTTTGCACCCTAGCGGCATAAACATTGATTTCTCCAATTTCCGGTAGCCCTTGCTGCCTCCCCCTCTTCTCAGCTCTCCCTCAGCCCTCTGGCTCCTCCTCTTCCTTTCTCCTTTCTTCTCCACACCCCCTCCCACCCTACATCAGTCTGAAGAAGGGTTTCGGCCCGAAACGTTGCCTATTTCCTTCGCTCCATAGATGCTGCTGCACCCGCTGAGTTTCTCCAGCATCATGAGACCTTCCAGATTCACCTATCATTGGTATTGTTGTTACTTATACTGAGATAGAGTTAAAAAACTGTTTTACATTCTATTCAGTCAAATCATACCTCACACGATTACATCAGGTGGTGCATAAGAGAAAATAAACTGTTGCTGGTGCAGAGGAAGTGCAGATACAAAAAATGTGTAAGAGCTGCAATGAGATAGATTGGAGGATTTGGAATACTTCCCGAGCTTAAGAAAGACCATTTAAGAGTTTGATCATAGTTTGTGTTTCCGAGAGTTTGTGGTGCAGCGGTAGAGTTGCTGCCTTACAGCGCCGGAGACCCGGGTTCGATCACGATCACGGGTGCTGTCTGTATGGAGTTTGTACGTTCTCCCCGTGGGTTTTTCTCCAAGATCTCCTGTTTCCTCCCACACTCCAAAGACGTACAGGTGTGTAGGTTTATTGGCTTGGCTTGGAGTTTCTCCAGCACTTTTGTCTACCTTCGATTTTGCAGCATCTGCAGTTCCTTCTTAAACACATTCATCTGTATGGGATACTTTCTGAGGTGCATCTGTAGAAATTGGAAAGAATCATTGGAGATTTTAATTCAATTGGTAAGAATCATTGCCAAATGTCCTTGGCCTTTAGTGTGAATGTAGTGGGACCAGGTTGGTATAAGGTGAATAAGGTTTAGTGCAAGATAAAGCCTGTAAAGTCCGATCAAAGATTGTTGAAGAGTCTCCGAAGAGCTAGATAGTGGTTTAGGATTGCTCTCTGGAAGTGTTCAGTTGCCTGATAACAGCTGGGAAGAAACTGTCCCTGAATCTGGAGATGTTCGTTTTCACACTTCTATACCTTTTGTGGAGAGGAGAGAAGAGGGAGTGGCCAGGGTGCGACTCGAGTCAATGGAAGGGAGGTTGGTTTGTGTGATGGTCTGGGCTGCGTCCACAATTCTCTATAATTTATTCTGGTTTTGGATGGAGCTGTTCCCAAACCATGCTGTGATGCATCCCAATTAAATGCTTTCTACGGCACATCTGTAGAAGTTGGTGAGAGTTGTTGTGGACTTGCCGAACTTCCTAAGCTTTCGAAGGAGGTGGAGGAGTTGGTGTGCTCTCTTGACTATTGCTTCAATATAAGTGGTCCTGGAGAAGAAGTTGTTGGTGATATTGACTCCGAGGAATTTGAAGCTTCCAACCATCTCTGCTTTGGCTGTCTACCGCTTCACTTCCCGAAGTCCATCACTTTCTCCTTTGTCTTGCCGACATGAGAGAAAGGTTGTTGTCTCAACACCAGGGCACGAGGTCTCCTTCCTGTACTCCGTCTCATCATTAATTGATATCCGACCCACAATGATGATGTCGTCTGTGAATTTGTAAATTTAATTAGACTTGCACATGGCTGCACAGTCGTGGGTGTACAAGGAGTAAAGGAGTAAAGAAGGCGGCTGAGAACGCAGCCCTGTGGAGCCCCAGCGTTGAGGATTATCGTAGAGGATGATTGTCCCCTATCCTCGCTGATCGGGGTCTGTTGGTCAGATAGTCGAGGATTCATTTGCAGGGATTTGCGCTAACCTGCAAGTTTGGTGATGAGCTTGGAGTACAGTAGGAAGTACAGTAAGCGGCTGGGCCCTGGTGTTGAGAATGATGCAGAAAATATTTTGCCTTCTATCCTTGCTGATTGTGGTCTATGGTCAGGATGTGAAGCATATATTTGCAGAGGAATATGGTGAACTCAATAAATAGGAGTCCAGTGTAGCTGTTCTTGTTATCCACATATATTTCAGGGATGAGCATGAGTCCAGTGGGATAGTGTTTGCCGTGGACTGTCGCGGTGAGAGGCGGTGGATGAAGGCAGCCTCGGAGGCTGGAGTTTATGTTTTTTATTTCAAAATTGACTTTATTCAGGTAATAAATATATACATTACATGAACCGTGCAAAAAATTAATCTGACATTTTTGGAGGCTATACAAACATTCAATACTGTCACATTGCTCAAATTTCACAAATTTCTCCCCCACCCTTGCCACTCATGTGGCCCACTGGCGTGGAATCCCTTCCTTTATTTGAGGGGCGTCTCCACCACACCCTGCCCCCCATGTCCAGCAGCGGAAGGCCTCTAGACTGTTGCCTCCCCCACCGAGCCTTGGCGTTGGCTGCACCGAGCTTCAGTGCGTCCCTCAGCACGTACTCCTGCAGTCTGCAGCGGGCCAGTCGGCAACATTCCCTGACGGACATCTCGCTCTGCTGGGTGGTGAACAATGCTCGGGCCGACCAAAGAGCGTCTTTCACCGAGTTGATGACCCTCCAGCAGCACTCGATGTCAGTCTCTGAATGTGTCCCTGGGAACAGTCCGTAAATCACCGAGTCCTCTGTGACGGAGCTGTTCGGAATAAACCGTGACAGGAACCCTTGCAAACCTCTCCAGACTGTCTTTGCAAATCCACACTTTGCGAAGAGGTGGGCAACCGTCTCCTCTCCATAGCAGCCGTCCCGAGGGCAGCGTGCGCTGGCAGTGAGGTTCCGACGGTGCAGGAAGGATCTGACTGGGAGGGCTCCCCTCACCGCCAGCCAAGCCAGGTCTTGGTGCTTGTTGGTGAGTTCCGGCGATGAGGCATTTTGCCGGACAAGCTGGCAAAAGTCTGCTCTGGGAACTACGCCACAGGATCCATGGAGTCATTTGCCTGCAGGATGTTCCATGCTGACCACTGCCCAATGGACATGTGGTCAAAGGTGTTGGTCTGGAAGAACCTATCCACAAACGACAGATGGGGCGGCAATGTCCAGCTGACTGGCACGTTGCGTGGCATCTGCGCCAGGCCCATCTTTCGCAACACCGGGGACAGGTAGAACCTCAGTAGATAGTGACACTTGGTGCCCACGTGCCTTGGCTCTACACTCTGCCTGATGCAGCCACACACGAAGGTGGCCATCAGGGTGAGGGCGACATTGGGCACGCTTTTACCCCTGTTGCCTACCGACTTGTGCATTGTGGCCCATCGCACCCGTACCATCCTCGACCCCCAGATGAACTGGAAGACGGCCTGGTGATCCCTGTAGCGTAGGAGGGAGGGGCAGGCCACACTTGTGCCAAGTGCAGCAGCCCCGAGAGCACCTCACACCTGATGACCAAATTTCTCCCCGTTATAGAGAGGGAGCGCTGCTTCCACAGCTCCTGTTGCCATGAACAGCCTCTCAAAGCACTTCAAATTGTGGTTGTCAGAGCCACTGGGGATGTCAGTTGTCAGAGTCACTGTAGGTATTAGGGCAAACTCCCTTGCTTGTTGTCAAGTGCAGCGTAGGTTCTCCAGGTTAATTCCCGGGATGGCGGGACTGTCATATACTGAGAGAATGGAGCAGCTGGGCTTGTACATTTTGAAATTTAGAAGGATGAGGGGGAATCTCATTGAAACATATAAGATTATTAAGGGTTTGGACACGCTAGAGGCAGGAAACATGTTCCCGATGTTGGGGGAGTCCAGAACCATGGGCCACAGTTTAAGAATAAGGGGTAAGCGATTTAGAACGGAGATGAGGAAACACTTTTTCACACAGAGAGTTGTGAGTCTAAATTCTCTGCTTCAGAGGGTGGTGGAGGCCAATTCTCTGGATACATTCAAGAGAGAGCTAGATAGGGCACTTAAAGATAGGGAAGTCAGGGGATGTGGGGAGAAGGCAGGAACGGGGTACTAATTGGGGATGATCAGCCATGAACACATTGAATGGTGGTGCTGGCTCGAAGGGCCGAATGTGTCTCGGTGGGAACGGATGCTCCCAAGTGCTGTTGGGGCGAAGATGTCTTTCTGCTGACTTCCTGCTCAAAATCAGCATGGAAGACATTGAGCTTGTCGGGGAGGGATGTGTTGTTGTCAGTGATTCTGTCCCACTTTGATTTGTTGCCCATTATAGCCTGAAAACCTTGCAGCTATCGACGGGAGTCCGTGTGATGAAAACCGGAAATGCCAGATTGCAAATTTACTGGGCAAATTGCTGGTGATGGAGCCAGGCCATTTGAACTGCTCCTATCCTGCTGGGTAGAGAGAGCTGAAACTCTCTCTCCTAGAATTATAACTATAGTCCAGTCTTCACAATTGTTTCTAGCACTTTCCCTTCACTACAATTATCTTTCAAAGAAGACATGGAGATCTTTGTCCGAATGGTGTTGAGCTGTACTTTAGACTCAAAAAAGACATAACTAATTTGAAGTCTGAAGAAGGGTCTTGACCCGAAACATCACCCATTCCTTCTCTCCAGAGATGCTGCCTGTCCCGCTGAGTTACTCCGGCATTTTGTGACTAATCTAATCCAGTTTATTTCCTTTTAAAATTAACTAATTGATTGCATTATTATTATTTAACTAAACGGCAGGGCTGATTTTTCACCTTTCACATATTAGTGATGGACCAAACTGCAAATTCAACCAAATACAATTGATGTATCACCTAATATTTGACATTTTTCCTTGTCCAAGGGTGAAAATGAACAGACACCTACTGTGGTGTTTTATTCTAAATCTGATGCCATGCTGCTAAAATTAAATTGTTATTTAGGCATAATGCAATAATAGAATTTAATTATATTTATTAAACATAAAATAAACATGCTTCAGAAGAATCTCGAGGGGGGCAAGTTGTGTTTAGGTTATTACTTTTAATTGACTGTGCCTGTATTTTTTTTAATTATTATTAGAAGCAAGTGTACAAAAATATAACCAACAGCATTTGACATAATACAGTTATTGTACAGCTTCAAGTTTGACTTTTAGCTATAGTTAAGAGAAAAAGCAAGAGAGAGAAAAAGTGGAATGTGCCAGGATAGAACCCCGAGACTACCAAAATAATGTAGCCAAAGAGTGAGTAATTAAAAGAAATAAGGAGGGAATAGAGAAATAAAAAGACAAAAAAAAAAGAAAAAAAGAAGTGATGATATACCTGCCTCGCATCCCTCCCCACCCATCACCCAACCAGTAATTAGATTTATATCCAAAATTGTGTTAAACATAGAGAAACATAGAAATTAGGTGCAGTAAGTAGGCCATTTGGCCCTTCGAGGCTGCACCGCCATTCAATATGATCATGGCTGATCATCCAACTCAGTATCCTGTACCTGCCTTCTCTCCATACCCCCTGATCCCTTCAGCCACAAGGGCCACTACCAACCCCCTCTTAAATATGGCCAACAAACTGGCCTCAACTACCTTCTGTGGCAGAGAATTCCACAGATTCACCACTCTCTGTGTGAAAAACTATTCTCTCATCTCGGTCCTAAAAGACTTCCCCCTTATCCTTAAACTGTGACCCCTTGTCCTGGACTTCCCCAACATCGGGAACAATCTTCCTGCATCTAGCCTGTCCAACTCCTTAAGAATTTTGTAAGTCTCTATGAGATCACCCCTCAATCTTCTAAATTCCAGCGAGTACAAGCCGAGTCTATCCAGTCTTTCTTCATATGGAAGTCGTGCCATCCCAGGAATCAGTCTGGTGAACCTTCTCTGTACTCCCTCTATGGCAAGAATGTCTTTCCTCAGATTGGGAGACCAAAACTGTATGCAATACTCCAGGTGTGGCCTCACCAAGACCCTGTACAAATGCAGTAGAACCTCCCTGCTCTTGTACTCAAATCCTTTTGATATGAATGCCAACATACCATTCGCTTTCTTCACAGCCTGCTGCACCTGCATGCCTACTTTCAATGACTGGTGTACCATGACATCCAGGTCTCGCTGCATCTCCCCTTTTCCTATCGGTCACCATTCAAATAATAGTCTACCTTCCTGTTTTTGCCAGCAAAGTGGATAACCTCACATTTATCCACATTATACTGCATCTGCCATGCATTTGCCCACTCACACAGTCTATCCAAGTCATCCTGCAGCCTCCTAGAATCCTCCTCACAGCTAACACTGCCCCCCAGCTTCGTGTCATCCGCAAACTTCGAGATGTTGCATTTAATTCCCTCGTCCAAATCATTAATGTATATTGTAAATAGGTGGGGTCCCAGCACTGAGCCTTGCGGCACCCCACTAGTCACTGCCTGCCATCCTGAAAAGGACCCGTTCACTCCTACTCTTTGCTTCCTGTTTGCCAGCCAGTTCTCTATCCACATCAATACTGAACCACCAATACCGTGTGCTTTAAGTTTGTATACCAATCTCTTGTGTGGGACTTTGTCGAAAGCCTTCTGAAAGTCCAGATATAACACATCCACTGCTTCTCCCTTATCCACTCTACTAGTTACATCCTCAAAAAATTCAATAAGATTTGTCAGATATGATTTACCCTTCGTAAATCCATGCTGACTTTGTCCAATGATTTCACCACTTTCCAAATGCGCTGCTATCCCATCTTTAATAACTGACTCTAGCAGTTTCCCCACTACCGATGTTAGACTAACTGGTCTGTAATTCCCCATTTTCTCTCTCTCTCCCTTTTTAAAAAGTGGGGTTACATTAGCTGCCCTCCAAACCTCATGAACTACTCCCGAATATAAAGAGTTTTGAAAAATTCTCACTACGGCATCTGCTATTTCTGGAGCTACTTCCTTAAGTACCCTAGGATGCAGCCTATCTGGCCCTGGGGATTTATCGGCCTTTAATCCATTCAATTTACCTAACACCACTTTCCGGCTAACCTGGATTTCACTCATTTCCTCCATCTCATTTGACCCGCGATCCCCTGCTATTTCCGGCAAATTATTTATGTCTTCCTTAGTGAAGACAGAACCAAAGTAGTTATTCAATTGGTCTGCCATGTCCTTGTTCCCCATGATCAATTCACCTGTTTCTGACTGCAAGGGACCTACATTTGTTTTAACTAATCTTTTGCGCTTCACATATCGATGAACAACTTTTGCAATCAGTTTTTATGTTTCCTGCCAGTTTTCTTAAATACTCCATTTTCCCTTTCCTAATTAAGCCCTTTGTCCTCCTCTGTTGGTCTCTGAATTTCTTCCAGTCCCCTGGTAGGCTGCTTTTACCTTCGTTGCACGCATTTCTAATTTCCTGTTTGATGCCATCCCCAACTCCACTACTACTGTTAGGTGGCCTGTACACAACACCCACTAGCCTTTTCTGCCCCTTAGTGTTTCGCAGCTCCACCCATATCGATTCCACATCCTCCAAGCTAATGTCATTCCTTTCTATTGCGTTAATCTCCTCTCTAACCAGCAACGCTACCCCACCTCCTTTTCCTCTCTGTCTATCCCTCCTGAATATTGAATATCCCTGGATGTTCAGCTCCCAGCCTTGGTCACCCTGGAGCCATGTCTCCGTGATCCCACCTATATCATAATTATTAATAGCTATCTGCACATTCAGCTCATCCACCTTATTACGAATGCTCCTTGCATTGAGGCACAAAGCCTTCAGGCTTGTTTTTACAACACTCTTGGCCCTTTTACAATTATGTTGAAAAGTGGCCCATTTAGATTTTTGCCCTGGATTTGTCTGCCTGCCACTTTTCACCTTGCTACCTATTGCTCCTATCCTCATTTTACACCCCTCTGTCTCTCTGCTCACACATTTAAGAAACCCTCCACTTCTTATTCTCTGTTTGTTATTTTTTTCTTCTTTCCTCCCTATGTGTTGTACCATACTATCCTTGTAATAAATCAATGAATGGTGTCCATGTCTTTGAAAAATGCTCTGGTTTTTTCTGCTAAGACAAGTCTAATATTTGCAAGGTGCTGAGTTTCAGACATGTTTGTAATCCACATTTTAAGAGTAGGGACAGATGTATGTTTCCAAAATTTGAGTATTATTTTTTTCGCCGTTATCAGGCCATAATTAAGGAAAAGCCTTTGAAATAATTATAGCTCAGAGCAGGCTTATGACGTACCTAGAATAATCAATTCCGTGTCGGGGTCCAGTTTTGGTTTTAGTGTTTTTGAGAACATTTCAAAAATTCCTCTCCAAAAATTATGTAATTTTATATGAGGCGAAGGAATGTGTTATCGTTGTTTCCTGAAGGAGACATTGATCACAAATAGGAGATACAATTGGAAAGATCTTATTCAGTTTAGACTTTGAATAGTAGAGTGTATGCAGTATTTTGAATTGAATTAATGAATGTCTAACGTCAATTGAACAATTGTGTATATATAAAAGGTTTTCTTCCCATCTGTCCTTTAAGAATTTTTAGGCCAAGTTCCTCTTCCCAGGCTCTTCTAATTACTTCTGACGATGGAATTTCTATATTTAAAAGAGTGTTATACAAATATGATGTTAACTTGTTTGACTCCGAGTTTCTATTCATACATTCATCTAGTATATAGTATAGTCTCGTCCAGCAAAGTTTGGTAGTCTTGGGTATATGTTTTCAGATAACTGTGCCTGTATTTTTATTCATTTTTATTTTCCATTGTTAACATGTTTCGTGAGCAGGCCGACTGCATGAGCAGGCCAAGTGAATGTGCTCAGTGAAAGGGGGGATTAGTATTTGCCAGTATTGTGAATTCATAGATAAATTAGAAGTACTATGTTCTTACTAGATGGACAAAAATGCTTAAGAAACTCAGGCACGAAACGTTGCCTATTTTCTTCGCTTCATAGATGCTGCCTCACCCGCTGAGTTTCTCCGATGTTTTTGTCTACCTTCGATTTTCCAGCATCTGCATTTCCTTCTTTAACGCTATGTTCTTACTGTTCAGTATCAGGTTTTCCTCATGAAGTTTAATAAAGTTGCAAATTAGTAATGAGGTATATTTGAAAGACCTTTATGCCTCCTACTTCCATATTTTAACTATTAGAGTGCAGCTGCTAAGCAACATTTTTAAAGGCATGTTACACTTTAAAAACTGATAGAAGGCCAATCATTAACAGTAATAAGGAAAAAGTGTTATCTATTAATTTCATAAAGTTAGACTAATAATGAACAGGATCTCGTGATTCATTTGAAATAAATATTGAAGAACTGGTAAATCAGAAGGGGAAGCAAAAAGATCGATAGGCATATTTTGCATAAGAAGTTTTCTTCACAAAAGTAATGTTAGCATTTATGTTCATTTATATATACATACCCAGCTTCCAATTACTAATGTTAATGATCTGTGACTACTGTCACAATGAATGTTTGGTTCAAGATAAATCAAACGTTCATCTCTAATTACACATTCTGCAAACTGGCAGCATTACTTGCATTCAAGAAACCAACTGTGATGTCATTTGTGAAGGGGACCATTTGTCAATATGTATAAAAATTGTAGTAGAAATTGTTTTAGTACAATTTTAATTTCACTCACTAAAGTTGCCGATAGTTCCGCAATAAAACTGAGTAACCAACAAACCTACAGAAATGCTTGTAGTTATTGGATCATGAACTTTAAAAGCAGGTTACACTTTAAAAACTGATTACGGGCCAATCATTAACTGTAATAAGGAAAAAGTGTTATAATGGGCCTGTCCCACTTGCCGATTTTTTAGGCAACTGCCGGCGACTGTCATAGACGTATCAGGTCACCGAAAAACCGGCGACAACCTACGTAATCCTGGCGACAACCTACAGCAGCACCTACGTCAGGAAAAGTCAAGCTACGCTCATTGGCGTCAAACCCACTGACTCCAAAAATGTTTCAAAATTTAGCGGCGACTAGAAAGACGCTACGACTTTTTGCGCGACTGAGGAGACTACTCCCGGTGACCATCGGCGAACATGTGGCAACAAACTAGTCACCTGTAGTTGCCTAAAAAAAATCGCCTAAGTGGGACAGGCCCATTAACGTTTCAAGTAATAGAATTGTATAGCATGGAAATGGAAAAGCTGCCCACCAACTCCATGCAAACATTTGCCCGCTATCCTAATCCCATTTGCCCGTATTAGATCTTTATCCTTCTAAGCCTTGCCTATCTAATTGTCTTTCTAATAGTATCTAACCCTACCATTTATGTCCTACACCTATTTGAGATCCCAAAATGCATATCCTCATACATGTCAGATAAAATTCCATCCCTGATCAATTTTCCATCTGATCAACATCCTGCTGTAACATTAGTCCCCACTCTCCACAGCAGCACCAACGTTCATGCCAGACGCAAATATACTAATTTTACCTCCTGTATTCACAACCATGTGAATGATATCTCACAAACAACAAGGGTTCCCTGCAGTACAGCAATGGTCACAGTCTTACAATCAATAAAGCATCATTTCACCGCAACCCTCTGCCTCCAATTCATCAGCATGTCTTGGATCCCATGTGCCTTCATATTCTGGACATGCCCACTAGATGGTACCTTGAACCTTATTAAAATCCGTAGGGACAACATCATCAATTTTCTGGGTTACATTAATGTGTATCTTTTTAATGCAGAAAGATACTCCAAACGTTAGAACCTTTTACAACTGTGACTCGCTGTGTATTTCCAGCATTTGAAGTCTATTTTCCACAATTCACAGCTTTTAAAATTCTGTTTTAAAATTCCTCCAGCAAATTGTCCCTCGATAGTGTCTGTAGTTAAATCAGTAAGGGAAATTTTAAAGGAACTAAGTCAAAAATATTAAGCAAGAGAATTCTTAGTATGTCATGATTTTTGTCACAAGGAAACTGAAAGGTCTCTGGAAAAGTTCTGCAGTCAAGGGCCAGTCGCACTTTCGCGATTTTTTCGTGAGGTCGTGAGTGGCGGGGTGATGCCTGTAGAGTCGTGAGTAGTTGCCCAAAGAGTCCTACCCTTTTCTGGTCACCGCTGGTTTTTCAATAGTTTGAAAATTCTCGGCGACCTGCTGCGATTATGACGGGTGCCGGCAGTAAGTGGGACAGCCCCTTTATTGTCTCAGTTGTTGATGTACTTTTCCTAAGTGTTCATAAGAGAATCCTTTGCACATTTATATTGCTGGATAATGTGTGCACGAAACAGACCAAATCAGTTCTCACTTTAACTGCAAACAATTCAGGAATTTAATGACATCTTTAATCTGCCGAGTTGAGGAGATTACTAATTGAAAGTGAATGTGCTTAGTGAAATTAACCTGTGCTTGAAATGCAATTGAAACGCTTTCCAGTACAGATATCTACTAATTACATGCTAAGACTATTTCTACTCCAAGAAAATTTGTTTCATACTCAATGAAATAGAATTATTGTCATCTGTATTACAGTTATTTTCAGTTATGTGGAAATCTATTCTGTGCCTCTGTATATTTCACTATATGATACAATGTGCTGCTGTAATCTTTCTAATTGTGTTGGTTTTAACACATTATCTTTCACTTATGATTTAATCTAAAGTTTACAGTTTTCACTTCAAGCTGCAGTTTGTGTAAAACTCGTATTTTCTTTTGTATTTTTGCTTATAATGGAAAAAGGACAGTTTCCATTTCACAGCAGTAATAGACCTGGCTTCCATTGGTGAGGATAAATAACCTTTGCAGAAATGATTCTGATACATTCCACACTGCGCTAGGAAGGGAAATCACATAGAATCCCCTTTTCTATTATACATAGTATTTGTGCAAGTTAAATCTAGTGTTTGGTCACATGCACAAGTGCAATGAGGTGCAGATATAAATAAGATGGTATGACCAATACTTGGCCATATCTCGGCACATTTTAAGGAACTTATGAACTGATTGTGCATAACATATATGTTGTATGTAAATATTTTGGGTTGTGAGCTGACAAGGCATTTACAACAGGAACTAATTGAACAAGATAACATTCCTGCTTCCATTTAATTCTAGTGCACAGTACTCTCCTCTGTGTTACACACCGTTTGGTAAATAGTAAAGATGAACATCATATTTAAAAATCAGCCATGTCGTGCTTTTTTTGAAACCAAATGCACAAAAGATAAAATGCACTTTTGCCTGCTGTGAGAGTATTGTTGTGGGATCACCTGGTCAACAATAGTGATTATTAGTTCTGAATTTCTAATCAGAAATGCTACTAGTTTTGTGCCAGGTATCAAATATATCGTTCACCCCAAAATGTATTCTTACAGCTGTGTGATGCCTTCAGCTGTAAATTGAGTGTGGTCTGAGCAGCCTTCCCCATGGGGATCTGTGTGTGAATTACTGGTGTCACACTTCATGTCGTAAAGAGCAACTCAATATGCTAAAGGTAAGTGCCAAGTTAAAGTAGATGGTTTAACTGTCAACAGGTCCACTGGGCATAATATTGCAAGTGTCAGGAGCTACTTTACTGGAGACGTTTTAATATCCTAGAGGGAAACAAAGGTTATACCTTCTTGTTTTAAAGTATTACGTTTCTCAGCCAGTTGTACAGTTGAAACAAATCCTGTGAGCAAGTTATTTAAATATAGATTTTTTAACATAGCATGGGATGGACGTGAGTACATGGAAATAATTTTAACAGTTACCATTTAAGGAAAAGCTACTTAATGTTAAGCGGGAAAAGTCCAAAATCTCATAAGGCTTGCATGTTTTACATGGGACGTTGATCTTGACCTGTCATGCCTGGTAATTTAGAATAATGATCAAAGGGCAAGAGCCTATATTCTATTGGAATTATGATGATGCTGTTGGCACAGTGAAGGTTGAGATGCTCTGATTCTCCAGGAGCTTTGCTGCAATAGTGTTTTGCTGAGAACTGGCTTTCAAACATATTCCTCTGCTCTGCACGTTTGAACATCAATGGAATGTCATCCGAGCAGTTCAGTCCGTTTCCATCTGAATGATCATGCCTAACATCCTGAGTGCAAAGTAAAATTGATTATGCTCCGGCATTGCACATGGAAATTTAAGCCCTGCTTTGGTATTAACTGAATTGATGTTAGAGGCCAACAAACAATTGCAGTGGGACCTGCAAAAGCACTTCAGGCCTGCTTTTACAGTTAGTCATTCCGAGGGCCAGACAAGGAAGCAGAGCAGCTAGAGGCCATATGGTTCACTCCGTCCCGATGGAGTCCTTGAAAGAGCAACCAATTAGCACCATTCCCCTGTGTTTCTCGCAGAAACTTGTGATTTTTCTCTTTCTATTCTGTCCTTATTTTTGTGCTTCTGTATAATGGAAGCTACCCTTTGCAAATTGGGCAGCGGTAGAGTTGCTGCCTTACAGCACTTTCAGCGCCAGAGATGCGGGTTCGACCCCGACTACAGATGCTGTCTGTACCTAGATTGTACGCTCTCCCCGTGACCTGCGTGGGCTTTCTCCGAGGTCTTTGGTATCCTCACACATCCAAAGATGTACAAGTTTGTAGATTAATTTGCTTGGTATAAATGTAAAATTGTTCCATTGTGTATAGGATAGTGTTAATGTGCGGGGATCGCTGGTTGGTGCGGACTCGATGGGCCGAAGGTCCTGTTTCTACGCTATATCTCTAAAAAAAACTAAAAACTAAACTACACAGAGGTGACGATCCAGTGATGATCCAGGAATACAATTCTCTTTTTCTGTACTATCCCTAGTTTTCTTTATTATTTTATCCATGATGAGAGTTTATCCACTTAGCGCAGTAGTTTCCTACCTCATAAACTCCCAACCATGCTCAGCCCACTTTTTCATCATTCCACAAAACAGGACTACCCAACCAAACTCTTCACCGCGTTATGTCTGATCCATTCCTCAATCACCACTAATATCACTCACCTCTCAAAGCATTCTACTCACCTGAAGAAATCCATAACCCGTCAATTACCTCCACTGTTCTTATAGGACACAACACTAATCCTTCTGGGGTGGCAATATTGATTTGCACTTTTAGTTTAGTTTAGTTTAGAGATACAGCGTGGAAACAGGCCCTTCGGCCCACCGAGTCCGCACTGACCAGCGATCCCTGTACATTAACACTATCCCACACTGGTGACAAGTTTTTTTACATTCATACCAAGCCAATTAACTTACACACCTGTACGTCTCTGGAGTGCGGGGGGAAACTGAAGATCTCGTAGAAAGCCCACGCGGTCACGGGGAGAATGCACAAACCCCCTACGGACAGCACCCATAGCCAGGATCGGACCCGGGGTCTTTGACGCTGTAAGGCAGCAACTCTACCGCTGCACCACTTATTCCAATACACCATCATATACACATAGCTGACAATGTTGTCCTCTTCTCTACATTGTTGCTGGTGGGGAGAGGGGGAGAGGAGGACCAAATGTGGACTGATTGACTTTCATTTACTGCACAGTCGTAATCATTAACCTTCAGGTAGATGCTAATTTAATTTGCCACGCCATTCCGACACTCATCTGGCAGTTTCCTCCTCCAATGACAACAGTACATGTTTGACTGCCTTCGGTCACTGCTTTAAGTCCAGATACTAGAATCTTCCGGACCAGAACAAGGGGGACCTGGCGTGGGGGCAACAAAGTAGGAATGAGTATCACTCCGCCTTTGTGGGGGCTCTTCTGTGTACATTTTATGTAAAAATAAAGAGTTTCTCTGCACCTAGCTAGGTACAAGTGACAATAATGTATCATCATCGTGACAATTCTGTATTTACTGCTTATGCTCGCTATCCAGTGCAAGAATTCTCAAGTTACCACATATACATATTACGTAAGCTGAAACTTAATAAATATTAAAGAAGCAAACTCTCCGACCTCTGAACTACATTGTTTTGAGGGAAATGTTCAAAATATTAACAATGTTGCAGATATTCGAAATTCATCAAAGTACTTGTGGTGTAGATGTTTCTGCATTGGTTATTTTGTAATTTCATATCAATTTCCAGAATATTTTACAGATCAACAAATTAAAAACAGCTCTGTTTTATAGTATTTTGGATGCCAGGGGTATCCGTGGTAATTTAACATTTAGTTAGATTGATATCCATGCTGTGGTACTTTTGTTATCCTTTCAGCTTCTGTGTAACTGGAGTTTCTCAAATCCTGTAGAGAGCTTAGTGGTGTAGGGGTACTGCCTCACTGTGCCAAAGACCCGGCTTCCATCCTGACTGCTTGTCTGTACCGAGTTTGCACATTCTCCCATGACCTGTGTGCGTTTTCTCCAAGATCTTTGGCCTCCTCCCACACTCCAAGGACGTACACTGTGAGAGAAGGCTCCAAAATTCAGTCATCCTCCTCTGTTGTCCTCCCGTGGTCGGGGGGCTCCCGAAACACCCGCTGTCGCCGCTACGGGCGGCCCGATGTTCAGGCCCACTTGCCGGGGTGATGGAAGTCCGACCTCGGGATTGGAGGATGTCCTCAGCAGCTTGGACATCCGAATCAACCACCTTCTACCGTTGGATTGGGACTCCTCATCAATCATTGCGATGGAGGGAGAAAGTTGGCAGAGAGGGGTGGTGGTGGGAGAAAGCCTGGCTGGTGACTGTATCCGTTGTTCCAGGTGTGAACTCTTATACATCAGCGAGGTGTATCAAACATCAAACGTAGACTAGGCGATCGTTTCGCTGAACACATTTGCTCAGTCTGCCCCACCTACGGGATCTCCCGGTTGCTAAACACTTTAACTCCCCCCTCTCATTCCCTTTCTGTCTTGGGCCTCCTCCATTGTCAGAGTGAGGCCCAACGCAAGTTGGAGGAACGGCACCTCATATTTCGCTTGGGCAGCTTACACTGATTTCTCCAACTTCAAGTAACCCTTGCATCCCCTCTCTCTCCATCTCTTCCCCACCCTAGGCATTGTCCTAGTTTCACTGTTGTCCTGGTAAGTTTCATTGTCTGTATAATTTGTTCTCACCACAGCTAACAATGGACTGCTTCCGTGATCATCGTTGCATTTTTGCACATCATTCATTAATTTGTTCTATATCTCTCTATAATCACTGTCGATCTCTCTCGTTCCGCTTTCCCCTGACCCTCAGTCTGAGGAACAGACTTGGCCCGAAACGTCGCCCGTAAGTGATAGGTGGATACAGGTGTGTGTGTGTGTGTGTGTGTGTGTGTGTGTGGGTGGGGGGGGGGGGGGGGGGGGGGGGGGGCTGGGGGTGATAAGCAGATGGGTGGACTAAATGACAAATGCTAGAGGTGAAAAGGCGACAGAAAGGTGTCAAATAAGGAGAGAAGAGAAGGAGTGAAACTTAAAGCCAGAAAGAAGGATGGAGGTGGAAGGGGACAAGGAGAAAGGAAAGATGGTGGATGAAAGAAAAATGAGTAACGTGGGGACCAGGGATTAATGTACGAAGGAGGGGTGCCTGGGGAGGGAAGGGGTTTAGGAGATGGTGAGAAATGGGTGCACACCAGGGTAGGGTGACACAGGAAAGGGAGAAGGGGGTATGATGTGTATTACTTAAAATTTGAGAATTCAATGTTCATGGGTGGTAACCTGCCCAAGCAGAACATGAGGTGCCGTTCCTCCAGTTTGTGTGCGGCCTCTGGTAATGTGGAGGCCCAGGACTGAAAGGTGAGTGTGGGAATGGGAATGGGAAGAGGAGATAATGTGGGTAGCAACCGGGAGATCCAGCAAACCTTGGCAGACAGGTGTTGGCAGAGCTGTCAGCTGGTCTACACTTGGACTTGCCAATTTGTTCAAAAAGGTCACATCAGGAGCACCAGACACAGTAGATGAGGTTTGAAAAGGTGTAAGTGAAGCTTTGTCTCACCTGGAAGGACTCTTGTGGTTCTTGGGTGGGGGTGTGGTTCCCTCACCCACACCCAACACCTTGTGTTTTATGATTTTCAATGGATAATGGCTTCAGTGCCTTACAGGTTAAAGTTTTCCAATTAGTCTCTCTTGCAGTTCGATACTGAAAATAAATGAGGCGAGCACAACACTTCTGCAGTGTTGAATTGTTACCAATCCAAGGGGAGATGTTCTCACCAATATTTGACAAGTATAAAATACAGTCAGCAAATACCCAGTTGTATCAAGTTTAAGAAAACTGTTCAGAAATGCAGCCATTAGTATATCCAACAATTTAACCTGGTATCTTCAACTAGATGATGGTCTGAGGCATGTTTCTCCCTTGAGAACTGAACACTCCATTTCAAAGAGGGTTCTTCATTCACTGCTCTGAGGGATTTACTCAGTGTGATTCTGTGGTAGCAGACACACCTGACGACAAGTTGCCAGTCCTGACAGGGCCGTGAGATAGCACATCTGAAAAGCATCTGCTTGGTATGAATTAAATTTGCTGCAGAGAATGTTGGTGTCAAAATGTATTAATCAATTTTGCTGCATTTGGTTGGCCAAAGATTGGATTGAGTGGCACATTGCTGCTCTCCCACTCCATCTGCCGATGTGAGTTTCCTGGAAGAAATTGGATGTTCTTCAGCTGTCTTGATAGATATCTCATCCAAGTTGTTTTCAAAAACACCAATATTTAGTTTTAGTTTTTAGTTTAGATATACAGAAGAGAAACAGGTCCTTTGGCCCATCAAGTCTGTGCTGTCCAGCGATCACCGCACATTAACACTATCCTACACACACTAGGGCCAATTTACAATTTTCCCAAGCCAATTAATCTACATACCTGCACGTCTTTAGAGTGTGGGAGGACCCGGGGAAAACCCACGGAGGTCACGGGGATAGTGTTCTAACTCTGTACAGACAGCACCCATAGTTGGGATCGAACCCAGGTCTCTGGCGCTGTAAGGCAGCAACTCTACCGCTGCGCTACAGTGCCTACAATATATCAATAATATTATTTGTATAAATCAAAGTTTTTCCCAGAGTTTGTTCCAGATCTGCGTTGGGCCCAATGTGGGAGGGTTCAGTTTGATATCTTCCTATCATGTGCACCCAGACACAGTGGAAGAATTGAAATCCATCCCCAGTATACGAATGGTCTGCTCTGGTCTAATAACGGCAGGACAGACACTGTTGCTGAATCGGGCGGTACAAGTTCTTGTATCTTATGCCAGACAGGAGAGGGATATAAAGAAAATGACTGGGTTGTGAGCTGTTTTTCCAAGGCAGAGTGAAGTGTGGATGAAGTTGATGCTGCAGGGGGGCAGATATATGTGGTGGACTGGGCTGTATTCTCCCTGCAATCTCCTGTGTTCTTGGGCAGAGCTGTTGCCATACTGTGGCTGTGTGGCATCAGGGTAGGATGATTGCCATATGGGGCATCTGTAGAAATTGGTAAGAGTCATTGGAGGGAGGTATGCTGCATGTCATTAGCCATCTGTGAAAGTAGAGGCATTGATGTGCTTCTGTGGCTGTAGGGTCAATGTGGTTTCATCAGGACAAATCATTGAAGATGGAAGAATGAATTAATGAACAAACAAATGAATTAATGAATGACAGATACTTTATTGTCATATGTGATATGTCACAGTGATTTTCTTTGTTTTTCATAACCAAGGTATGCAAAGGGTCACCACATAAAGGGCGCTGGATCCCCCTTTGTTCTCGGCGGCGCGTCACCTCGGGCACCTGTCACTTCTGAGGTCTGAGGTTCCCACCTGCCTCAAAAGGGCATCAATAATACCGGTGCCCAAGAAGAGCAAGGTGACGTGCCTCAATGACTATCGACCTGTGGCACTAACGCCTGTGGTAATGAAGTGCTTCGAGGGGTTGATCATGGCGCACATCAACTCCTACCTTGACAAAAACCTGGACCCACTGCAGTTCTCTTACCGCCACAACAGATCAACGGTGGACGCGATCTCGCTGGCCCTCCACTCCGCTCTGGACCACTTGGACAACAAAAACTCATATGTCAGGCTGTTATTCATTGACTACAGCTCGGCAGTTAACACAATCATCCCCACCAAGCTGGTTACCAAACTCGCAGAACTGGGTCCCTGCGCATCCCTCTGCAATTGGATCCTCAACTTCTTCATTCACAGACCACAGTCTGTTCGTATTGGTGGAAATGTGTCAGACTCGATAACAATCAGCACGGGAGCACCTCAAGGCTGCGTGCTCAGCCCCCTGCTGTACTCACTCTATACTCATGACTGCGTAGCCGGTCACAGTGCGAACTCCAACATCAAGTTCGCTGACGACACCACTGTAGTGGGACGTATCACTGATGGGGATGAGTCGTAGTACAGAAGAGAGATCGAGCGACTGTCCATATGGTGCCAGCACAATAACCTGGCCCTCAACACCAGCAAAACCAAGGAACTGATTGTGGACTTTGGAAGGAGTAGGATGGGGACCCACAGTCCTGTTTATATCAACGGGTCGATGGCTGAAAGGGTCAAGAGCTTCAAATTCCTGGGCGTGCACATCTGTGAAGATCTTTCCTGGTCCGAGAACACAGATGCAATTATTAAGAAAGCTCATCAGCGCCTCTACTTCCTGAGAAGATTACGGAGAGTTGGTTTGTCAAGGCGGACTCTCTCTAACTTCTACAGGTGCACAGTAGAGAGCTTGCTGACCGGTTGCATCATGGCTTGGTTCGGCAATTTGAGCGCCCTGGAGAGGAAAAGACTACAAAAAGTAGTAAACACTGCCCAGTCCATCATCGGCTCTGACCTCCCTTCCATCGAGGGGATCTACCACAGTCGCTGCCTCGAAAAGGCTGGCAGCATCATCAAGGACCCACACCACCCTGGCCACACACTCATCTCCCTGCTACCTTCGGGTAGAAGGTACAGGAGCCTGAGGACTGCAACAACCCGGTTCAGGAATAGCTACTTCCCCACAGCCATCAGGCTATTAAACCTGGCTCGGACAAAACTCTGAACATTAATACCCCTCCATCTGTTATTTGCACTTTATTAATTTATTAATTAATGTGTGTATTTAAGTATATAATTGTAGTCAATGCCTACTATGTTCTGTTGTGCTATGCAAAGAAAGAATGTCATTGTCCTGTCAGGGACACATGACAATAAACTCTTTTGACTCTTTTTGACCCACGTGGCCTGTCTTCAACCGTCGACCCGACCTCGACCGCCGTTTATTTCAGCAAACTCCTTGTTATTTAGAGCCATTTATTGTTACCACTAACACTCAGTGTTTGATAGAAGGGCTTAAAGAAAAAACATCAAAATTGCCATCAAAACACATTAACTGTTTACCAATCTTGAACCACAAAGAAGCAATTGAAGTTCATTCCTAATGGGCAACAGAAAAATGATTTACGCTGTGAGGCAGTCACATCCGATATCAAAGATTTACTAAAATATCGAAGATGATTATCCTGAATGCCTGCAGTTGGGATGAATGTCCTTGAGCATTCTACTCCAAATGTCTTTCTACCCTTGGTCTGTTTTTGACTTGCAATTTTCTTTTGTTTTATGTGAACCTCTGCAGAACAAGCAGGATATTAATTACAAGGTGACTGGAGGGGGAGAACCAAACAATGAATATAGGATCTTGCTTCGCAGAGCTGAGATTGAACAGCAGTCAAATACTTTGGGGAGCAGCGGCCCGTTCGGTTGATGCGGTAGTCAGGAGGTATCTATGCGTATAACTTACTTGATGAAGTGCAACACAAAGTAAGCAGGGGACCACCTGTGGTGCCGCAGCAGCAGTAATGAGCTGCAACTTGGAATTGAGAGACCTCATGCAGCTCAAAACGCAACTGCTGCAAGTCATTTTTATTAAGAAGTAGTGTATTGAGGTCATTAGACAGTTGAGCATGGAGACTGCGATTGTAATATGGTACAAAATGGTTCTTGGTAACATCTTTGTACTCATTCATTTTTAATAAGATTCTGACAGCAGAGTTTTAGTAAATGCTAGTTAATCATTTCAATGAAAACATAATGAAGTGTGGAACCTGAAAATAACACTAAACCTTAATTATATTTTAATGTGTTTTCTTAGGAGCAAGCAGCAACATCTTCTCCGTTTTTGGCAGCTGTTAACATTGTTTTAAGTCTGTAGAGGGATTTCATTATGGAAGCTGATTCTCTCTCTGTCAGCTATAAAATGTGTTTGAACAGTCTTGACTTTCAGTTCAGGTAAGGCATAACATTTCACAGCAATGTTCAACTTTTGCCAAGCCAACCCCATTATTGGCTGGGGTGGGAAATCCAAACAATTAAAATTGTTTCAAGAAGGAACTGCAGATGCTGGAAAATCAAAGGTAGACAAAAATGCTGGAGAAACTCAGCATCTATGGAGCGAAGGAAATAGGCAACGTTTCGGGCTGAAACCCTTCTTCAGACTGATGTACACCCGTACCACCCCTCCCCGGGCACTTTCCCTTGCAGCCGCAAGAAATGCTGCACTTGTCGCTTTACCTCCCCCCTCAACTCTATTCAAGGACCCAAGCAGTCGTTCCAGGTGCGACAGAGGTTCACCTGCACCTCCTCCAACCTCATCTATTGCGTCCACTGCTCTAGATGTCAGCTGATCTACATCGGTGAGACCAAGCGTAGGCTTGGCGATCATTTTGCCGAACACCTCCGCAATAACCTACCTGATCTCCCGGTGGCTCAGCACTTCAACTCCCCCTCCCATTTTCTGCCCTGGGCCTCCTCCATGGCCAAAGTGAGCACCACCGGAAATTGGAGGAGCAGCACCTCATATTTCACTTGGGCAGTTTATACCCCAGCGGCATGAACATTGACTTCTCCAATTTCCGGTAGCCCTGGCTGTCTCCTCCCCTTCTCAGCTCTCCCACAGCCCACTGGCTCCTCCCCTTCCTTTCTTCTTCCTGCCCTACATCAATTAAAATTGTTTGACTATCTGACTCTGGAATGAAGAATGTTCTAAAAGCATGTCTGTAAGGTGAAGTGTTTGACCCAAGATGCCGGCATCTGTAGTTTGTCCCAGCCCAAAACATCACCCAAAATAATTTCAGCCTTCCCATGATGCAAGATCTTCTGTTTTTTAGTTTTAGTTTTAGAGACACAGTATGGAAACAAACCCAGTGATCCCAGCACATTAACACTATCCTACACACACTAGGGACAATTTACATTTATACTAAGCCAATTAACCTACAAACCTGTACTTCTTTGGAGTCATAGAATCAGAGTGATTCTCTGTACTTCTTTGGAGTCATAGAATCATAGAAACAGGCCCTTCGGCCCACAATGGCCAATAATGTGCCAGCTATTCTAGTCCCACCTGCCTGCGCTAGGTCCATATCCCTCCAAACCTGTCCTATCCATGTACCTATCCAACTGTGTCCTAAACAATGGGATAGTCCCAGCCTCAACTACGTCCTCTGGCAGCTTGTCCCATACACCCACCAAACTTTGTGTGAAAAAGTTACCCCTCAGATTCCTATTAATCTATTCCCCATCACCTTGAACCTATGTCCTCTGGTCCTCGATTCCCCTACATTGGGCAAAATACTTTGTGCATCTACCCGATCTATTCCTTTCATGATTTTGTACACCTCTATAAGATCTCCCCTCATCCTCCAGCGCTCCATGGAATAGAGACCCAGCCTACTCAACCTCTCCCTATAGCCCACACCCTCTAGTCCTGGCAACATCCTCGTAAATCTTTTCAGAACCCTTTCAAGCTTGACAATATCTTTCCTATAACATGGTGCCCAGAACTGAACACAATATTCTAAATGTGGTCTCACCAACGTCCTATACAACTGCAACATGACATCCCAACCTCTGTACTCAATACTCATGACTGATGAGGGTCAAAGTGCCAAAAGCCCTTTTGACCACCTTATATACCTGCGACTCGACCTTCAAGGATCCATGCACCTGGAGTGTGGGAGGCAACGGGAGCACCTGGAGAAAACCCATGCAGGTGACCGGGAGAAAATACAAACTCCGTATACACAGCACCCATGGTCAGGATTGAACCCGTGTCTCTGGAACTGTAAAGCAGCAACTCTACTGCTGTGCCATCATGCCACCCCTTCTGCCCAAAGCCAAATCAGAAGGTTCTTTACCTTTTGGTGGAACTTCACAAAAACATTTTTCCATTATAGATTTATCAGAATGGTTCCATGAGTTGTGAATTTAGGCTGGACATGCTGGGGATGAACTCCTTGGAGTTGAGAGACTCGATCGAGGTGTACAAGATCACGTTAGGTTAAGCTAACATAGGCAGACAACACTGTTCCCATTTGCTAATGCAACAACTGGGCAGCACGTCTACTAGCGAGAGAGAGGATTAGGGAGAGGTGGAATGTCTGAGGACCATAGACACAAAAAGCTGGTGTAACTCAGTGGAACAGGCAGCATCAGGAGAGAAGGAATGGGTGCAGTTTCAGGTCGAGACACTTCTTCTTCCGAGCAAGAGCCTTGGCTATTGAGCAACGTTGATGGAAGTGGAAATGATCAATGGTTTCAAAGAAGCAGCCTACTTTCAGGGCAGTGGAGAGAGATCAAGGGCATGGGACCTACAGTATGGATCCAGTGGGTTAAAGCCTCCTCCACTGTACGAGATGATGGCCAGAGTGTGACTTGGGAAGGTCACCTAGGGTAGCCATAAAACGCCCCCCAAAAATTACGGCCCGTTCCACTTCACTAGGTCCTGGACCATGAAGAACTGGCGGCCAGTGACATCCAGGTGTCCAGCTGATAGTCTTCATGTGCGAGCCACCTATGTGCTTCAGCCTAATGTCATTTGGGAACTAGAGACCTATATTACAGTTTCCTTTTCTTCCAACTATTCAGCATTGCAGTATTGTGCTAAGTGTTAGTCCATCTGTTTTCCACCAGGAGGTCATGATTTATGTTGAGCAAACAGTTCATCAGATCCTGATGCTGGGTGAGGAACCTGCTCGGAGAGATAGGTCTGGCAAGAGAATATTTTGGCAGCAATTGGAAGCGTAAACACTTGGTGTTTGGGAAACCTGGCAACCACAATGAACCTCGCAGTAAGTATTACGTATCAAGCCTGTAGGCTAGGGAGTGATTCTCTCAGACCACCAAATAAGTCTTCTGCTGTGAGATGTTTACCTTCCCTGTTCTCCCCCATCCCTTATCCTCCCCCTAGCTGCCTCTGGGAAATCAGCTGAATTCTAATCTGCTTTGCGGTCAGATAGAAGATGGAGCATGTAAATCTGGTACCATGGTCCTGCTGTTAACTTCCACCTTGTGTGAATTCCAACTCTCTTTGTCTTCTTTCACCCACGTGTGCTTGTTCACTCTCTCCTTTAATCATCTGGGCATCTTTCACACGCGATGAGCGTAACAGTAATTCTTACAACCAGCTGTTGCTGCACTGCACGGTGAACACAGCCAATTTTTTTCCATACGGTAGGAAAGCAGCACCTGTGACATATACTTGCATGACTACCACATGGTGACAGATTCCTGCCGCGCTCCACTAATCCCACTACAAAGACAGTGCCTCTCGAGGTGCAGACAACACTGTGGACAAATAACACATCTGCTACGAAGAATGAATAAAATACAACTGCTGTGAAAATAAAAATGGGCTGCAGATCTGACATCAGAAAACACTGGAAATACTCAGCATTGAGATCTGATGGATGGTCTTCAACCCAAAACATTAGCTCCGTTTCCCCTACTTCAGATGCAGTCTGACTTGCTGGGTGTTTCCGACATCATCTTGCCTCATATAAAACAGAAACAGTATCAGAATGGTTGCCTGAAGATGGGTTTAGTTTAGCTTAGAGATACAACGCAGAAACAGGCCCTTCAGCCCACCGAGTCTGCACCGACCAACGATCCCTGTACATTAATGCTATCCTATTAGGGACAATTTGCATACCAAGCCAATTATTATTATTTTTTTAAATATTTTTATTTATTAGAGGTAAATACATCAGTGTACATCACATATATATTGTTACAATCGTTGTACCCCATAATTTTATGGCTTTTAAAGAAAAATAATAGAAAGAGAGTGTAGTAGGTGAAAAGAGTTGTGAAAGTGAAAGAGCGTGCCAAAGGGGAGAAGAAACCCTTGGTCAAAGAATTAGAGAAATGGGGTTAAGAGATAGACCCTGGAAAAGAAAAAGAAAAAAGAGAGACAAAGAGAAAAAAAAGCCAGTTACTATATTATATATATCACGCAAAAGGCATCCACCAACTCGATAGTTTTTCATCCCCCCTACCAAGGCCCGAGGTACTCCTGCACCCTATCTTTGTAGCAATTCTATAAATGCAGACCACGTCTGAAAGAAGCGTTCTGATTTTCCTGCCAGGCGGAGTCTCATATCTTCCAGATGTAGTGTTTCAAACATAGTGTTTCAAATATGTGTTAAATCCACATATTTAATGTTGGTATAGGAGCATTTTCCCAGAATTTTAAGATGAGCTTTTTTCCTATTATTAAGCCGGAATCAAATAGATTCTTTTGATGCACATTTAATTCCGAACTACCTTCTGTCATTCCGAAAATAATCCATTCTGGCTTTGGTGTCATTTTTATTTTAAACAGTTTTGTGAAGATTTCAAAGATTTCAATCCAAAACCTTTGAATTTTTGTACAAAAGATGAATGAGTGCGCTATAGTAGCTTCTTGAAACTGGCATTTATCACAAATTGGTGAGACGTTGGGGAAAAATGTATTTAATTTAGTTTTTGAGTAGTATAATCGGAGTAAAATTTTAAATTGTATTAAAATGTGTCTTACGTTGATTGTGCATTTGTGCACAAACTTATTAAAGTACTCTTTCCACCTTTCATTGGAAATTGTTATGTTTAGTTCGTTTTCCCACTCACCTCTTATACCTTCCGTTGTTGGTATTACTGCATTTAGTATAATATATATATATATGAAATTAAATTTGCTGATTCCGCCTTTGTATTCATTACTTCATCTAGTAAGTCTGATGGCATTTTTTTTTAATTCTTGTGCATGTTTTTTCAGATAATCATATATTTGGAAATATTTAAAATACTGATTGTTACCCAGATTGTATTTTAGTTGTAATTGTTTAAATGATAATAGTTTTCCCGTATCATACAAATCTCCCAAAATTTTAATTCCTGCTCTTTTCCATTGTATAAATGCTTTATCTATAATTAAGGGTTTAAACAGAGGGTTTTTAGCAATAGGAGATAGGAGAGATAGGTTTCTTAATTTTAAGTTGTATTTTATTTGTTTCCAAATTCTGATTGTACTATGTATAATTGTACTATGTATAATTGGGTTTTTGTTGTAGTTTGTATTATTCACTGTCATTGGTGAAAGAAGGATCGCACCAATATTAAAAGGGGAACAATCCTGTTTCTCCATAATGATCCATTCCGGTTGATGAAGAGAATTATCCAACAATTGAATCATATTTCTAATATTTACCGACCAATAATAATACATGAAGTTAGGGAGTGCTAATCACCCTACTACTTTGGGTTTATTCAGGTGTGGTCTTTGTATTCTATGGGATTTATAATCCCAAATAAAATTTGTAATATCTGAGTCCAATTTAAAAAAAAACCTTTTTGGGTAGATATAGTGGGATTGATTGGAACAAGTATAGAATTTGTGGTAGAAAAATCATTTTATGGCATTTATTCGACCTATTAAGGACATCGGAAGCGTTTTCCAGAATTTAATTAAATTATGTAATTTCTTAAGTACAGGGTTATAGTTTGCATTAAACATGTCTTGGTATCGTCTAGTAATTTCAATACCTAAATATTTAAATTTTTCCACAGCTATTTTAGAAGGAAATTGTACGAGATGTGTAGAATCTATCGGTTTTATTGACATGATTTCACTTTTATTCCAGTTTATTCTATAACCTGAAAATGAACCGAAATCCTCAATTAAATGTAAAATATTGGGTATAGTGATATGAGTCTTTGTGATGTACAAAAGTACATCATCAGCGTATAATGATATTTTATTGTTTGAATATTTTATATTATATCCATGGATATTTGGATGATTTCTAATACTTTCCCCTAGTGGTTCAATTATGAGGGCAAATAACAATGGTGATAATGAACAGCCTTGTCTATTACCCCTTGACAGTTGAAATTTAGTGGATAAAATATTATTAGTTAATATTCTGGCCGTTGGCTTATTATAAATTAATTTAATCCATTGAATCCCAGTTGAAATTTTTGCAATACCTTAACCATATACTTCCAATCAACCTGATCGAATGCTTTCTCTGCATCCAGCGAAATAATTGCAAGATTTGGATCTTTAATTTGGTGTGAGTGCATTATGTTAAGCAGACCTCTCAAACTCCATTTGATCCTGATGTATTAGTTTACTGGCGTACTTACTTAATCTTCTTGCTAATATTTTTGCTAAGAATATACCAAGCCAATTAACCTACAAACCTGTATGTCTTTGGAATGTTGGAGGAAACCGAAGATCTTGGTGAAAACCCACGCAGGTCACGGGGAGAACGTACAAACTCTGTACGGACAGCACCCGTAGTCAGGATCAAACCCGGGTCTCCAGTGCTGTCAGCACTACAAGACAACAACTCTACCGCTGCACCACCATGTTGTAAGGAAGATTGCTGTGAGGGTGGACGTGTATGAGTGTTAGCGCCAGGCAGCTTAGCCATGAAGATACTCTGTGGAGATAGAGTGGGAAATTTTACTCCAATACAACCATTGACGTGGTTGTAAAATGATCTTGTCTTATCTTTAGAAAACAAGAAATCACTGATGACATTTCAGAATCTCAGTGTACACAATTACACCTGAGCAGTGCGGATTCAAGCCACCTTGTTCTTGCCTGTGCACTTTTCATGAATAATTGAATTGACTCTGGATCTTTCTGTGCAGAGGAACGCTTGCTTGGAATGAGATGGCTTGATTATCATGTGTTCTGGTTCTCTTTACTTCACAGTGGTGTTGCTGTTTTAAATGTACTCTGCGTTGCACAGTAGGGTGCCTTCACTTCATCTGCAGAAGTGCCCAAATTATAGAGCTACTTACTGCTAACAAGGAAACTCTTAATGAGAAGTTATTGACTTCAAGGAGCTGGCCTGTCACTTGGGCTGTGGCTGCATTTTTGAAAATGACTGCATTATACAGCTGTGTTTGTATAAAGGAACTGTCTAAAATTTGACTAATTGGATGAAGAACTTTTCCCCAGTTATCTTCACAGGAAATATTAACAATGTAATTACATTGTTCCAAACAACTAATGTGTTTGAGTTATGATGCAATTATACAAATGTGCAGAATGTCATAGATTCAACTTGATAAACACAAATGTCCGCCCGCTATTTGCATATAATAGCACTTTTGTTCTCAACAAAATTCAGAAACAAGGCAAAACAATTTCACCAAAATAATTGTTTAAAGTAATTAAAAGATCAGATTTAAATTTCAAAACTGTCAGCATCAATCTATGGCTTTGATTCAGTTGGGTAGTGAGAACAAAAATGGATCAGCTTCAGAAATTTGAATGAGAGAACTTACAGATTCCAACAATTTTGCCAAGAATATTGGATAACAAAAGTTCTGTTTAGTTTTGGCCATCAGTGTTGATTTTATGTCGGAATTTTCTAAACATTACCTTCAAGAACTGAAACCTGGTTTACTGTTTATTACAGAAGTAAAGTACAGGATTCTGCAGATGCTGGAAATCTGAAATAAAATAGAGGTAGAAATGTCCCGCAGGTCAGACAGCATTTGTGGAGAAAGAAAAAGAGATACTATTAACACTGACAAGATGGACACACTACACCTGTTGGAAGGAACTGCAGACGCTGGTTTAAACGGAAATGAAACACAAAAACCAGGAGTAACTTAGCAGGTCAGACAGCATCACTGAAGAAAAGGAATAGGTGACCTTTCAGATCTGGTCTGAAGAAGGGACTCGACCCAAACCGTCACCTATTCCTTCTGCTGACCGACCCGCTGAGTTGCACCAGCATGTTGTGTCTAACACTCTACACCTTCTGTTTGATTACAGTACATTATTTGTGATGATATGTCTCCCGCCCCTTTGGGCATCTCTCCCTATTATTCGGGTGAATAAACAACCACTGCCAGCTACTCTCAATCCTGTTATACATCCAGTTTATGTACATTCATGGATATGCCTACATGCTGAATGTATTCACAGCATGGTCCAATCCTGCTCAAGTAATATATCCGCCACTAATTCACTCATCCCGTCTTCTCCCTGACCATTACATACTAAGATCAATTGTAACAATCCCTGGCCAGTTTAGGGTAGAGATACAGCGCGGAAACAGGCCCTTCGGCCCACCAAGTCCGCACCGACCAGCGATCCCTGCACATTAACACTATTCTACACACACTAGGGACAATTTACACTTATACCAAGCCAATTAACTTACAAGCTTGTACTTTTTTGGGATCGCGGGAGGAAACCCAAGATCTCGGAGAAAACCCACACGGTCATGGGGAGAACGTACAAACTCCGTACAGACAGCACCTGTAGTCGGGATCGAACCCGGGTCTCTGGCGCTGCAAGAGCCGTAAGGCAGCAACTCTACCACTGCGCCACCGTGACTAAGATTAGCCAATGCATCAGATCAAACTGGGGATCCGTCTAGTTTACATGGTTCTGCATTATATGTTGCATTCACCAATTCACCTCACATCCAGTTAATGTTTTACAGAGGGCTATGGAGCCATGTGCAAATAGATAAAACAATTGTATTACAGCAAACACAAATTACAGCATATGGAGATAATGTATAACCAAGTAGATTTTCAGTGAAGGGCAAGAATTGCCTGGTGACTTCTGAAAAGTAATCTTGCATTGGCAGTAGATTTTGAATTTGAGAATGTAGACTAACATTTACAAAATGAGAAGGATTATTGGTATTATTAAAACAGAATGGCAGATTAAGCATAATAGCAATGTTGAAGATTTGTAGTTCATTGCACATATTCATTTATAGTATACATTGCAAAAATAATATTATTAATATGATTACAGTTGGTGCATAAAAGAATCACACAAAAAAAAGTTTTAAGTTAACAGACGAGCCTATAAATTCCAGCAAGGTTGATTCACATTTAGGTTTTCACATTTTACACAGGCAAGTTCCTGAAATTGCAAATTAGAAACCTGAGTGAATAGTATACGGAGCATTGGATCACATTAATGAACCAGGGGTTGCAAAGTTAACAATACAAGGATAGAAATGTATAGATTAGAGTGCAAATCAAAAATTAGGTTGGGAAGGACAGATAATTTGACTTTAAAAGAAAAATCAGAGGAAGAATGGAATATGAAAAAAAGTCCAACAATTTTAAAAGTCCAACAATTTAAATTTGAAGGAGGTAGCATGATTATTGCGTATTATTGTCCTTAGCGGAAATGTGTATAATCAGTTTCGATTGTATTTTGGCTTTGGGTTTGGTTTTCTTGGTTGAGTGCTTATCCTGGTGTTGTAGCACAAGTGTATACTTTGTATTTTAATTGTAATTGTTAATTTTCAGCAGCAAAGTGGGTGATGGCTGTTAGTTAATAAATTGCTGCTGCTTAAGAGATATTAAGAGTAATAAGGGTTATGACTTGCCGCAGCAAATTTAGTTTCAAATCTACCACACAATGGCTGCAACGTCACATGGTATAAACTATGTTAGTGGTCAGCGAATTGTCATTTTTGCATTGCTGACAATGGAGCAGGGTAACGCGGACAAACCATTGTTTAATTGTGCCGGATCTTTGGTAGATGCTCCTTCACATAAACAATAGTGGGTGCCTTTAGCATTAAATTTAATTTGACAGCACATTTAGCATAATCTACAGAGTTTACATCAGCCTCTAAAAGCTGGGGAAAAAAAGGAATATCATTGAGACTCCTCGCCGTTTCTAACTTTCTTAATATATAGAAATGAAGCCAGTAAACCTCTAAATGATTTAACAAAGGCTCGTTCACTCTATTAATACTATGTGAAAGTCACCACATTGTTTGTTAGTTGTAGTACTGAGGCATATGGCATACTTAACATGAGGCATGATCAAGTAACATTTTAATAAAGGTTGGTTATGGCACTCCTGTTTCCAGCTCAAGAAGTTCTGAGTTTATGTGGAGGAAGGAACTGCAGATGCTGGTTTACACTGAAGATAGTCACAAAATGCTGCAGTAACTCGGCGGGACAGACAGCATCTGGATAGGAATGGGCGACGTTTCGGGCCGAGACACTTCTTCAGACTGAGGCAGACTGAGTTTAAGTACCACTTCAGGTGTTGGAGTGTAAAATGCAAACTGACATTACAGTGTACTACTGAAAGATAGCCGGAAAGTCAAAGGTGCAGATTTGATGAGATGCCAAGATCTGCTCTGCTCTCTCAGGTGAACATACAATTTTATAGCATGACTTAGAAATGTTTCTTCTTGGGTTTCTTGGTAAACTGTAGGCCTCAACATTTATTTAGTTGCTGTTTGCAGCAGTTTGCTATGCCTCGTCAAAGACTGCCAGCATGGCTACATTTTAACAGTAACTACATATCCAAAAATACAACACTGGCTTTCAGGCCTCTTGAGGTTAGAATGCAAGTCTTTAAGAATCTTTCACCTGCTTCTTCATCGGTTTTTCCAGAAGTTGCTTATTGACCCTGTATAAGCATGATGCAGTCACACAATTTATCCTGCTGACTCTCAATGTGTCGAGAAACGACACTAACCCACTTTGTGATTAATTTGACATTAATGTTCACTGATTAAGTGAATGATTTGCTGATCAAGTGATAAAGGATAAAAATTAAATATATTTTACAAAACTGATTTTAGGAAGATTTTAAGAAACCATTGCCCATACATAGATAGACACCAAATGCTGGAGTAACTCAACGGGACAGGCAGCATCTCTGGAGAGAAGGAATGGGTGACCCTTCGAGACCCTTCTTCAGACGCAGGGGTGAGGGAGACACAGAAATAAGCAAGGATAAGGTGTGAAAAACAGACATCAAAGGGGATGCAGTTCAAGGAAAATGTAGTATAGATCATTGTTAGCTGGGGGAGGTGACAACAAAGCAAACAGAGATGACAAAATAATCAGGGGACAGTCAGACTGGTCACAGAACTAGGAAGGGGGAGGGACGGAGAGAGAGGGAAAGCAAGGTCTACTTGAAGTTAGAGAAGTCAATGTTCATATCGCTGGGGTGTAAGCTGCCCAAGCAAAATATGAGGTGCTGTTCCTCCAATTTGTGCTGAGCCTACCTCTGACAATGGAGGAGGCCCAGGACAGAAAGGTCGGCATGGGAATGGGAGGGGGGGTGTTAAAGAGTTTAGCAATCGGATCATGTAGGTTTAGGCCGCCTGTGCTGAGGTGTTCAACGAAACGATCGCCGAGCCTGCTCCTGGTCTAGCTGCTGTACAGTAGTCCACACCTGAAACAGCGCATAGTCCTTCCTACACAGTTCCATTGTCTATCTGGGACCTTATTAGGACGTGTGACTGGATGCTGCTACATTTCTCTGCGGTTGTTAAAAATTGTGGTCCAAATTGGTTTTCTTGTTGTTTATTGTATGAGTTGATTGTATAACTTTAAATATAGAACAGTATATCTAGATGGGTCACTCGTAGCCATTATACATTGTCATCCAAATTAATAAGAACTCGTCACTGTCGCATTCTGTTAATAAAAAGCTGACATTGAAGTAGATCTTTGTTCCTCTGCTTGCTCTCTGAAACGGCTTGCAATGTTTTTCTGGGTTAATGATACAATGTGATTAAATGTTGCAGTAACATTTATGCTGTGGTTGCTAGGGCTGGTTAATTGCAACAGCTCCTTGTGGTACTGCCATTGTATTCTGCAACTTTCAGCTTAATTCGCTACATTTGAGATTCCCAACGATACCATGCAAGACTAAAGGGCTTGTCCCACTTTCCGGAGTTACTCACGAATTCTCCCAAATTTTCCGCTTGATTCAAACTCGGAGAATGTCCGTAGATATTTCATAGCGGCTTGTAATGCCAGCCGTAGGTACTCGGGGCGCCAGGTAAGTCAGGACGTCTTTTCAGCATGTTGATAAATGTCCACGAGTAAAAAAAATAGCCCCGAATACGTACGGCTGGCATCTCCGAGTTTGAATCAAGGGGAAACCTCAGGAGAACTCGTGGGCAGCTCGGGAAAGTGGGACAGGCCCTTAACTGATCTCGGTTCTAAAGATGACCATAAAATATAATGCAGGATTATATTGATACCACTTAAATTATGCCGAGACCTTGATATGTAGTCGTTCCTGTTCATTCTGACACGGTAACATTATTTACTTTATTGTCACGTGCACCGAGGTACAGTGAAAAGCTTTTGTTGGGTGCTAACCAGTCAGAGGAAGGGCAATACATGATTACAATCGGGCCTTTCATAATGTACAGAGGTCCATGATAAGGGAATAACGTTTTTAGTGCAAGGTAAAGCCAGTAGTCATTTAAATATGTGGAGCGATTGTAATATGTGATTGTGGATCTGCTTCTGTGGCTTGCACGGAAATAGTCACCCGGGCTGGGAGGCATATTGTGAGACTCTCTGCCTCGACCACTCTCACTCACATACTGTGAATGTCCTGGGCCACCAGTGAGTGTGAGCACCCAGCTGGGGCACTGTGTGTCTGCGTATGTACATAATGTGGAATGTGTGTGTAAGATGTAACTACACATTGGAAGTCCTGCACCCACGGGTGCTGGGCGTGGGCTTCAGTTGAGTTCGGCAGGTGGGATTTTAGAAAGGAAGCTGCCCCTCAGACACCTGCAAGAATTCCAAAATGTTTGGGCGGCACGGTGGCGCAGCGGTAGAGTTGCTGCCTTACAGCGCCAGCGGCCCAGGTTCCATCCTGGCTACGGGTGCTGTCTCTACAGAGTTTGTATGTTCTCCCCGTCTCTGAGATCTTCGGTTTCCTCCCACGCTCCAAAGACCTACAGGTTTGGCCACTAATTGGCTTGGTAGAAGTGTAACATTGTCCCCAGTGTGTGTCGGGTAATGTCAAGTATCTCATGTTATCTAGGCAAGTGTCTCAGAGTAAGAGGTAGGCCATTTTGGACTGAAGAACCATGGGATAGTTATGCTTACATATTGATTTTATAATCTCAGAAATGTACTCATAATACAGCTACTGTATTGAAGTCACAGAGCAAACTTCTACAAAAAGTGTGTTGAAAGGAGCTGCAGATGCTGGTATATACAAAGTGCAAGGATAGATGCAAAGTGCTGGAGTAACTCAGCAGGTCAAGGTGGCTTCTTTGAAAAAAAAGGAAGAGGTGACATTTCGGGTCGAGACCCTTCTTCAGACTGTTTTTCCCTCCACTCTTCTTTCAATCTGAGAAAGACCAGATAATGTGTATTTTGTTTGTGTGATATTCATTGACATTTCTGATGAGGCAGCACGCCCTCAATGGTGAGTAGACAAATAGGGGGGTTGCACGTAAGGTCACTGGGTCATAGGGCTTGACGCACGGAGCCGCTCAGTCCATCTGGAGGACATCCGTAACTTCCGGTCAATGTTATTAATACAGGCATTGCGTACTTTCCTACCTGTTAAAAAACTCCAAAATGTTGAATTTTTGCGCTGTAAAAAATTGTGGAAGTCGGGGTAAGCGTGAGAGACATGAACCCAACTTCAGAATTCCAAAAGTGAAGCGAAATGAAGGTAAGGGGAAGCGAGAGCTGAAGGGACAACAACAGCTAAAGTGCTTGCCGAACATTGGCCGCGCAGATATGGGAATTTAAAATATTGGGATTTATCGCGTTTGCTCACTGCATTTCATCAACAGTAAGGCATTATTTGTGTTTTTTCTTGATTGCTTTGGTATCTAAAAAGTCTCAGAAGTGATAAATCTGGCTGTAAATTTTGCTTCAGAGGCGTTTTCTTTTTGTATGTAAAAACCCACTTGAGAACCATGGGCGATTTTAAAATTTTACAGCCAGATTTATCACTTCTGAAAGTTTTTAGATACCACAGGACTCAAGGAAAAAACACAAATAATGCCTTAGTTGATGAAATACAGTGAGAAAACGGCCAATTTTGCCAAGCACTCTGGCTGTTGTTGTCCCTTCAGCTTTCGCTTCTATCTACCGTCATTTCTCCTCACTTTTGGAATTCTGATGTAGGCTAAATGTCTCTCACGCTTATCCCGATTTCCATAATTATTTACAGCGCAAAAATGGACAATTTTGGCGGATTTTAACGGGCCCCCTACGCTGGAAACAATGGTAAATGCTTACCTGCAGTTCATCGCGTGTACTCCACTAGGCGTAGCGTAGCAACAGTATGGGTCACGGGTCGTGACCCGACTGCCGTGAAACCTCCCGATACCCAGGAGTTTTGTGCCCGCTGATCATTGCTACATTGACAATTTGGCAGTCAGTGCCCAGAAGACAAAAACAAATGGTTATACGGAGACAACAGACCACGATAGTGATGGGATTCTGTGCCAATTTTGACACTGAAATGTTTTCCACGCATAAAATGATTTACAGATTATGGAGATTTTTTTTTTTGCATTGCATTTGCATCAGTCTGAAATTAAAGTAACAATGGCTCAAGCTGCCTCATAACCACAGCGATGTCCAATTAACACACTAATTGGACACAGAACAAAGTATTTACTAGAAGCTCTGTCAAATGGGAGGTTTCTGGAGTGATAGTGGAAGTGCACCAGAAATAGATTCCTCCATACTGCTCGTACCAAAAAAAGCTGTAATTTTTAATTAATTAATTAATCTAACACTGAACATTTCAAAAACTATATCCTTACTACCACTTTTACTATGTGTTGTGTTGGTGTTCTTGCTTATTTCCTTTAATTATTTGGATACCTCAGAGTGTGACAGATTGTATTCTCGATTGGTAAGGGTGTTTCTCGATTGGTAAGGGTGTTTCTCGATTGGTAAGGGTGTTTCTCGATTGGTAAGGGTGTTTCTCGATTGGTAAGGGTGTTTCTCGATTGGTAAGGGTGTTTCTCGATTGGTAAGGGTGTTTCTCGATTGGTAAGGGTGTTTCTCGATTGGTAAGGGTGTCAAGGGTTATGGGAAGAAGGCAGGAGAATGGGGTATAGAGGGGAAGATAGATCAGCCTTGATTGAATGGCAGAATAGACTCGATGGGCCGAATGTCCTACTTCTGCACCGATGACATAAGAATTTATGAGCTTATGTACAGAGAGCTGAGTATAGACCGTGAAGTTAACAGAGACGCTAGCAAAAATAAAGCCATAAAGAGTCTGAAAATTATCTCAGTATGGAAGCTCTGATTTTATATAATGTTTTTAAGATAAATCTATGAACTTTCAGCAGACGTACAAATGTATCCATTGATGTCATTCACGCCGTGATGGTTCTCGAGTGGCCTTTCTCACCACCTTTCATTGTAGATGGGGATTTGGAGCATTTACTTCCGTCGGGAAGGACAGCACCTTGTCCACTGTCACGTCGTTCAGCTCATCCAGACTGATGTACTTGTGATGAATATTCTCCTCCGTCACTGCCACCACCCGCACACCATGTTTGTCCTGCCCCAGCTGGCAGCCGATAGCCGAAGTCACCACCATATCCAGGTCGTTAAACCTTCCACCAGCGTTCTGATGGTAATGGCCAGAGAAGACTGCGTTCACACCTGGAACACATCAAAACAGATCCATGTTTAGTTTAGTTTGGCGAGGCAGCACGGAAACGGGCCCTTCGGTTCACTGAGTCCGCGCCGACCAGCGATCCCCGCACATTAACACTATCCTACACACACTAGAGACAATTTACACATACACCAAGCCAATTTACCTATGTACCTGTACCTCTTTAGAGTGTGGGAGGAAACTGAAGATCTCAGAGAAAACCCACGCGGTCACGGGGGGAACGTACAAACTCCGTACTGACAGCACCCGTAGTCGAGATCAAACCCGTGTCTCCGGCGCTGTGAGTGCTGTAAAGCAGCCACTCTACCGCTGCGCCATGCCTCATAAATGTGTTATGATGTGTCACATCACTGCGGTGCATTTCAATTCTTAGCTGGGTGCTGCGGAAATGTTCCACGATGTTCCCACGTCAAGCCATACAAGAAACTATGAGAGATGTTTCCACATTTTACAACCAGCCTTGGATATTGTGGTTACTAACCACTGTTTACCACTGTATTCAACATCGAAACTGTTTATTGTATTTTATTGTCACGTGTACCGAGGTACAGTGAAAAACTTTTGTCAGCAGAAAGAAATTCCATGATTACAATCGAGCCAGTCAGTGTAAAGACACATGATAAGGGAGTAAAGTTTAGTGCAAGGTAAAGCCAGCAAAGTCCGATCAAAGATAGTCTGAGCATCTCCAATGATAGATAGTAGTTCAGGACTGCTCTCTAGTTGTGGTGGGATGGTTCAATTGCCTGATAACAGCTGGGAAGAAACTGTCCCTGACTCTGGAGGTGTGCGTTTTCACACTTCTGCATGTTTTGCCTGATGGGAGAGGGGAGAAGAGGGAGTGGCCGGGGTGCGACTCGTCCTTGATGATGTTGCTGGCCTTGCCGAGGCAGCCTGAGGTGTAGATTCTCTGCAATTGCTTGCACTGTTGGATGGAGCTGTTCCCAAACCAAGCTGTGACTTATCCCGATACATTGCAGCTTTTTGAAGGGGACTTCCAAGGACTCGAGTGAAGAATGCTTTTACACACAATCAATTTAATTTGCACAACTTTCTCTTTGCATGGTGAGCCGGCACTTTCTTTCCCTCAACAGTGTTTGCCTTTGATATTTCAAAGGAACGCGCAAGCCCGAGAGCTGCAAGCCCAGCCTGTTGGGATCTTGGGGAGACGTTTGTTGCCGCCAGCTGCTTTGCTACATGCTGGAGCTATGTCGCAATGTCACAGGCAAACGGCAACAGAACCCTTCAAAGTTACTCTCTATTCAAGGTCAAGGGGAGCATTTGGTCAAACTGTTCGTAGGTGTGTAGGCAGGAACAGCAGATGCTGGTTTAAACCGAAGATAGACACAGTGCTGGAGTAACTCAGCGGGTCAGATGGAGAGTAGGAACAGGTGACATTTCGAGTCGAGTCCAGTGTGAAGAAGGGTCTTGACCTGAAACATTACCTGTTCCTTTTCTCCAGAGATGCTGTCTGACCCGCTGAGCTGCTCCTGCTTTTTGTGTCTATCTTCTGTTCTTAGGTGTCCTGTATTACTACTATTAAATACAAAGAGAAGCTGTGTAGATTTTGAGGGCCTTTCTTCTGCCTTACTCTGGAATCACAGTCAAATTCAGTGATCAATATTCAACGTTTGTGCCTGAATAGTTATACGGCTCACCCATTATGCCTCGGTCACATCACTGATTTGCTGCTGTAGCCAGGATTGGAGAAGGTGTGTCCAAACATCCCCAACATGTAAAACGCACAGGACAGACACAAAATGCTGCAGTAACTCAGGGGGCCAGGCAGCATCTCTGGAGAGAGGAAAGGTGGGCGATTCAGCTCGAGACCTTTCTTCAGACACCTGTACTCCTTTGAATGCAATTCTTATTTCTATATATATTATGAATAGGAAATAACTGCAGAATAATGTTTCAACCGAGCAGCTAAATAATAAAGCTATTAATAAATAATAAATAATGCATTGTAGCAACGTGTGGCGCCACCAGCAGTAGCTGCCTCGCCAACAGTCTGTTTGTCTTTTCTTCTTTTTGTTATTTTTAGTATGTGTTAAAAAGTGTGTTTTAGTGTTCCTTGGTTTGTTTTATGTGGGGGTGGGGGGGATGGGGAGTTGGGGGAAACTTTTTTCAATCTCTTACCTTGACGTATCTCCGTCCCCACTGCGGCCTAACATCGTGGAGTCGGCTGCCTTTCCTGGAGACCGACTCGGCGCTCCAAGCTGCAGGACTTTAACATCGTGGAGCTTGAGATCCCTTTGCCGGGGATTGAAGCTCCAACCGCCGAGCCCGTGGACTTTAACACCGTGAAGCCCGTGATCTCTGGTATGAAGAGGCCGACTCGGGAGTTTCAACCGCCCCGACGCGGAAGTTTCAATCACCCTGACGGGAGCTTCGACCGCTGGGGCTTTGATCCCCCCGACTGCGGATGGTTTGATTGCCCGACCGCGGGAGAAGTAGAGGAAGAAGATTGAACTTTATTGCCTTCCATCACTGTGAGGAATGTGGAATCCACTGTGACGGATGTTTATGGTAACTTTTATGTGGTTGTGTGTCTTGTTGCTTTTCACTTAGTGTGGCTGCATGGTAACTCAAATTTGACTGCACCTTAATTGAAACCTTAAAATGGTCATAGTGATAAAAGTGGGAAGTAGGTACGAGGTGATGAAAGTCTGGCCAAGTGCTAAAGCATGAAGTCAATGGCAGTTTGGCAATAATATCATTCCCTTATTCCATTACTCCTCTCGTCATCGTGTTCTCTTCAGTAACATCTAAGAATATCATCAATAATTTCTCTCATATAAAGAAAAATGACCAATTGATCCGCAAAAGAGGAAAAGTTGAATTCCAAAGTAAATACTTTCCCTTCAATAATTCAAAGAGAAAATTCTCACCTTAGAATTTATTTGAATTTCTCCTTTCTCTGTGAAATTGTCTAGCATAACGTTTTGCAAATAAATGTTAAGGATTTACTTCAGCAGTTGACCTTTGAATATATATACAAAATATATCCCTAAAAGATCATTTTAAACAAGTCGGCAATATAAAAATGTTGGGATCGATGGAATTGTACAAAAGCAATCTAGAATGATTTTTTAGTGAAAGGGCTTCATTGAGTAATGTGAGCTCGGAGACCTTCTGCAACTTAATGTCACTCAAAGCTGCTTTGTGGTAATACCACTTGACATTTCAATTTATTCAGCTTGATCACATTTTATGGTATTGGTCACCTTATTCAATCATTTGACATTGTGGAGAGCCACACGCAGTAATATGAACAATGCAGAAAGACATCGTGCCACCTGACGGAAACGGAGATGGCTTAGAATGATTCAAACATTGTTCACCGAGAAAGAGCATTTCAAATGAGGGCCCTAATATACATTTATGATGCTGGGTGGGGGGGGGGGGGAATATTTGGAGGTCTCACCCTGTGGTGCCTACTCTTCTGCACTCACCTGGTCAAGAGGTGGAGGTTCAATCACACTGAGCCACTACGTCTAAGGGTTTTGTAGTCATGGGCCTGTCCCACTTAGGCGATTTTTAAGGCAACTACAGGCGACTAGTTTGTCGCCACATGTCCGCCGGTGGTCCGGGCGTAGTCTCCTCAGTTGCGCAAAAAGTCCCAGCGTCTTTCTGGTGGCCGCTACATTTTCAACAAAAAAATGCAACATTTTCAAAATCTTTTGGCGATTTGGCGCCAATGAGCGAAGCTTGACTTCTCCTGATGTAGGTGCTGTCGAAGGTCGTCACCAGGATGACGTAGTTTGTCGTCGGTTTTTTCGACCTGCTACGTTTATGACAGTCGCCGGCAGTTGCCTAAAGAATCGCCAAGTGGGACACGTCCATAAGGCACAGTGAGATGCCAATGGAGTCATCAGAATCCTTGCTAGGAGGCTGAGGTGAGATGGAGCCCCACCTTTGATAAAATAGTACAGTAAACCCTTGTTATAACAGACTACAGAGGGGCAGGTCTGGAGTTGGCAGGTCTGTCCACTATAGACAATGTCCACTACTAAACCAATGTCTGATAATAAGGAACAATTGTAATGCATAAGAAGATTAAGACAACTATTTAAAAAAAACTGATTATCTACAAACACCAAAATAATCTTGGACCTAGTTAAAACCTGCTAGTTTTGTGAATGACTGCTCAACCTGCGTACAGAACCACTTTGCCCGTATATAGACATATTGTTTACTTTTTATATAAAACATCCTTTTACTGAACAAAAACCACATACTCTTCTGCAGATGAAAAGCTAAACATGTCAAAAAAGTAGATACATTGTAATTGTGCTGTTTTGTTAAACAAAATACTGTCTGCTAATTGTCCCATAAGTGGTTATTTATTACACTGTTAATGCAATAGATGCATACGACTTTATTAAAACAAATAATCAGTCTGCCACGTGATGCCAATTTATAGACGAGCTTCCCTGTGCAGCAAATGTTGCCAGGAATTAATCAGTGATCCGGTGGATCAGAGGTGTTGCTGACCACGTGTTGTGGGAGATGCATTGGAAAGGCAGGATCTCAGCGCAGACATGGCTCACTGCAAATTTCATTCACATCGTAGATCATCAATCATCACACTGACCCAGCATTATATTAAATTAACAATTTAAATACGGTAGTATATGGTAAATAAAAGATGTAGATTAGTTTATTTAGTTCAGAGATACAGCGCGGAAACAGGCCCTTCGGCCCACCGGGTCCAAACCAACCAACGATCCCCGCACATTAGCACTATCCTACACACACACAAAGGACAATTAACCAACAAACCTGTACGTCTTTGGAGTGTGGGAGGAAATCGAAGATCTCGGAGAAAAACCCACGCGGTCATGGGGTACAAACACCGTACAGACAGCACCCTTAGTCGGGATCGAACCCGGGTCTCTGGAACTGTAAGCGCTGTAAGGCAGCAACTCTACCGCTGCGCCACCGTGTCGCCCTAATCCTTCTACATCCCGTACATCATTTTCCTGTCTAAGTGTTTAGACAATTTCTGAGCTAGGGTGTTTTCAATGGTTTAATTCAGTTCAGTTCAGTTTAGTTTATTGTCACATGTATACACACCAAGCACGTGCTGTCAGGGTAGGCAAGGTAGGCACTGCCTACCCCGACTAAAATTATGAAATGGCAATTATTAAATATAAATAGTAAAGGCATGGGAGAATTATGCTTATCTAAGAGATCGATCTCTTAGGTAGGCATAATTCTCCGTGCCTTTCATCCGCAGCACTTGTAACACGGGAAGGGCTGTGCAGCCCACGGGCCGTCAGCGCTGCCTGAGCCGCCAGTTTCAAGCGGGGCTGAAGGCAGCAGAAATTCTGCCTTTGCAGCACAGCGCATGCGCAGCAGCCTACTGTGCATGCCCAGCGCGAGTTTCTTGGCGGGATTTTCAAATATGGATTGTCATTATTTTAATGGTATCTCAGGAAACAAAGAATGAAGAATGGACTTAATGTACCATTAACGTGGTAAGTGCATTTCTTGGTGCTTAATTTTTATAAATACTGTATTTCCCGGGGTGGGGGGAGAGCTCCATTCACAGTGTTTGGGGAGTCTGGCGTTGTGAAGGAGGGGATTGGGGTCAGTAACCCACTTGCCACGCTCCGGTCTGAGTGCAGGTAGATGGGACTAGGTGTAAGTGTTCGGCACGGAGTAAAAGGGCTGGGATGGCCTGTTTCCGTGCTGTAATTGCTATATGGTTTTATTGTGGCCGGGGAGTGAATTAGCTTGGGTGGCTGCCGCAGCGCTCCGGGCACGGACAGCAGAACTGGCCACCACTTCTGAGGAAGGAAGCAGCTCGGGTGACTGACTTTGAGCGGCCGCCGGGACCCGACAGCAGAACCAGCTGCCCCTTCTGCTGGTCCTCACTCACCTCTGGCAGTGCTCTCCGTATGAACACCTCTCACCTGCCGCTCGCCGGCCGGCTTCCCGCAAATCTTTAAATTCCGACAGCGTGCTCACGGGACCAGTTGAAGTTACTTGGCTGTGGGAATTTAAGGATTTGCGGGACACGGTTGACATGAGCAAAGCCGGCGAGCGGCAGGTGAGAGATGTTCAGACGAAGAGCACTGCCAGAGGTGAGCAGGCCGGCAGAAGGCGCTGAAGTGGCAGCTGGTTCTGCTGTCGGGTCCCGGTAGCCACTCACACCCAAGCTGCTTCTATCCCTGGAAGTGGCGGCCAGTTCTGCTGTCCGTGCCCGGAGCGCTGCAGCAGCGGTGAGTGAGTTACTGATATGATCTCTGACCCCCTCCTTCTCAACACTCCTGCTCTCCCCGCATCTTTAACCCCTGGCACAGACTCCCCAAACATGCTGTGAAAGGAACTCTCCCTCCAAATGGACCCTTGAATTAGTATTGTCATTCAATAAGATGACAACTGATTCAACATCCCGGTGTGCTCCCGTTTTTCCCACCATCTCTCCACCTGCCTTCATCCTCCATCCCCCACCCATTCAGTAATTAAAAAATGAAGGAGATTGAGAAGCCTTGGGAAAATTGAATTGTTACTTATTTTTTATTTTTTACGGAGAGAACAATCTGCGCATGCGCGGTTTAAGATTTTGTGAAAAGCCGGCTGACTGCCTGCCCTGAGTAATTACTCACGGCACGTGCCTGATACAGACACATACACATATACATACACAGATCATAGGTACAGTGAAAAGCTTTTGTTGAGGGCTAACCAGTCAGCGGAAAGACAATACATGATTCATTTATAGTGTATAGATACACGATAAGGAAATAAGAAATGTTGCTGTAGTAATAGAGATTTAAGAGTGTGGGGCGATTGTAATATGAGTTTGGAGATCTGCTTCTGTGGCTAGCACGCAGATTGTCGCCTGGGTTGGGCACCATCTTGGATCAGAACATGGATCAGATCAATGGATGATAGTAAGGACTGCACAATCTTACTGTTGTAAGGAATAATGGTGTTTCTTTTTGAATCATCTTTGGAACCATACATTTATTTAAGCTCACCTTTCTTTTAAACGCCAGCAGATTACTAGCGTCAATGTTCATTTCTCCTCATAAAACAACATTCTAAAACATTTTGTTTAAGGAAGGAACTGCAGATGCTGGAAAATCGAAGGCAGACAAAAATGCTGAAGAAGCTCAGCGGGTGAGGCAGCATCTATGGAGCGAAGGAAATAGGCAACGTTTTGGGTCTGAAGAAGGGTTTTTACCCGAAATGTTGCCTATTCCTTTCCTCCATAGATGCTGCCTCACCCGCTGAGTTTCACCAGCATTTTTGTCTACCTTTTTTTGTTAAATATTTTTATTAGAAGTAAGTACATATTAAAAGAAGAATATACATGTCACGTACATTCTTAATATTATTTATATTAACAATTATATCTTATTTGTACTTCTATGCATTTTTTTATTTTTAATACAGGTAGGAAATAATAGAGAAAAATAAAGTAAAAACAGAAAATTAAAAAGATGAATGAAGTGTTAAGCAGGTTATACATCATTGGAGATATATCCATGGTTAATTATATGTGATTCTTCATCTATTCTTTCATTCAGGCTTCAGTCAGGTTCTCGCACCGAGCCATTTTGACCCTTTAAATATTCAATAAATGGAGACCATATCCCTCTGAAATGATCCAGCTTATCCAGTAGGACGTCTTAATCTTTCCAGGTGAAGTGTCTCCGACATTCCTATAATCCACATTTTATTGTGGGGGATGTAGGACCTTTCCAAAATTTCAATATTAATTTTTTCCCAATTATTAAACTGTAATCGATAAAAATTCTTTGATTCGTTGTTATTAATTGATCTGTTTCTAATATTCCTAATATTATTAATTTTGAGTCATGAACCAAATTCGTATTAACAACATTTAAAATTATCTTAAATATTTCTGTCCAAAAGTTAGTAATTTTTATACAGTTTGTGAATGAGTGTGTTAAATTAGCTTCTAAGTGCTGACATTTATCACATATGGCAGATACATCTGAAAAAATTCTATGTAATTTGATTTTGAATAATGCAATCTATCTAATACTTTAAATTGTATCAAAGAGTGTCTAGCATTTCACGAACAGTGGTGTATTTTTTGTCTACCTTCTAACACATTTCAATTTGTTTTAAATTTTCCAATCTGATTGTTGAGCAAATATGTTATCTAAAAGAGACATTTCATCAAGAGGCTCATGCTAAACATTGTATAAATAGGGAGATAAGCCAAGTGATTCATGTTACCATACTAATGGTGTTTCTTTCTGGACAAAATATCTGTTCTTGCCATAAGTTTACAAAGATATTAAAAAATATATTCTCAGTGATCTTCGTGTAATGACAACAAACCTTTGAGGAAAATGTCCTTGGTGCAAGAAAGTACGGAAATTATTCATGAGAGTGCCGCAAGGAGTCAGTCAGTTTGCAGGTGTCCACAAGTGAGTGGTCGGTTCGATAAACTTCTATACTAACCACGAGAAACCAATTATCATTTTGAAAAGTACATTTCAAGAGCTTTGACATCAAGAGTCATCGTTACACTGTGCTTGTGATCAGATGCATGGTTTACAAGTAGGAAAGGATGATTAATAATTTAAATTATAATTATAATAATAGGAGTCTGTTTAAATCGGGAGCGTAACGGGAAATCAGAAATCTTAGGTGGAGCTGCATCCTCACAGCACCAGGGACATGGGTTTGATCCTGACTTTTGGTGCTGTCTTTGTATGGGTTGTGCATTCTCCCTGTGACCGCGTGGGTTTCCTCCGGGTGTTCTGGTTTCCTCCCATGCCCCAAACGCGTAAGGGTTTGTAGGTGAATTGGTCTCGTAACAATTGCCCCTAGTGTGTAGGGAGTGGATGAGAAAGTAGGATATCCTAAAATGAGTGTGACCGGGTGATCGATGATCAGCGTGGACTTGGTGGCCGATTGGCCTGTTTCCAAGCTGTAGTTTTAAATGAAACTATTAAATAGTAGTCAAACCTGAACTTCAATAAAAATGGGTCACTTAATGCTAGTTGTTCTTTCATGAAGATCTCTACTTGTAGAATGCTGCCTAACGTGCAAATATTATAAGGGGGATTAGTACCTTTGGACAGGAAATGTACCACCAAGTTTATGTTGGTGACTTTAGATAATAAACAATGAAACAGGTAGAAATGGGGTTCTATTTGCAATGTGTGAGATTTTTGACCATTCGTGAAAATCTATTCAATATCGATTTGGGATTTAGAGTTTTTTAGTTTTAGTTTTAGAGATGCAGTGCGGAAACAGGCCCTTCGGCCCACCGAGTCCGCACTGACTAGTGGTCCCTGCACATTAACACTACCCTGCACACACCAGGGACAATATACACATACACAAAGTCAATTAACTTACAAACCTGTACGTCTTTGGAGTGTGGGAGGAAACCGAAGATCTCGGAGGAAACCCACGCGGTCAGGGGGAGAACGTACAAACTCCGTACAGACAGCACCCGTGGTCGGGATCGAACCCGGGTCTCCGGTGCTGCATGCGCTGTAAGGTAGCAACTCTACCGCAGCGCCACCGTGCTGCAGTGGTGCATCTATTATTTTTTATGCAAAACATGAAGGGCTGCACACATAATCCGGGTATTTTAAACACTGAGATACATGGACAATACAAATTCAACTTGGCTCATATGCCTTTCTCATTTATTTTACACAGTGTCTCTCTGCTAGTTGAGTTTCTTGTTGTGCCATTACACAATATTCATTACATGGAAGCTGGAGCAACTCAGCGGGACAGGCAGCATCTCTGGAGAGAAGGAATGGGTGACGTTTTGGATCGAGACCCTTCGACAGAAGAAGGGTCTGGACCCGAAACGTCACCTATTCCTTCGCTCCATAGATGCTGCCTCATCTGCTGAGTTTCTCCAGCATTTTTGTCTACCTTCAGTTTAAACCAGCATCTGCAGCTCCTTCCTAATCATGAAGCTCATACAAGCAGAATCCAACTAAAATGAATCAAATAACGCCAAGAACTCACCTAAGAAGCACCGTGACCCACATCTTAGCTGCAGTCGCTTTACCAAAGCAAATTAATGCACAGCAGGATTGTAATCATTCTAGAATGCCTGATCACGGGAGCAAATTGAGGTTGGTTCAGATCTGCATCATTTCTCTGATCAAACCACAGCTTTTTAAATCCCCGCATGGCAAGAGATTCAATTTATATTTGCCTCGATAAACCAACATTTAAAATTAATAAATTAATAAACAGCTGAAAGGTCACCACTTTGTGTTCCAACTCAATTAGAATAATTTCCCTCCTGCTTTAGAAATGAAGTTTCGCTGAAACTCAATTCAAGGTGGCAGGGGATATTCTTGTTCCATATATGGTCATATCAAAGTCATAGATGATATAAAATAACCCCAGACCATACAGTCATTATGCTACCACATATTACTTGGATGCATGGATATTAATATTTATTTTGGAACAGATTTCCAATCTTCCATCCAGCTGTGCCAGTAACTTTCTGTCTTTCTCTGGGCTTCTTTGCTGGAATGTGTCACTCAGCTGAGAGCACAGGCTCTCGATGGTCTGTCTTGGCCACATAACCAAACCATGAGACACAAAAAGCTGGAGTGACTCAGTGTGTCAAGACAACATCTCTGGAGAATAGGAATAGGTGATGTTTCAGGTCGAGACCCGTATTCAAACTCAACCCTTCTCGACCCGAAACGTCACCTATTCCTTCTCTCCAGAGAAGCTTTCTGACCCGCTGAGTTACTCTGTCATTTTGTGTCTATCTTCGATTCAAACCAGTGTCTGAAATTCCTGCCAACACATTAAGATGGATGTGACTTTTAAATGGCATAAAAATTGTCGGTCTTCAAAGTCTGCCTTCACCTTTCCTACAGAGTGCCCTGAAGGCAGCTGAGATAGCAAAGCCAGCATTTTCACAGGCGTGTAGAAATCTAATGAGAGCAGGCAGCCGTGCACCTCCATCTCACGTCTAGGATACTTTAGCGGGGCTGTGGGAAATAAGAATATTTTTGTTCCTTCGCGCAAGACTGGTGCATTTGTGACGAGGGCCTCTTTATACCTCAATGTTTCCAGAACAAACGGCATCTTGCATGAGCCTGCAGGAAGGAACTGCAGATGCTGGTTTAAACCGAGATGGACACAAAGTGCTGGATTAACTCAGTGGATCAGGCAGCATCTGTGGAGGATAGACACACACTGCTGGAGTAACGCAGCAGTTACTCATTGTAAACCAGCATCGGCAGTTCCTTCCCACACAGAGTAAGAAGCAGATTGGGATTTGGAGAGAGCACACACATGGAAGTCTCGGTGGAGGAGCAGAAAGTGGGAGACATGGAATGTATCTTCAGGATACTCCTGGAGATGTGGTGCATTACACTGGCTGCAGGGAGTCTCGACATTCTATGCCTGAATAGAAACCAGGATCTGGTTCATAAAAAGCACAACGATATCTTGTGAATAATTGTGATTGCAGTTTTAAACTCCATATGTCTCAGGCATGTGTGTGGCACGGTGGCGCAGCGGTGGAGTCGCTGCCTCACAGCGCCAGAGACCCGGGTTTGATCCTGACTACGGGTGCTGTCTGTACGGAGTTTGTACGTTCTCCCCGTGACCGCGTGACTTTTCTCAGGGTGCTCCGGCTTTCTCCCACGCTCCAAAGCTTCACGCACAGGTTTGTGGGTTAATTGGCTTCAGGACAATTGTCCCTAGCGTGTAGGATAGTGCTAGCGTATGGGGATCGTTGGTCGATGCGAACTCGATGGGCCGAGGAGCTGTTTCCGCACTGTATCACAAAACTAAACTAAACTAAACTTTGCTTAATTAACCACGCCCCAACTCACACCTACCATTCCCCAACAAAAACAGAACTGAGGCCGAACGTCATGTTAGAGGGATCTAAGTGGATCAGGTATTATCGGTAGAGGAAATGGAAGGGCGTTTCGGGTCGGGACTCTTCTTCAGTAGAAAGGGTCCAGACCCGAAACTGTCTGTCCATTTCCTCCACAGATGCTGCCTGATCTGCTGCGTTGCTCAAGATTCCAACACCTACAGTTCCTTTTGTGTCAGGCCCAACAGCCTCACTCCTCACACAGAATTGTTACACAATATTTCACCACGTGCACATACCATGGGAATCTCATCATCCCCACACAGTGTGAAGCGAGCATCAGTACACTTCACTCTATTTGAAAGAGAAGAAAGTACATGGTCAAAGGCAGCGGGAACCAATAGGGGCAAGACATGCACTTTCATGCCCTACCTCCAAGGAAGAGATAATGTGGCTGTTTGGGCCCTGTCACTGTGAGCTTGCATCCGGGAGATAGAACTGAGAGCATTCATGTTCATGGCATCATCATATCTAACCTTCTTTTCATAGCCCATTCCCCCCTCTTCCCACGATTCACAGGCTATAGATGACGGACAGAGCCACTCATATCTGGCCATTATTTTCCTTGTGGACTTGTCCTTTCTGGTTCCCAGGCGGTTGGGCTTGGTCCGGCAGTGGAGGAAGGCCGGGATGCTAGTGATGATGGAGCTGCAGCATCATTTGATTTCACATCAGCACGGCGGTGCAGCGGTAAACTTACTGCCTCGCAGCGCCAGATACCCGGGTCCGACCCTGACCACGGGTGCTGTCTGTATAGAGTTTGTACGTTCTCCCCATGACCTGCGTGGGTTTTCTCCAGAATCTCTGGTTTCATCCCACGCTCCAAAGACGTACATGTTTGTAGGTTAATTGGTAAAACAGTTATTATTTGGCCCTAGTGTGTGTGGGATAGTGTTATTGTGCGGGGATCGCTGGTTGGCGCGGTGGGCAGAAAGGCCTGGTTCCACGCTGTATCTCTAAATTATATTAAAATAAACTAAACAACAAGCCAAAGCTCCTGACGTTGCGTGTAGCTTAGAGGAGAGCGATGTCTGCTTGTGGCAGAACTTCAGGCACAACTGGCATTCAGCCAGGGTAGAGGGCAAAGACAGAGTTCAATGAGGCAACCTACTAAAGGATGAAGGGTACACATAACAAAATACACTGGGAATCCTGCCAGATGTGCCCGTACTCATGCATATGACAAGAAATTGAACCTGACATAAATCTGTGTCCAATGTCAAGAAGTACTGAAGCACCATGATTGAGAAGTTTGCACAGGATACAGAAACCTGTACACATTGTCAGCGCTGTGACATTCAGTTTAGTTTACTGTCACGTGTATCGAGGTGCACTGAAAAGCTTTTGTCGCGTGTTGTCACCTCCTGTCTGCTCTCAGGACCAACAATCCCACCATTGCCACCCAGCTCTGTTCAGCGCGTGACTTCACACTTTTAAGGCACTTATCATTGTCTTGTTGAAAGAAATCTGATCACATAAGGTCATAAATGATAGGAGCAGAATTATGCCATTCGGCCCATCAAGTCTACTCCGCCATTCAATCATGGCTGATCTATCTGAGGCGATGACCTCGAGTCCTAGACTCTTCCACTAGTGGAAACATCCTCTCCACACCATTCTATCCAAGCCTTTCACTATTCAGTAAGTTTCAATGAGGTCCCACCTCATCCTCCTAAACTCAGGCAAGTGCAGGCCCTGTGCTGTCAAACTCTCATCACATGCTAACCCACTCATCCTGGGATCATTCTTGTAAACCTTCTCAGGACCCTCTCCAGAGCCAGCACATCCAGCCTCCGATATGTGGCCCAAAATTGCTCACAATACTCCAAACACAGCCCGACCAGCCCCTTACAGAGCCTCAGCATTACATCCCTGTTTTTGTATTCTAGCTCTCTTGAAATAAATGCTGGTATTGTGTTGCCTTCCTTACTACCAATTCAACATGGTGGGTTCGAGTACACAAAGAGAGATACGGCATCTTTATCTATTAAAATCTCTGCTCCCAACAGCTCTAGGCTTCAAGGCCAAGGAGTTGTCCTTCCATGTTTACAAACAGTCTCCCGCCAGTCACGACAGTCTCAGAGGCAACACTATAGCAGTGTGGAACAGCTGATGTCAGATAGTAGACAATCGGCAACAGGATGCACTAGTGGTATTCTTGGAATTCTCAGTTTGGATTAGACGGTAGGTTTTATTTTTTGCATGGTGGTGAAGCAGCCCATGTGATGAGTTTGTGGGAATACAAGTGAATGAGGAGGTAGGGCCATGGCTCCTGCTGTCGTACTGGAATCTCCTCTTCCTATAAATCCCTGATATTCAGGGGTATTTGCGTTGCGGCTCCACACCTCTTTATCCTTTTTCCTTCCTTCTTTTACTCGCCTGCTCCACAGCTGCTCAATGTCCCCCATCCCCTCATAATATGCTGTAGACTGTCAGACCTGTTGGGGCCGTGTACTCCTCTGAGCATCAGGCAGTGGGCATGTTGCTTCAGTGTGCCATTGCTATCATCTCAGGTGTGGCAGCCTCGTTCCCATTCTATGTTTTGCTCCCACTGTGGAGGTAGCACAGCCTAGGGTCTCGCTGTCAACTGATGCTTCTTGTTACCCAGGGGGCACATTTAATCTGCCATGGCGTCTCTCGTACAACTGGCTCAGTATGAAGGCGTCACCATTGTAGGCAGGATGAGCTGCCCATGGTCACATTACTGGGTGGGTGTAGGCAGGAGAGGATCCCGTTCACTTTGGGCTCGTGATTGTTCCGTTATGTGGCTTAATCAAAGTGCTGTGCAAGCAGTCAGTGGTGTCCAGTGGGGAAGACTCATCCTCAGCAAGCCCTCGCACTCACTCCACCTCCAGCGAGACAGAATGAAGTGTAGTGAGGGTAGACACAAAATGCTGGAGTTACTGAGCAGGTGAGGCAGCATCTCTGGAGAGAAGGAATAGGCGACCTTTCCGGGTCGAGACCCTCCTTTGAAGAAGGGTCTCGACCCGAAATGTCGCCCATTCCTTCTCTCCAGAGATGCTACCTCACCCGCTGAGTTACTCCAGCATTTTGTGTCTACCTTCGATTTTAAGCAGCATCTGCAGTTCTTTCTTACACATGAAGTGTAGTTAGCTCTCTTTATGTACGACAGAATTATTAGCAGCAAAATTGTGAGACCTTGCAAATGTCAACAGCAGCCACCAGTTGCATGATGAAGGTTTTTTTTTTGCAACTTCCACCTTCACAGCCCCTTGTGACATAGCAGAGATTTCAGAGCACACTAGCCCACAAACATCTCACAACTTGACCCTAACCGAATTGCTGGAGAGCTCCTCTATCATTTTTGCCAAATATGGCTTCCCAATGCAAGGCAATTCCCCATCTTCCCCCTCCTCACAGACCCCAGCCCCGACTACCCCTGATACACTCTCCCCTCCCAAATACCAGCTTGATCTGTCCTGACCTTCCTTACATGGCCACCCTCCCATTTCCAGCTTGACCTGTCCTGACCTTCCTTATATGGCCGCCTTCCCATTGGGCACTGGAAACAAAACATCTGGGCAAAGCAGCAAAACTGGTGGGATCGCATTAACGATTAGGAGAAACAAATCCATCAGCAACTAACCTATCAGCAGGTAAACAATGACCACTTCACACTGATGCTGAACACTGTTGGGCGTTGAGAGAAGGATTCAGGGAACAATGGAGCAGGTCAGACTGATGGCATGCTCTGCTTTGATTGTTCATTGTACCCCTGGTACAACGCGAGCAACACTATGTATTCCGTGTGTAAGAATGCTGGTTTACACCAAGGATAGAGACAAAATACTGGAGTAACGCAGCGGGACAGGCAGCATTTCTGGAGAGAAGGAATGGGTGACATTTCAGGTCGAATCAGAAGAAGGGTCTCGACCCGAAGCATCACCGATTCCTTCTCTCCAGAGATGCTGCTTGTCCTGCTGAGCTACTTCAGCATTTTATATCTATCTTCACTATGTATTCCACTGCCTTATGTCACAGGTGTGTGCGCAGTAGTCACCATTTACATTTGAAGGACACTTAGAACCATAAAGAGCGTCACAGTTGACTGTGTTTCTTCCAAGTTTGAATGTTAAATGAATTGAGTTTGATTAATTTTGTGTAATGAGCTCTTACATACAGTAGATTGATAGACAATAGGTGCAGGAGCAGGCCATTTGGCCTATCGAGGCAGCATCGCCATTCAATGTGATCATGGCTGATCATCCACAATCAGTATCCTGTTTCTGCCTTCTCCCCATACCCCTTGATTCCACTAGCCCTAAGAGCTCTATCTAACTCTCTTTTGAATGCTCTGAATTTAAATCTTGGCCATTCAAATAACTGCAATAGATTGGGGCGATTCCTCAGCTGGTGTTGATTTGACAGAAGGGCTTCACGGGAGGCAAAGACAGGGAAACATTGGTTTGAGAGTCAAGAGTGCTTTATTGTCATATGACCCAGATAGAACAATGAAATTCTTACTTGCAGCAGCACGACAACTTCAGGGGGGGTCTAATCCTTCCAATTGTTTCAGAGGAATCATTGGAAGATGAGAAACCCAGAAAAGATAAAACTGCAAATATGACGGGAAAAGCAGGAAGTCCAGGAAGGAGAATTTATCAATAGCCAGCACCATGCTAGGATGTACGTTTCCAGATCTGGTTGAAAATCAAAGAATAACTGCAGATGTTGGAAACATTCAGCAGGTCAGGCAGCATTATCCACGAATACAAGCCGAGTTAATGTGTCGGGTTGAGGCCCCTTCATCACAACCAATGCTGGTAGATGTTGCTTGACATGCGGAGTGTTCATACGTGGTAGCAGCAGAATGATGCCATTCGACCCATCAAGTCCATTCACCAATCAGTCGTGGCTGATCTATCTCTCTACAGCCTTTTGTGACATACGAAGCAAGAATGGGTCGACTGGGCTTGTGTTCACTTGAATTCGGAACGATGAGAAGGGATCTTATAGAAACATATAAAACTCTTAAAGGATTGGACAGGCTAGATGCAGGAAAAAATGTTCCTGATTTTGGGGGAGTCCAGAACCAGGGGTCACAGTTTAAGAATAAGGATATTTAGGAGTGAGATGAGGAAAAACCTCTTCACCCAGAGAGTTGTGAACCTGTGGAATTCTCTGCCACAGAAGGCAGTGGAGGCTAATTCATTGGATGTTTTCAAGAGTGAGTTTGATTTAGCTCTTCGGGCAAAAGGAATCAGGGGATATGAGGAAAAAGCAGGAACAGGGTATTGATTTTAGATGATCAGCCATGATCTGGCTCGAAGGGCCGAATGGCCTACTCCTGCACCTATTTTTCTATGTTTCTCCCTCCCGACCCTGTTCCCCTGCCTTCTTCTCCCCATAACGCCTGACACCCGTACGAATCAAGAATCTATCTATTTCTGCCTCCATCGAGTGATTCCCATTTTCCTGCTCCCCCCCCACCCCCCCGTATCTGGTGTCAACTTGTGTGAGAAGGAACTGCAGATGCTGGTTTAAACTGGTTTAAAGATGCTGGAGACCCGAAATGTCACCCATTCCTTCTCTCCAGAGATGCTGCCTGTCCCGTTGAGTTGCTCCAGTTTTTGTGTCTATCTTCTGGTGTCAACTATCTCCCAAGCCAACTACAGTACAAAGCGGAGATGTCCTGGATCGAGACAGGGTCCTGAGCAACATTACGCTGTCAAGTGCATGTGCCCAAAAAACACACCACACCTGCTCTGACAAACTGACCGAGGGTCTTCAACGTGAAAGTGTTTCTGGGGTTTCTCTTTCCACATATGCTGCTTTACCCTCTGAGTGTTCCCAGCATTTATCTAATATGTCCTGCATCTGCACTTGTATAGTTTTCAAACAAAAAAGTGAACAGCCAGTTGGCTGTTAAACCTGTAAAGGAGTGGAATACTTACAAATGCCCTTGACATTAAGAAGCATTCAAAAAACGATGAAAAATTGATGAAACTAGTTAGTAAAATATTTAAAAATTAAGATGCTTGGAAACACACTTCAACAATTAAAACCTTAAAGCAAACATAATTAATTCAAAAAATGTATGTGGCTCTATACTTAACCGAGTTCCAACACGGTCAATCTCTTTTATTTGTTATAACCTGGGGTCGGGGTCAAGGAAAGGGCGTTCATGTCGCGGTGTTGTATCGACCAATCGTGCCACCGCAACACACAAGAAGCCATTGTGTGCAGATGCCGAGAAGTGTGTTCAGCTCTGGCTGAACAATTTATAATCTTGTGATGTGGACTCGATAAGATGACCTGGGGGCAAGTTTGAACTCGCTTTAACTCATCTGAGTGTAAGATTGTAAGAGATTTAGAAGAGGGTTTGAGGGGGACCCTTTTCACCAGACAGTGGTGAGTATCTGAAATGGACTGTTCCAGAGTGCAGTGGAAGCAAAGATGCTGACAGCATTTAAGAATTGACTAGACGAATACAAATTAATGTAGAACGCGGGACAGTACAGCACAGGAACGGGTTATTCGGCCCACATTGTTTGTGGCGAGCAGGATGCCAAGTTAAACTGATCTAACGGTTGGGGGGGAGGGACTCAAATAGAGAAAGCTAATAGACAATGTGTGAGGCAGGAGGCAGAGAAGGGAAGCACTCAGACCCAACATGTAGGGGGGAAAGAAGAAAAAGATAATAAACAGAGAATAAGAGGTGGTGGGTTTCTTAAATGTGTGAGCAGAGAGACAGAGGGGTGTAAAATGAGGGTAGAAGCAATAGGTAGCAAGGTGAAAAGTAAAAGTGGCAGGCGGACAAATCCAGGGCAAAAGTCTAAAAGGGCCACTTTTCAACATAATTGTATAAGGGGTAAGAGTGTTGTAAAAACAAGCCTGAAGGCTTTGTATCTCAATGCAAGGAGCATTCATAATAAGGTGGATGAGTTGAATGTGCAGATAGCTATTAATGACTATGATATAGTTGGGATCACGGAGACATGGCTCCAGGGTGACCAAGGCTGGCAGCTGAACATCCAGGGATATTCAATATTCAGGGGGGATAGGCAGAAAGGAAAAGGAGGTGGGGTAGTGTTGCTGGTTAGAGGGGAGATTAACGCAATAGAAAGGAAGGACATTAGCTTGGAGGATGTGGAATCGATATGGGTAGAGCTGCGAAACACTAAGGGGCAGAAAAAGCTAGTGGGAGTTGTGTACAGGCCACCTAACAGTAGTAGTGGAGTTGGGGATGGCATCAAACAGGAAATTAGAAATGCGTGCAACAAAGGTAAAATAGTTATAATGGGTGACTTCAATCTACATATAGATTGGGTGAATTAAATTGGCTGGGGTGTTGAGGAAGAGGATTTCTTGGAATGTATGCGGGATAGTTTTCTAAACCAACATGTAGAGGAACCAACGAGAGAGCAGGCTATTCTAGACTGGGTATTGAGTAATGAAGAAGGGTTAGTTAGCAATCTTGTTGTTGTGCATGGCCCCTTGGGCAAGAGTGACCATAATATAGTTGAGTTATTCATTAGGACGGAGAGTGACATAATTAATTCAGAAACAAAGGTTCTGAACTTAAATAAAGGTGGTTTTGAGGGTATGAAACATGAATTGGCCAAGATAGACTGGCAATTGATCCTTAAATGGTTGTTGGTGGATGTGCAATGGAAGGCATTTAAAGACTGCATGGATGAACTACAACAATTGTTCATCCCAGTTTGGCAAAAGAATAAATCAGGGATGGTAGTGCATCCGTGGATAACAAGGGAAATCAGGGATAGTAACAAAACAAAAGATTAAGCATACAAATTAGCCAGAAAAAGCAGCCTACCAGAGGACTGGGAGAAATTCAGAGTCCAGCAGAGGAGGACAAAAGGCTTAATTAGGAAAGGGAAAATAGATTATGAAAGAAAACTGGCAGGGAACATAAAAACTGACTGCAAAAGTTTTTATAAATATGTGAAGAGAAAAAGATTAGTTAAAACAAATGTAGGTCCCTTGCAGTCAAAAAACAGGTGAATTGATCATGGGGAACAAGGACATGGCAGACCCATTGAATAATGACTTTGGTTCTGTCTTCACTAAGGAAGACATAAATAATCTGCCGGAAATAGCAGGGGCCAAATGAGATGGAGGAACTGAGGGAAATCCAGGTTAGCCGGGAAGTGGTGTTAGGTAAATTGAATGGATTAAAGGCTGATAAATCCCCAGGGCCAGATAGGCTGCATCCCAGAGTACTTAAGAAAGTAGCCCCAGAAATAGTGGATGCATTAGTGATAATATTTCAAAACTCTTTAGATTCTGGAGTAGGTCCTGAGGATTGGAAGTAGCTAATGTAACCTCACTTTTAAAAAAGGGAGGGAGAGAGAAAACGGGGAATTACAGACCAGTTAGTCATCGGTAGTGGGGAAACTGCTAGAGGGGTGAGTCTCTGGAATTTTCTGCCACAGAAGGTAGTTGAGGCCAGTTCATTGGCTATGTTTAAGAGGGAGTTAGATGTGGCCCTTGTGGCTAGAAGGATCAGGGGGTATGGAGAGAAGGCAGGTACGGAATACTGAGTTGGATGATCAGCCATGATCATATTGAATGGCGGTGCAGGCTCGAAGGGCAGAATGGCCTACTCCTGTATCTATTTTCTATGTTTCTATATCCTATTCTCTGCACTATTGTGTCTGCCTCCACCACCATCCCTGGCAATGCATTCCCATTATTTATTTAAAACATTTGTTTCCGCACATCTCCATTCCCCCCTCTCACCTTATTGCTGCGCCCTCTACCATTGGACATTTCCACCCCGAAGAAAGGTTCTGACTGTCTACCCTATCTATGCCTCTCATACATCTACAGTGGCTTGCAAAAGTATTCATACCCTTTGAACTTTTCCACATTTTGTCACGTTACAACCACAAACGTAAATGTATTTTATTGGGATTTTATGTGATAGACCAACACAAAGTGGTGCATAATTGTGAAGTGGAAGGAAAATGATACATGGTTTTCAAAATGTTATTACAAATAAAAAACTGAAAAGTGTGGCATACAAAAATATTCAGCCCCCCTGAGTCAATACTTTGTAGAACCACCTTTCGCTGCAATTACAGCTGTAAGTCTTTTGGGGTATGTCTTTACCAGCTTTGCACATCTAGAGGCTGAAATTTTTGCCCATTCTTCTTTGTAAAATAGCTCAAGCTCAGTCAGATTGGATGGAGAGCGTCTGTGAACAGCAATTTTCAAGTTTTGCCAGAGATTCTCAATTGGATTTAGGTCTTGACTTTGACTGGTCCATTCTAACACATGAATATGCTTTGATCTAAACCATTCCATTGTAGCTCTGACTGTATGTTTAGGGTTGTTGTCCTGCTGGAAGGTGAACCTCCGCCCCAGTCTCAAGTCTTTTGCAGACTCTAACAGATTTTCTTCCAAGATTGCCCCGTATTTGGCTCCATCCATCTTCTCATCAACTCTAACCAGATTCCCTGTCCCTGCTGAAGAAAAGCATCCCCACAGCATGATTCACAGTGGGGATGCTGCCACCACCATGTTTCACAGTGGGGATTGTGTGTTCAGGGTGATGTGCAGTGTTAGTTTTCCGCCACACATAGCGTTTTGCATTTAGGCCAAAAAACTTCAATTTTGGTCTCATCAGACCAGAGCACCTTCCTCCACATGTTTGCTGTGTCCCCCACATGGCTTGTGGCAAACTGCAAATGGGACTTCTTATGGTTTTTTTTCAACAATGGCTTTCTTCTTGCCACTCTTCCATATAAGCCCGATTTGTAGAGTGCACGACTAATAGTTGTCCTGTGGAAAGATTCTCCCACCTGAGCTGTGGATCTCTGCAGCTCCTCCAGAGTTACCAAGGGCCTCTTGGCTGCTTCTCTGATCAATGCTCTCCTTGCCCGGCCTGTCAGTTTAGGTGGACGGCCATGTCTTGGTAGGTTTGCAGTTGTGCCATACTCTTTCCATTTTCGGATGATGGATTGAACTGTGCTCCGTGATATGTTCAAAGCTTGGGATATTTTTTTATAACCTAACCCTGGTTTAATCTTCTCCACAACTTTATCCCTGACCTGTCTGGTGTGTTCCTTGGGCTTCATGATGCCCAAGGAATATTGTTTGTTCACTAATGTTCTCGAACAAACCTCTGAGGCCTTCACAGAACAGCTGTACTTATACTGATATTAGATTACACACAAGTGGACTCTATTTACTAATTAGGTGACTTCTGAAGGCAATTGGTTGCACTGGATTTTATTTAGGGGTATCAGAGTAAAGGGGGCTGAATACTTTTGCACACCACACTTTTCAGTTTTTTATTTGTAAAAAAATTTGAAAACCATGTATCATTTTCCTTCCACTTCACAATTATACGCCACTTTGTGTTGGTCTATCACATAAAATCCCAATAAAATACATTTACGTTTGTGGTTGCAACGTGACAAAATGTGGAAAAGTTCAAAAGTATGAATACTTTTGCAAGCCACTGTATATAGTTCTATCAAGTCTACCCACAACTTCCGACGTTGTAGGGAAAACAATCCAAGTCTATCCAACTTCTCCCTGTAGCTGAAACCATCCAATCCAGGCAGCATTCTGGTAAACAATTATTTTGGCATGGAACACCGTGGCCAAGTGCTGGAAGATGGGGCCAAGGATGGATTCTGACCGGTTGCCGAGGAAGTGGCGAGCAAAATGTCTTCCATGCTGTATGACTAACACCTGGGATAGATTCGATAAGGAGGGCGGCACGGTGGCGCAGCGGTAGAGTTGCTGCCTTACAGCGCTTATAACGCCAGAGACCCCGGTTCAATCCCGACGACGGAAGTTTGTACTTTCTCCCCGTGACCACGTGGGTTTTCTCTGAGATCTTCGGTTTCTTCCCACACTCCAAAGAGGTACATATTTGTCGGTTCATTGGCTTAGTGTGAATGTAAAATTGTCCCTAGTGTGTATGTAGGGTAGTTTTAATGTGCGGTGATTGCTGGTCAATTGCTGGTCAGTGCGGACTCAGTGGGACGAATGGCCTGTTTCCGCGCTGTATCTCTAAAACTAAAACTAAAACCTAAAATTCACTTATATCCTGGGGAATGTTTGCATTGCATCTTGACTTTATGAGGATTATGGACTGGGGACTATATTGTCAAAGAGTGGCCAACATGTGTGGAACTTCCTCATTCACATGAGAATCCATGGCACTTGAATACTGTAGGATCAGCATAGAAGCCCCTTCATTCCACCCACTTCATGCTGACCATCGAGCCACCGATTTACACTGATTCTATTCTGATCCCTTCTTATCTCTCCAAATTCCCATCACCTTTCCTCCCATCAACTTTCCTCCCATCCCCACCCGTCCACAAGATTCTACTGCTCACCTGCATGCTGAGTCAATTTACAGAAGGCAATTAACATGCAAACTCCACAGAAACAGCATCCAAGATCATGATCGAACCCAGGTCACTAGGGCTGAGAGGCTGCAGCTGTTAGCCGTGCCTCTGAGAAAAGCTGGCAGCTGAGTTGAAAGAAGTGAAAATGCTCAAAGTCTACAAATTAACGCTTTCTAATTGTATTTTATACTTTCATGTCTGGTAGAATTCATGTGTACTTTATGTACAATCCATACTTCTGTGCTGATTGAGTCTGTGCGCCTGTGACGCTGCAGCAAACGAGATATGAATTGTACTTACATGGCCATACGTTCAGCTTGATAAAAACCTTAAGATAGGCACACAATGCTAGAGTAACTCAGCAGGCCAGGCAGCTTCTTTGGAGAGAAGAAAGGGATGACATTTCGGGTCGAGACCCTTCTTCAGACTCGACCTGAAACGTCACCTATTCCTTCTCTCCAGAGATGCTGCCTGTCCCGCTGAGTTACTCCAGCATTGTGTGTCTGTCTTCGGTGTAAACCAGCAGTGCCAGTTCTTTCCTTGAGAGTCCATATTTGCCTGCTCTTCAGATGGACGACTCTTTATTTCTCTCCTGGTCATTGCAACAAGAGATACAGCCTCTGAATTATATCCTCAGTGCGGTCCAAGTGTGGTCTCCGAGCTTTAGTGATCTCATGATCACCAGCCCTCTGCTATGACTCAACAATTGACCACAGGATAAGCTAATTCCAAACTCAAACATGGCTTTGACTCAATTTCCAGAGGGAGTTGCTTTATGTCCACTGGAAGTTTTAGATAGACAACAAAATACTAAATAAATCTGTGGTGCTTTCTAAGTGTTTCAATATTAAAGATTTACTTGAACGGCTACATTTCACGCAAGTTATTTTCAGCCACACTGAATTTTGTGCTATAATAAGTGGCTGCGTCAGGGATTTTATGTGAAAGACAATAGGTTTTTAAGCTCCTTGATTTCATGCATTTCTAAACTTAAAGCCTTGTGAGAAAATTTGGGCATTGGCTGATGTGCAGAGCATTGCCAACACTACAGATCCCTTTCAATGCATGATGAAGATCTTCCTATCACCTCTGCAAGCTGAATCCTGATGCAGAAAAGCCATCAAACTGGATTTCTCTCGCCGTTTTAAAATATCCAATTCTCTTGAACTGATATTACTTCCCACGATTTAAAAAAAGAATATTGGCTGTGTTCGAATGGAAGAGGGTTTATAAATTTTGTGGAGCTGTTACCCAAAATAAATTCTTAATTAACTTCAGTGCAGCATCTGAATTATAGTAATGAGATCCTTAGTCTGGGCTACTGATATTCCCTGTAAAATTAGTATATTTACCAGCAAATTCTGAAACCCATAACCTCTATCAGCTAGATGGACAAATGCAGCAAAAGCATGGGGACCATCACCACATGGAGATTGCCCTCCAAGACACACAACATCTTGACTTGGACATATTTTGTTGTTCACTCATCACCAGGAACATCAAATCCAGGAACGCTGAGGCCCTGTACAAGAGGGGGCAGAGCTGGCTGTACTTTTTGAGAAGGCTCCACTCCTTCAACGTCTGCAGTAAGATGCTGCAGATGTTCTACCAATCGGTGGTAGCCAGTGCCATCTTCTTCGTTGCCGTGTGCTGGGGCAGCAGGGCAAAGGCTGCAGACGCCAATAGGATCAACAATCTCAACAGGAAGGCCGGCTCCGTCCTGGGTGTGGAGTTGGATTCACGGGAGGTTGGTCTTGGAGGGGAGGATTCTCCTTAAACTGTGGAGCATCCTGGACAATGCAGCTCTCCCCATCCATGACACACTGGTCAACCTGAGGAGCACCTTCAGCAACAGACTGGTTTCACCAAGATGCAGTACAGAACGCCACAGGAGATCCTTCTTCCCTGTGGCTATCAAACAGTAAAACTCCTCCCCCTTCTGTCGTGGGGTAGACTGAGTGACTCCCCTCCCCCTCCCCAATCTTTGCACATCCCCAACCCTTTCCACTTGTCACTTTAATTTCATGTTTCATGTATCTAGTGTTTCATGACAGCTGGCAGATCAATTTCCCTCCTGGGATAGATCAAGTTGTATCGTATCGTATCGTAGCGTACCACTGGGTCAAAATGCTGGAACCCTCTCCCTAACAACAGTGTGAAATACCCACATCTCCAGGCTGCAGCGATTCAAGAAGGCAGCTCACCTTAACATTTACAAGGGCAACAGAGGATTGGTAACTGGCGTGCAAAGCCCATATTCCTTGAACGAATCTCCAAAAACTGCAAGGCTTATTGCAGGCTTGAATTTTGCACTGGCAGTTTTAAAACGCTGGGCCAAGGTCTTGTATCCACATTTAGTTTTAGTGTTCTTCAGGCACCATGATGACTTCACATTTATTTAGAACCATCATATACCTCTTAGGTATAACTCAAAACACTTCAAGTTACCTTATTTATTGAACCACAATGGGTGAAGTGACATAATGCAGATAACGACAGTCCAAATAAGCACAGCAACATGACAAAATGAACATCCAATACAATATTCTTACAGAACCGTGTTCAATCCCGACTACGGGTGCTGTCTGTACGGAGATCGTACGTTCTCCCCATTACCGCGTGGGTTTTCTCCGAGAGGGGGAGTGGGCAGATGCATGGCAGATGAAGATTAATGCGGATAAATGTGAGGTTATCCACTTTGGTAGCAAAAACAGGAAGACAGAGTATTATCTAAATGGCGTCAAGTTGGGAAAAGGGGAAGTACAACTGGATCTGGGGTCCTTGTTCATCAGTCTATGAAAGTAAGCATGCAGGTACAGCAGGCACTGAAGAAAGCGGATGGCATGTTGGCCTTCATAACAAGAAGAATCGAATATAGGAGCAAAGAGATCCTTCAGCAGTTGTACAGAGCCCTAGTGAGACCACATCTGGAGTATTGTGTGCAGTTTTGGTCCCCTAATTTGAGGAAGGACATTCTTGCTATTCTTGAGGTTTATAAGGTCAATTCCACAGATGGCGGGACTGTCATATGCTGAGAGAATGGAGAAGCTGGGCTTGTACACTCTGGAGTTTAGATGGATGAGATGGGATCTCATTGAAACATATAAGATTGTTAAGGGTTTGGACACGCTAGAGGCAGGAAACATGTTCCCGATGTTGGGGGAGTCCAGAACCAGGGGCCACAGTTTAAGAATAAGGAGTAAGCCATTTAGAACGGAGACGAGGAAACACTTTTTCTCACAGAGAGTGGTGAGTCTGTGGAATTCTCAGCCTCAGAGGGCGGTGGAGGCAGGTTCTCTGGATGCTTTCAAGAGAGAGCTAGATAGGGCTCTTAAAAATAGCGGAGTCAGGGGATATGGGGAGAAGGCAGGAACGGGGTACTGATTGGGGATGATCAGCCATGATCGCGTTGAATGGCGGTGCTGGCTCGAAGGGCCGAATGGCCTACTCTTGCACTATTGTCTATTGTTAATTATCTTCTGTTTCCACCCACACACCAAAGAAGTACAGGATTGTGGGTTAATTGGCTTAGGTATAAATGTATAATTGTCCCCAGTGTGTCTTAATGTGTGGGGATCACTGGTAAGTTCGGGTTCGATGGGCTGAAGGGCCAGTTTTCACGCTGTATCTCTGAAACTAAAGCTAAACAATCTGGCAGTCCTCGCTTTGAATGAGGGTAGAAAGTTGTCATGGATCTCACTTACTCACTGAGATCTTTAACCATTATATGAGAGATGCCATTATCTGAAAGTCTTCAAAAGACAAGGTCTGCTTTAATGTGGTGGTACCTCAGGGCCATGCAAATATCCCCACGACGGCACCCATTCCTTCTCTCTAGAGGTGCTGCCTGTCCCGCTGAGTTAAGGGCCTGTCCCACTTCCACGACCTAATTCACGACCTCTGCCGAGTTTGCCCTTGACTCATACTCACAGCATGGTCGTCACGAGGTCGTAGGAGGTCGTAGGTAGGTCGTAGCAGGTCATGATCCTAGTCGTAGGTACTCGTGGCATCAAGTAGGTCGGGGCGTTTTTTCAACATGATGAAAAATGTCCACGAGTAAAAAAGGTTGTGAATTAGGTCGTAAAAGTGGGCCAGGCCCTTAACTCCAGCATTTTGTGGGACAGGCCCTTAACTCCAGCTTTTCTATCTTCGGTGTAAGCCAGCATCTGCAATTCTTTCCTACACATGAAACACTACAATGTTATGAGAAGAAACAAATTAAACCAAGATGAGCCTTCCTACAGTTACATGATGCACCATGTATTGGTATATTGTTGCCAAGTTCACTGAGATACAGCCATAAACACTGTTTTGCAAGCTTTCTCCACAGATCACACCGTACGCAAGTACTTCAGATAGTGCAAAAGAGAAAGTAAGCAATGATGCCCTTAATTATTTCACTTTAATGGCTTTTATGCACAGCCACTGTTCATGGAAAATCAGTAATCACCAGCAATCATCTGTTGTGTTATAGCTTAAAATATTCTCTCTTCATTATAAGAACAAAACTACAATTAAATCCAACGTATTCTTCATAATTCTGTGTGTAATACCTACATGGACGTTGATTAAACAATCCAAGCAATAGCTCTTCATAATGTACAGAGAGATGCCGTGTGAGCTGTACATTAGGTGCTATGAGGGCATTTTCTGAAATGAAAATGCCTACTCGTGCAATGCTTTACACTGAGAATAAGGATTATTTTTCAAATCATGTCTCACAATTTCAAACCAGATAATACGTTTTTATAGGGGTATGATGTATCGTTCGAATAGTCGCGATATATGGTGGATATCTTCGTTCGAATAGTCGCGATATATGGTGGATATCTTCCCATCACAGAAGCAAATATAAATGATCACATTTTGCACTGTAAATATATCATTGCGGCATTATCCTGGCTACAGACTTGCCCCTCTCACAGCTGTACAAGACTCCAGATCTATGCCCGACACATACCTGCTCCCACTCTTGACTACAGGTTCTGCACCCGCCCCCCCACCCACCCAAACCCCTGGTTAGTTTTGTCATGTGTAAACTTCGAAACAAAGCAGAGAGCTGCATCAGCCACTGTATGTGGAGTGTTTGAGCTCATCATTTGAGAGGGACTGCAGCAACCTTCTCAAATTGTGTTGCCCGCAGTACATCACCCTTCATCTTGCATCTATTTCATACCACTAACCAATTGGTCCACAACAGACGCAATATCAGGTCAGGCTAGTGTTAAGCAAGGCTCCGTTGTCTTCCTGTGTAGGAAGGAACTGCAGATGCTGGTTTACACCGAATGGGTGAGATTTCGGGTCGAGACCCTTCCTCAGACTCGATCTCTGTCTCGTCACTCATTCCTTCTCTCCAGAGATGCTGCCTGTCCTGCTGAGTTACTCCAGCTTTTTGTGTCTATCTTCCATTGTGTCCTCCTCATGCTCGTCTCAATGCTCTCCGCAGTGCCTCACGATCCAGCTGGCACCCTGCTATAAAGAAGCAAATTTGCAGGACAAATGGGAAAATGTTGAACCTACATAGCCTCCACTTTAAACCAAGGTCCAGCAATATCAGTAAAATGGTTGGAGTGGTCAGACTACACTTGTGCATTTGCTTCAGAGGCAGAGCTCCATGTCAACTTTTCACTGAAGCATACCACACTGGCCTTACACTCAACATCTGAATAACAAAGGTCCTCTACCACTGCCCTCTCATTGTCCAACACCACTTTGTGACAATTAAGTCCAGGAAGAGAGCTTGGAATAGGTGGACTGCTTCCCATTTATCGGGAGTCATTTCCCAATGAAGGCAGATGCAATGATGAATGTCATTCAATGCTCCCGCTGTGTACGTTTTAAGCTCAAAGCATCAAATCCCTGCAAAACACTCAAGGTCTGGAAGGTAGAAGTGAGCACTACCATCCTCTATGCTTCCAAGGCACAGACAATCAAAAGCAAGTATTGCAAACCACAAGAGAGACAGCACCAATGGTAGCTCCACAACATCCTCAAGTTCAATTGGCAGATGACACAGCCCTGCGGCCCCTTCCCTATCAAGTATTTATGCACTTAATCTTCAAACGTTCACACTGAACCTGCTTCCACTGGATTTTCAGGCTTTGTATTCCGCATCTGAGCAGCTGACAGCACAAAATGTCTTTTATCGCTCATGTTGCCTTTGCAAATCTGTATCTGCTGGTCACTGGCGCATCACTGGAAACAAGTCCAAGTTATCAATGGGCTGGATTTTCTAGGAACTGGCAGCAGTTCTGGGCGTGAGTGACGGCATCTCCGCAACAGACGTGAGAGGGGGTGGGATTTCCGTGCATGTGTGCTGGGATGCTGAAGTCCCACGCTTGCTGACTGCGGCTTGCTGGCATCTCGCTGGCATCAACATTACTCCGCTACAGGAATGTCGATCCATGTCACCAATTATGGTGGGGAATCCATTTGGACAAATCTGCACAGAGACCTCTTTGATGTCAATGGACCGTTAGACCATAAGACATTGGTGCAGAATTAGACCATTTGCCCCATGAAGTCTGCTCCATCATTAGATCATGGCTGATCTATTTCTCACTCTCAACCCTGCCTTCCACCTTGGATGCTCTTCACGCCCTTGGAGGTGAGTGGTTGCGAGGGATAAGGTATGGAGTGATATATTTGGATTTTGGGAATAGGGTGATGTCAAGGATGGTGCAGGTGGTCAAGGATGGGCCACGTGAGTGCCGGAGGACAGACACGCCACCAAGAACAGAGGAGGGCCCAGCGTAAAGTTTTTTCTTTAACGTCTTATTGATCTGTAATAGTTTTAGAATGTTTTCAGAAACATTCGGGTTTTCGACATCTTTGAAAGCCAGCTGAGCGAGAGAAGCTGCTTTCACCATCTGTTTATTATTCAGCTGTGGAGCAGCGCTTGTTTAGGCTCACCCTCTCACCCCCAGGAGTCAACTGTGCACCATCGCCATTGTTTGGCGGTGGAAGTGGGTTTTAATATCAAATAATTGGAATCTGCAAGCTGGTGGGCTGGTTGGACCAGGGGAGGATGTCTTACATACTTATTATGGCGGCACAGTGGTGTACTGCCTACTGCCTCACAGAGCCAGAGATCCTGACTACGGGTGCTGTCTATACGCAGTTTGCACGTTCTCCCCGTGACCTGCATGGGTTTTCTCCGAGATCTTCGGTTTCCTCCCACACTCCAAAGACGTACAGGTTTGTAGGTTAATTGGCTTGATATGAATGTAAAGTTATCCCTAGTGTGTGTAGGATTGTGTTAATGTGGAGGGATCGCGGGTCGGCGCAGACTCGGTGGGCTGAAAGGGCCTGTTTCTGCTCCGTATCTCTAAACTAAACTCGACTAAGAGAAGGCAGCCTTTCAACACATTGGATCATGCCAGCTTCCAGCACAGCAACAACATTTCCCAGCTCCCTCCCCATTTCCCCATCTCTCCACAACTTGTTCTCTGTCACTTATAACCATGTAACCATATAACCATATAACAATTACAGCACGGAAACAGGCCCTCTCGGCCCTTCCAGTCCGTGCCGACCATTTGTTTTCCCCTAGTCCCATCTACCTGCACTCAGACCATACCCCTCCATTCCCTTCCCGTCCATATACCTATCCACTTTACTTTTAAATGTTAAAATCGATCCTGCCTCCACCACTTCTGCTGGAAGCTGATTCCACACAGCCACCACCCTCTGAGTAAAGAAGTTCCCCCTCACGTTACCCCTAAACTTCTGTCCCTTAATTCTCATGTCATGCCCTCTTGTTTGAATCTTCCCTACCCTCAATGGGAAAAACATATCCACGTCAACTCTGTCTATCCCTTTCATCATTTTAAAGACCTCAATCAAGTCCCCCCTTAACCTTCAGCGCTCCAAAGAATAAAGACCTAACTTGTTCAACCTTTCTCTGTAACATAGTTGCTGGAACTATGCAACTTCCATAAGCTCCCCTTTGATTCTTTTTGCCACTTAAATACATGAAGGAGTAATATACATTCCTGCCAGCACTTCTGAGAAGATGTAAAACTGGCAGCTGCGAGGAGAACATGCGATTTCCACACAGAGAGTTTGGTTTTGTTCAGCTTATTGTCACCTGTACCAAGGTAGAGTAAAAGGCTTTGGGTGCGTGCTCACCAGGCAGAGGAGCCAATACATGATTACAATTGAGCCACCCGTAAAGTACAGATAAAGGGAATAACGTGAATCATGCTTAGTGCAAGATGAAGTCTAGTAAAGTCTGATCAAAGATAATCCGAGGGTCCCCAATGAGGCAGATAGTAGCTCAGGATATGAGGTTGTGGTGAAACTGGCTCTGTCGTCTCATGCTGGACCAGTGCTTCCACACCTCAACATTTTTTTTTCCTGAAATAAAATTCCAAATTTGCTGGAATGTGATGGTATATCCCGGCCCGGTAAGCCTTCCCCAACTGTGCGTGGGCAACTGCGCGGATACTAGGCCCACTGCTCACCAGGTTGGGCAGCATCAGTGGAAAGAGAAACAGAGTTCATGTTTCAGGTCAGGGAAAGGGTTAAGGGTCTTTGGTCTCAATGTTAACCATTTTCCACAGATGCTGCTCACTCCTCCGAGTGTTTTTGCAAAGTTATTTAATATTCTTGCCTCAAAATATCAGGCAGGAGCGTGCTCTGCCGACTAGCTGTATGAACAGGCCAGCGATACGTACACCAGGCGCCAGGGTATTTCACTGACACTGCACGACTTGCGAAGTATCAACAGCATTTTATTGTTAAATCCTCAATACTTTAGACCCAACCGCTTTGATGTGCAACACATCCATCTCTGATCTGGTCTTTTATCACTAATATTTCTATTCACACCAGTATTCAGAAGGCACCTACCCGTCCACACTAGCCCCCCCCCCACCCCCTTTACATTTCTCCAGTCACGTATTAATCTGCTTTATTTTATTGATCCTAAATCACGGGCACATGGCAATGTAAACAATCCAGGGATTGTGACCTTTGAGTTCCTGTTCGCTGTCTTCCTATTATGCTTCCCAATGGATTTAACCCTATTTCTAAACACAGCACAGCATTTCTTGTTCAAAGAATTTTCACTGCCTGTTCAGTGATGTCCTTGACCCTGGCACCACGCAAGACTCATTGCTGCCAAAAATATCCTTCTGTGGGGCCGTCTGAAATTCCCTCAAATAAATCAGAGTTCACACTGTGGTGGAGCTTCCCGCCCGCTGGGAGCGTGTGCCTCCTACTTCCGTCGCTCCCTGGGCTCTGACTGCTTTGCAAGAAAGGTTGTTGCTCTCCTTCTTACACAAGCACTAATAAGGACAAATTTGAGCTCTTTGTAGAAAAGTGGCATTTACAGAAAAGTTGTGACTAGTTTATGGTTTAAAATTGTGCTGTTGATGTGGCCAAGCAAACAGTGACCTAACGGCAATTGACAAGATCATAGAACAGTACAAAGTTTGTGCCGAACATGACAGCCAAGTTAAACTGGTCTCATCTGCTGTCCATGATCCACATCCACTATTTGTACACTTCCATGTGCCTATTCAAAAGCCTCTTAAACGCCTCTATCACATCAGCACCACCCCTGGCAATGCGTTCCAGGTTCCCACTACACTTCCTCGTGGCGATCCCCGGAAGCGACCGCACGATGCACTCTGTGACGCGTTGGGCGACCAATTGAGTCGAGCGCAAACTCTTCTAAACTCGCCGATTAGGTCCCCACAGTGGGACAGCCCCTTTAGTGCCATTTGACGGTCCTTTCTATAATGTGCACCTTTTAAAGAGTTTGAAAATGATTTACACCATGACCTGGGTGAACAAAATGACAGTGCAAATGCTGGTGAATTGAAACTTTCTTTCACTTTCATTTTTGCTGGCTTGTGTGTGTGTGTGTGTAAATGGAACAGATGGCAGCAGGCACCAGCAACTGCCATGAAATAAGCTGGCAGTTCAGTCCCTGGGAACACAGTGCAAATTCTGGAATTACTTTCAGCAACTGAGCTCGTAGTCTTTGGTGGAAGAAATGATCAGGTGGAAAACTACTGTCTGTCAGTGTTTCAGCTTTCATATTCATGTTGAATGTGCAGCTGTCATTGTTTAAACTCAACAGATATCACAAGAAAAAAACAGCAAGTTAATGGCTTGTCCCACTGTACAAGCTCATTCAAGTGTTCTCCCGAGTTTCAAAAAAATCAAACTCGTGGAAGCACGTAGAATGTACGTAGCGGGTACATCGGAGCTCGGGACGTCTCTTAGCAGCTCATAATGCTAACGGCAGGTACTCGGGAAACGCGGTAATCTCGGGAAGACTCGTGAAGATTTTTCAACGTTAAAAAATGTCCATGAGAGCCCCAAGTACCTATGAGGGGCCATTACTGTAAATCTCCGAGTTCGAATCAGGGCAAACTCGGGAGAACTCTTGAATGAACTCGTACAATGGGACAGGGCCATAAGACTAATAACAAGTCAGATTTTTCTGCAATTTATTCCAAGGATCCTCAGTATTTTAGGTTGAAAATATTGAGATTCAAAGGTAAACCCTTTTGAATCCCTACCTAGAGCTTCTTATTAGAAGAGTTCCTAGGACAAACTTATATTCAACAGATGGATCAAGCTTGATTTATAAATAGATATCAATAAATATATCCATAGAATAAACTAAATTTGTACTTCAACCTAGGAATTGTAAGTGCAGAAGTATGATGAGCGTTTGATGGCACTGCGCTGGAGTTTAGAAGAATGAGGGGTGACGTCATTGAAACGTACAGAATATTGAAAGGTTTGGATAGAGTGGATGTGGAGAGGATGTTTCCACTTGTGGGAGAGTCTCGGACTAGAGGTCATTGCCTCAGAATTAAAGGATGTTCTTTTAGGAAGGAGATGAGGAGAAATGTCTTTAGTCAGAGGGTGATGAATCTGTGGAATTCTTTGCCACAGAGGGCTGTGGAGGCCAAGTGAGTGGATATTTTTAAGGCAGAGATATATAGATTTATGATCAGTACGGGTGTCAGAGGTTATGGGGAGAAGGCAGGAAAATGGGATTAGGAGGGAGAGATAGATCAGTCATGATTGGATGGCAGAGTAGACTTGATGGGCTGAACCATTCCTTATGACCTTAATATGTTTAAAAACAACCTGAAGATACTAGGAGTTATTAAATCATGCTAACTTGTAAAATGTTTCCATAGTCCTACCAAATCCAATGGTCGAGATATTGTCGTAGCTATAAAATACTAACGACAAGGCACATTCTACACTGGGCCTGTGGATTCAGCTCCACGATTTGCAATTGGAAATCCAGACCAGAGCCGACTCCCGCATGAGTCCGGGTTACAGAAAGGAGAAGCAAAGATGAGAGGCAAATGTAACCATCAGGTTTTCCCACGTGGCCATTCCTCCTTCAGTCTCCGCACTGACACGAAGGAAGAAACAAAAACTAACCATTGTTCTGGTTCCCTGTAAAACAACTGGATGGACCACTGAAATATTTGAGGAAAGCATGTGGAAGCATAATATGCCAACCAGTTGACGACTGATCCCTGGAAGCTGGAGCAAACACAAGGATCCTGATGAATAAATTCCTGCTGCTTTGTAAAATACACTTGCTGACTTTATTTTGTCAAATAGTATCCTCTGGCAAGATAATTCAGGTGCACAACAGCACTCGGATAGTGAACGGCTTGGATGGAGTGGATGTAGAGAGGATGTTTCCACTAGTGGGAGAGTCTAGGACTAGAGGTCATAGCCTTAGGTTTAAAGGACGTTCTTTTAGGAAGGAGATTAGGAGAAATTTCTTTAATCAGTAGGTGGTGAATCTGTGGAATTCTTTGCCACAGAAGGCCGTGGAGGTCCTCAATGGATATCTTTAAGGCAGAGATAGATAGATAGATTCTTGATTAGTACGGTGTCAGAGGAAATGGGGAGAAGGCAGGAGAATGGGGTTAGGAGGGAGAGATAAATCAGCCATGATTGACTGGCAGAGTAGATGATGGGCTGAAAGGCCTAATTCTGCTCCTATCACTTATATGACCTTACGAACAGCACTGCTTGTTGTGGTCCTGAACTATTCTTTGAAGGGGTCACACACCTGGCTCTGGGACTCCAAATTACATGCGCAAACCACCTAATCTTTGTCTCAAGCTTTCAACAATGAGCGGAGCAATTCCAGAGGGGATGAGATTCAAAATACCATCCTAAAATGTTGATTTTTGACCCTCCCCGCAAAAATAAAGCAGGCACGTCGCATCCTGTCTCTCCTCTCAATCGCTCCAAGAAAAAAGAAATTTGGATTCAAAATGTATGATGGGGAATAGATCATGAAGCCATCTGCCAAAGTCAAACTTCCTTCAAAGATGTGAAAATTACTATTGATCCATTTCTGTTTGATTTTCTGGGCTTTGATTTAATCATTAAAAACGGACTGATTCCAGTCTCACTGCCGACAATACGAGGTGTCCTCTATCCAGTCGACAGCAGTTCTAACTCCACTTTTTCAGTACTGTGCACTAACGATAGATACAACATGCTGGAGTAAAGGGCCTGTCCCACTTGGACAACCTAATCCACGAGTTTGGAAGACCCTGGACGAGTTGAAAAAATGTCAAGGTCGTGTTGACTCGCCGAAGTAAAATACCTCCTACGACTATGTCTACAACCCCCCTACGACTATGTCTACGACCTCCTACGACCCCTCCACCTCAGTCTTCCACACCTAAGACCAACGACGACTAACTACGAGTGGAAAATGATCACATGATAAAATGATGTCATGTTTGCATTTTTTTTCTTGGGCCAGTTACCGACCTACGACTACCTACGACTACCATCACAACCTACTACGACCTACCTACGACCTACCTATGAGTAAAAAGTATCAATTTTTTCCATGCCGACCATTTTTTTACTCGTGGACATTTTTTATCAGGCTGGAAAAAACGCCGCGACCTACTTGAGGCCACGAGTGCGCGGAGACCACTCACGAGCATGAGGAAGAGTTCCTACGACCTCCTACAACCTCGTGGCGACCATGCTGCAAGTATGAGTCAAGGGCAAACTCAGCAGAGGTCGCCAATTAGGTCGTGAAAGTGGGACAGGGGCTTTACTCAGCGGGACAGGCAGCATCTCTGGATAGAAGGAATGGGTGATGTTTCGGGTCGAGACCCTTCTTCAGACTGAGAGTCACGGGAGAGGGAGACACAGAGATATGGAAGGATAAGGTGAGTAGACACGAGATCAAAGGGGACAAAGATCAAGGACCACGTAGAACAGATCATTGTTAGCTTGGGGAAGGTGACAACGTGGCATACAGAGGTAACATTTAATCAGGAGGACAGTCAGACTGGTTGGAGAACTGGGTTGGGGGAGGGATGGAGAGAGATGGAAAGCAAGGGTTACTTGAAGTTAGAGAAGTCAATGTTCATACCACTGGGGTGTAAGCTGCCCAAGTGAAATATGAGATGCTGTTCCTCCAATTTACGTTGGGCCTCACTCTGACAATGGAGGAGGCCCAGGACAGAAAGGTCAGGATGGGAATGGGAGGGGGAGTTGAAGTGTTTAGCAATCGGGAGACCATGTCAAGGCGGACTGAGCGGGAGGTGTTCAGCGAAACGATCGCCGAGCCTACACTTGGTCTCGCTGATATATAGGAGTCCACACCTGGAACAGCAGATTCAGTAGATGAGTTTGGAGGAGGGGCAAGTGAACCTGTGCACTAGTTTGATGGCAAAGGTCCAGTTCTCCCTATCATATGCTCCGAAAGTTAGAAAGGGAAAAGTTTGAAGAGGGGTCACGACCCGAAACATCACCCATTCCTTCTTTCCCGAGATGCTGCCTGTCCCAGCTGAGTTACTCCAGCATTTTGAGTCTAGATTTTGTAGGAGAAATGTCTACGTGGACCCCAATATAAATTGTGGGTAAAAGTACTGCCATAGGTTGTGCTCACACACATGCACCCAGTTGAGCGAAGTCAAATTGAATTGAATTGAATATTCAGAGGTGAGTGAGTATGAGTAGCCAAGGCACTAAACACAAGCAACAAGGATCAATCTTGTCTCCACAACGGGGCATAGGAGGCATAAGGAGAAATGAGGACCATAGGATCCCTTCAAAAGCAATATTTAGTGAAGTACAGAAGCTCTGCCCCATCTTTCTATTACATTCCAATATCCAGAGCAGGCATTCAAACCGAGCAGTAAATTTGCTGCTAATGGTAAGAGCTCTCAAAGGACCGCTTCCTACTGCTAAACTAATAACAACGTGACAGGCTGCTCTTGTTCCAACTTACCGTCATCAAAGCTCGCTGCGGGAACTGCTGGAGCTCTCATACCTAAACGACTGGTCAATAAACAACAGAAATAATACATTCTTTTAATTGAATTTTCAGAGACACATCTCTGTTGTATTTCCGTGCTGAACAGATTAGCATCTGTCAGAGTTCATTTCGCAGTTGTACTGTATTTCTTCAGCTGCTTTTTACTAATGGAAAATGTTAGCCAGTGTAAGATTGCAAGGACAAAATATTTCTCCACTATCTTCCCCATCACTGGGAAGACTCCACACTCTTAACGCAAAGTCAGAGGCGGTTGGCAGGTTATTTTAACAAATGAGGAGAGTTATGAGGACAATCATTCATACAGCTCTTTTACAGTTCGCACATTGAAGAGTAGGAAGACATTAAGGCTTGAGTTACCAGCCAAGTAACATCCCATAACGTCCCAAGTAACATTCCCAGCCAAGTTTGATAGTAACACTTGAAGATGGTGTATGTGCCCAGAAATTCATCCTAGTACCACGAAACATGTTATACAACAAGTGTTGTACTTGGATTCCAAAATCTAGTGCATTTAGCACTGAGCACATTAATTTAATAGACATAGTACAACATAGCAGCAGGTCATTTGGCCCATTGTACCTGTGCCAACCATGATGCCAATCTAAACTAATCCTAGCCATAGATACAGTACATAGAAAATAGGAGCAGGAGGAGGCCATTCGGCCCTTCGAGCCAGCACTCCAATGTGATCATCCACAATCAGTACCCCATTCCTGCCTTCTTCCCATACCCCTTGATTCCGCTAGCCCTAAGAGCTCTATCTGACTCTCTTTTGAATGCATCCAGTGAATCGGCCTCCACACATGTACAACTCTCTGGGTGAAAACGTTTTTTCTCATTCAGTTCTAAACGGCCTACCCCTTATTCTTAACTGTGGCCCCTGGTTCGTGACTCCCCCAACATCGGGGACATGTTTCCTGCATCTAGCGTGTCCAATCCCTTAATAATTTTATATGTTTCCATATGATCCACCTCTCTGAGTAATTCCAGCATTTTTGTGTCTATTTTCAGTGTAAACCAGCATCTTCAGTTCCTTCCTACACATTTGTTTTTGCTTCTATTCCAGTTGACCACTCAGTCTTTCTCACAAAACATTTGGTGTCCATACTGCAGACCAGGTAAGAACCTCGCTGACAAAGTTGCCTCAAAAAAATTGTGCAATGTGCTACAATCCCTAAAGGCACCCAGTTTTGCCAGCAGGTCTGACCCACCAGAGAGGTTGCACAGGCCAGAGGGAGTAACACTGGCAGTCAATATAGACACCAAACCCATGTTGCCAAGGATAGCGCTTCTTGTTTACGATGTACTGCCTCACTCAGCTGAAGAAGGGATTCACTGGGGGTGTTTAATAATGGCATTTAAACATACTTTTGTCAGTTTTAGGTTTATGCCAGACAGCGAGTGATCCAACACTATGGGCAAACTTGATCTGGGCCTCACCAATCTACCTGATTACATTAATTTAAGTAATTCATGGCAAGCGAAATTCTCATCTCAACAAACCCAGAAACTATCTGCCTCCACACTGATTGGAATGGACTCAGAACAGATTAAAACTGGAAATCAACAAGATGCCATTAGCCATCAGCAACAGTAGAAATATGTACCATCATTCAGTTTCAGTTTAGTTTATTGTCACATGTACAGAGGTACAGTGAAAAGCGTTTGTTGCGTGTTAGCCAGTCAGCAGAAAGACACCAGCTTCTCGTTTTCATCGTTACTTTTTTGCATATCTTTCATTCATTGTTCTTTATCTCTCTACGTCATCGTCTATATCTCCCGTTTCCCTTTTCCCTGTCATCAGTCTGAAGAAGAGTCCCGACCCGAAACATCACGCATTCCTTCTCTCCGGAGATGCTGCCTGTCCCGCTGAGTTGCTCCAGCTTTTTGTGTCTATCATTGGCAGAAAGTCAATACATGATTACAATCGAGCCATTTACAGTGTATAGATACATGATGGGGGAATAACGTTTAGTGCAAGGTAAAGCCAGCAATGTCCGATCAAGGATAGTCCGAGGGTCACCAATGAGGTAGACAGTAGTTCAGCACTGCTCTCTGATACAGTTGCCTGATAACTGCTGGGAGGAAACTGATGAAAAAAACATAATTTTCACCCTCCTGGCCCAACATATCCCTCACACGATCGAGCCAGGAGATGGATCCTGGTTCAATGAGGGGCACAGAGGCAAGCATGAGAGGTATCATGCGCACCAGTGGCAACCTGGTGAAGCATAAACACGGGTAGCATCCAAGCTGACTCGCAAAAGTAGCACTGTTCAAACAAAATAACCAGCCAACAAATCAGGCCAAAATTCTACAGTTTTGCTATATCTGGTTGTGAACAGTGGTGGACAGATAGCTGGCGGCTTCAGGAATCTCCCCATCCTCAACATCCAAAGGCCCAGGCTGAGAGTGCGAAAGAAGCACATGACAACAAGACTCGTGTGAAAGGCCCGGATAGAGTGGATGTGGTGAGGATGTTATTACTTGGTCACGTGTGAACTGTGTGAATTAAAAGCAGAGGAACCGTTTTTATATTTATTGTTTCTTTTTTATTGTTTAGATTTTGTGTTTAAGCTTTCCATTGAAATACTGAATAATGAATAGAACTCAAAATCATGAAATAAAAATCTAGTTTTCTCACCTATTTTATGGGTCTCATTCTGTAGTCCCTCCCATTGACTCTCCTCGTCAATGCTATCATTGTTTTTTTTGCTCTTGTCGCGAACTACGGGCCTCGTGGTGGGTTATGGAGCTTAGAAATCGGTATGAGACAGTGTCCCATATGTCTTATTAATACTTTTTCTCTTTTTTTTTTCTAATTTTGAAAGTATTGCATTTTGGTCAAATTGTGGTCGATTTTGATGCCAAATGAGCTCAAAAGGATCATAGGCAGGCCCATTTTTAATGCTGTGGTATTTCATTATGATTTAATAACTTTCAAATTTGGCCACCCATGTCACAGGTTGATAGCCTTATTTACGGAAACACCGGGTCATATATTCTCAATAAAAATGGATAATATCACAGGCTCACAAGTTACAGGAGCAGAATTAGGGCATTCGGCCCATCAAGTCTACTCCGCCATTCAATCATGGCTGATCTCTGCCAATTAATCCCATTTTCCTGCCTTCTCCCCATAACCCTTGACTCCCGTTATTTTTATGTGTAAGAAAGAACGGCAGATGCTGGTTTAAATCGTAGGTAGACACAAAATGCTGGAGTAACTCAGCGGGTGAGGCAGCGTCTTGAGAGAAGGAATGGGTGACGGTGCCCATTCCTTGTCTCCAGAGATGCTGCTTCACCCGCTGAGTTAATCCAGCATTTTGTGTCTACCCGTTATCCTTATCTAGTCAGGAGATCCCAAAGCTTTCAGTTGCAACTCTCACAACTTACCCAACAATTGCCCAGTATATACAGTTCACAAAAAGGATAAACCAATATTATTAATTATGGTCCAATCAATCAGTTTACTCTCCGTCATCAGCAATGGGGTGGAAGGTGTTATTGATAATATCACACAGAATTTACTCAGGGACACCCAGTGTGCTTTTTACAAGGGCTCCCAGACCCCATCACACCCTGGGTGGGAACATGGACTGTATAGATGAATTCTGAGTCGGAGATTAGAGTAATTGCCCTTGTCGTCTAAGCAGCATTCCACTGAGTGTGGTCTCAAGTAAACCTGGAAACCTGAAGACAATGGGTATCACATGAAAACACTGCAGTAGCTGCAAGCAAACTTTGCACACAGGAAGACAAATACCGATTTTGAACATAACTCATTCTTGCCCCAGCATCTCACTGCAGGAGATCCCAATGGCAACATTCGGGCATGGGCTGAGAAATGGAAAGTAAAGTTCACTCCGTGAATGTGCGTGAAATGTTCGGTAGCACTGTGGGCTGTAAGGAAGATGTAGAGAAACCTTTAGAAGACATGGTCAGGCTAGGTGAATGGGCAAATTCATAAAAGATGGAATACGATGTGGGCAAATGTGCAGTCATCCACTTTGATGGATAACTATAGAGAGGCAAAGTACTTTCTTTAAAGAAAGAGGGAGAGAAGAAGAGGTAGTCGGAGGGGGCGCTGCGAGACGGCTGCCCTGCCAGCAGTGTGTTCGTTATTTCTACTTTTTTGTTTTTTTTCGTGTGTCCAAATGTGTGTTTTTGTGTCTCTTGATGTGTCTTGTGTGGGGGGTGGTGAGAGGGAGAAGGGGGGAAACTGCTTTCGGTCACCTCCTCCACCTGCCTGCATTTGGCCCATATCTCTCTAAACCTGACTTATCCATGTACCTGTCTAATTGTTTTTTAAATGTTGCGATCGTCCCAGCCTCAACTACCTCCTCTGGCAGCTTGTTCCATACACCCACCACCCTTTGTGTGAAAAAGTTACCCCTCAGATTCCTATTAAATCTTTTCCCCTTCACCTTAAACCTAGTGCTTATTCCACTTTCCCACCTCACCCTGCTTTTCTGACATTATCAGGGTTTTTCTTAGCTCTCTGTACAAGAGCTGTGCCCTAATTATCATCGGAAATATATCAATCCTCCAACTGGCCCTCACACGCACCAGGACTAAGGATTTACTGCCCACAGTTTGAGGGTGAGAGTTATTCTAACAGGCTCTTTTCCCCCTCCTTGATTGACGAGTGCATGGGGTGATCACAGAGATATGGCTCTGCGCTTTACCATTCCTCACGCCACGGAACTGGCTAAAAATGGGCGGCACGGTGGTGCAGCGGTAGAGTTGCTGCCTTACAGCGCTTGCAGCGCCGGACACCCGGGTTCGATCCCGACTCACCGAGAGGACTCGGTGTTTCCACACTGTATCTCTAAATCAAACCAAACTGCCGATAAAAGCAGGCCGCTCCAATGCATCCCAAAGGGGAGGGAGGAGAGATTCAGATCAGCGGCCAGCTGGCTGGAGATGCTGACCAGGTGGGTGAGCAGTGTGTGGATCAGCACAAAGGCCATTGTTCGGATCAGGAAGGCAGAGGAGGGAGGAGTGAAGAGCAAGATCGATGGGTGGAGTATAGGTGTGGCTTGGAGCAGGTGATGATGATGATTGAGGTCCCATTGGAGACACGGCATAAAGCATTTTACCTAAAGGCTTCACATACTGGACGTCACAGCCCCCAGGATCACCTGCAGGGCATCTTTAGGTAACACAGAAGCAGGTTCTACAAGTGTTATGAACGTCTCCTTCTGCATAGGCTAAACACGCATGGACCAACATCCTGTTAAAGCATTGTCAGTACAGAGAAAACAAATAGAAAACCACAGACCTAAGAATATACAAGGTCCGCATTTTCTCTTGCAATCATCTTTTTAGTCAAATTCTATTCAGATAATTGTACTGATAGATCCTTTCAGGCGTTTGTGCATACATGTTTATATCTGGCTCATACACAAATGGACACAAAGTGCTGGAGTATCTCAGCAGGTCAAGCAGCATCTCTGGCGAACATGAATACACAAAATGACGCCCGTCCCACTTAGGCGATTTTTTAGGTGACTACAGGCGACTAGGCTGTTGCCACATGGTCTATTTCAAATATTATGTCAAAGGGGGGGGGTCCAGTCGGCAGTTTTTCGGCGACCTGCTACGACTATGACAGTCGCAGACAGTCGTCTAAAAATAGCCTAAGTGCAGGGCTGCAAACATTGGGTGAGAGTTGAGAGTGAGAAATTGCGAGGGAAGCCCCTCCCACGGTATCTCCCCCTCCCACCATAGGGAGCTTTTGCAGGTTTCAGCTTGAAATTGTGCAATCTGGTGCATACTGTTGTGAGTCTTTTAACTTACATTTGAATGCAACATTTATGCTTTAAATTAGATTAGGTATGAATAAAGTTAGGCTAAATTATATTTCTAATTACATTCAACAGTAGAGCCAGGCTCTGATCAACAGGTGCAGCACATGAATAACTATATTCATGTATGGAAATCAGATTATAATTCATGCTGTTATGCATATATAGAGAAAAACACAGAGAAACAAGGCAAGAGTCAGACTTCCATCACTGTTCTGCACAAATCAATCAATCAACCTTACCCTTTGACTATAGAAACAAGACGAAAATAATGCCACGTATTCAATTGAAAATGGTTCAATGAAATTAAGATATATATGTAAAACATATATATAAAAACAGGCCCTTCAGCCCACTAAGTCCACACTGACCAGCAATCTATCATACACCAGTTCCATCCTACACGCCGGACAATTTACAGAAGCCAATTAACCTACAAACCTGTACTTCTTTTGGATGAGGGAGAAACCGGAATATCCAGAGAAAACCCATGTGGCAGTAAGGCAGCAACTCTACCGCTGCGCCAACGTGCCACCCCATTAAATTATTTTTTCTGTAATATATTTATTATGGTGTCACGTGAATAAAGATGAACACACGATTCTGATTTCTGCCCTTAGTTGGATAACACACATCTCCAGTCATTGTGTTTTATGGCTGGTTTTCAACCTCTTCAGACTGAAGGTCTCAAGCTGAAACATCACCCATTCTTTCTCTCCAGAGATGCTGCCTGTCCTGCTGAGTTTTTATTGTTTGTAGTGTCTATCTTCAGTTTAAACCAGCATCTGCAATTCCTTCCTACACTATTTAAACCTTGTGTGTGCAGTGTGTGTGTGTGAGAGTGTGTGTCAGTGAAGCGGCAACAACGTCCAGAGGGTGCGGAGACTTGGCGATGACCGGGGAGCGTTTCCCCACCCCTTCCCAGGAATGCGGGCCGGCCCAGTTGCTCCGTGTCCAGCTGGGGTCCGGGGGAGGTGAGGGTCAGCGACCCGGGGGTCGGGCATCGAAGTGGAGCCTTAGCCCGAGATTCATCCCTGTGGCTCTGGACGCGGCACCGACGCCCCCACTCACTTGGTCCGGTCCTGGCTCCGGGCCGGGCTTAAAACTCCTTGCGGTGTGGACAGAGCGGCCGACGGACACAGGGCCACCGGAGGTGAGGGTGGGAGGTGTGAGCGGTGCCTCGGGGGGGGGGGGGGGGTCCGTACTGGGACCACCGCTGTGTCTCATCTATCACACCATCTGCACTGGAGAAACAAAACTACTTTTTTTCTCCCCCAAATCATCTCGCGGGTCGGTAGTTTGACATCCCTGCTTTAAACCAATGCCCTCTAGATCTTGAATCGCATATCCTGGGAAAAAGACTATGCATTCACCTTATATATTCCCCTCCTGGTTTTTACTCACCTCTAAAACAATTTTTTGCTTAATTTTTAACTTCCAGCAGCTGCAGATTTTTGAGCGTGAGAAATTTGTGATCAGGGTGAGAGCGTGAGAATTTTGTCAAATGCATGACTCTCACGTTCAATGTGTGAGAGTTGGCAGCCCTGCTAAGGCTGCCAGAAGACCACCCACTATCACTTGTCCCATATATGAATATGCAAATAACTTACAAATTGAGTTCCATTTGCTTTACTGGTGCCAGTCTGAATGATAACTTCAAGGTATATGTTCCCCAATGCTGGGTAGTAACACATCTCACTATATATAACCAACAGTGTGGTTAAAAGAAAAGCCATTAGTTTAATATCTGACCTTTAAACCATTTGATTTTTGGAGTGAATTTCTGATTGAACAATGTAATCAGTATTCAAAATGCTTGTCGAAATCCCTATTTGTTGGTTTTACACATTCTCCTGCAATTTAACCAAAGATCGTGAGACCAGAAAATAAATCTAGTTCAATTATTGTAATCCTGCAGTGTTTTGAAAAATCGGGAGCAATGCATAATTTGTAAGAAACACAGGTTTTAGCATCAGTTTGCTGAATTTTATTTGAGGATTTATGTTACTTGGTGTCAAAATATGCAATCAACATTCCAAATTGGAATTATTGCCAATTAAATTATGTTTTTCATTCCTCGAAGAAAGCACATTCCTAAGACGTACTGCAACCGAGAGTCAGATCTTTTCAATTTCACGAAATGAGGTTTGATCATTATCTCATACATTTCATAAATTATAATATTTAAAAGTTAAGTCTTAATCAGGTGACAAATCGGTTTGACTGCAGCTTCAGTGAAGCAGCTTACTCCTGCACGCGTATGAGTCAAAGAGCATCTTCTGGCATTAATCCGTGTTTTCAGTATGACATAATCTTCCATTAATCTTAGAATAAAAATCATAAACACTTGGAATTTAATTGATTTTTTAATGAAATTCAGATTTTCATTAGCATTCTTGAAAATAATTGCATCTTTGGTAAAGGTAGTCAATTTTTTCGTATCAAATTAATTTTGCCTAAATGTGTTCTTTTCATTACTGTCATTATGTATTGTTGCAAAGCCCTATTGTCCTTCTCTTAATGCAGTGATGTATTTCTTCATCACTATTCAAGATTTCTAAGTAAAAAAATAGATTGAAAGAACAGACAGAAGAAGCTTTCATTACATTCCAAGATTTCCAATAAATTGCATAACTGGAGTTCAGAACGAAAGGACATTAACACCCATTTAGGTGCAAACAGGTTGGAAATACGTTGCGTACACAAAATGCCTACTTTGCTTGAGAGGTGTGTTTGAGTCATGGTGCAGCAGTGGAATCAACTTGTTATTCTGCTTTAATAACATGAGAATTTGGACAGGGCGGCACGGTGGCACAGAGGTAGAGTTGCTGCCTTACAGCGCTTGCAATGCCGGAGACCCAGGTTCGATTCCCGACCACGGGCGCTGTCTGTACGGAGTTTGTACGTTCGCCCCCTGACCGCGTGGGTTCCCTCCGAGATCTTCAGTTTCCTCCCACACTCCAAAGATGTACAGGTTTGTACGTTAATTGGTTTGGTATAAGTGTAAATTGTCCCTAGTGTGCGTAGGATAGTGTTAATGTGTGGGGTTCGCTGGTCAGTGCGGACTCGGGGGGCCGAATGGCCTGTTTCTGCGCTATATCTCTAAACTAAACTTTCAAGCTTCCATGAAAAACTCAGAATGGGATATGCAATTATTACCCTAGTACCAAAAGGGATATGGAATATAGAGAACTGAATTATACAACTTGGTTAACTAATCTATGTAAGAATGTATGCTATACTTGAACTGCCTCCCACTATTCCTTCATCAGCAAAACCTTCTCACATATTTATTAATGTCACCATCAATGCACCCGTCCTACATACCTCAACGGTATGCCTTCCAACAATTACAATGCACTCTGGATGGAAAACAATATTTTCAATCACTGCCATGTAAGGGCCACTTCTAGTTTTATTCTCCCCTACAGGAAGCAACTTTCTGAGTATCCTCTGTTCACAATCAAAGGCTTCAACTGGGTAACTCTTCAAATCTCCTTTTCCAAATTACAGGAGACCCAGTATGTAGACCCCTTCCTGAAGAGTACAATCTCCCGTCTGGTATAAGTGTTATTTAGTTTAAAGATACGGCACGGAAACAGCCCATCGAGTCCACACCAACCAACGATACCCGCACACTAACACTATCCGACACACGCTAGGGACAATTTACATTTATACCAAGCCCATTAACTCTTTGGATTGTGGAAGGAAACAGAAAATCTCGGAGAAAATGCACGCGGTCACGGGAAGAACGTCCAAACTCCGTACAGACAGCACTCGTAGTCGGGATCGAACCCCTGGTCTCCGGCGCTGTAAGGCAGCAACTCTACTGTTGCGCCACCATGCCACCCTACCGTTCATCCTTTCCAGTTGTTCAATTTAATAGAACAGGCAGCACAATATACAAAGTTAGGTCAACCAACATTTAACACAATTTTAGTCTTAATCCATCCACCTTTCAATTCTGATCTTTGCCTTGCTTTCATTATGGCTTTCTTTACCAGTTCAGCTGCTTTTTGTGACTTGTATTTTGTACTTCCAGATTTATGTTTGCATGATTTGCAGCAAAGATAAGAGCTAGTTCTTTATCCCTTGCTTCTGGAGTACAGCAGCTTCTGGGGTACAGGTGGAAATAAAACAATTACTGCTCCTGTCCAGATACATTGTTTTGCTGTCTTCTGAAATCAACGTTGTGACTAGAGGTTTGGGTATTTAGGAACTATTATCTTTGTGAAGGAAATTCTGGAAGTCTTATACTTTGTTAGATGAGATGCAAGTGAATTTTCATGACAAATCATGTCAAATCAAGTTGAGTTTACTGTCATAGTTAGCTACAGTGAGGTAGAGATATAATGAAAATCTTGCTTGCAGCAGCATCATAGATAAGCAGACACAACCAACCCACAAAAACATCAATTATACAGACATTACAACCAAATCCTGCAAGACAGGAAAGAAAGACTATACAAAAATAAGACATTAAGGCACAACACAATTGGTAAAACAAAAAGTCCTAAGTAGTGCAAGTGGTAGTCCGTAGCATCCCATTGTTGAGGTAGGATTAGAGTTATGTAATAATTATTGTCCAAAATGAGAGAAATAGATCGGGTAGATGCACAGAATCTCTTGCCCAGAGTACGGGAATCGAGGACCAGAGGACATAGATATGTTCAAGGTTTTGGGGAAAAGATTTAATAGGAATCTGAGGGGTAACTATTTCACACAAAGGGTATTGTATGTATGGGACACGCTGCCAGAGGACGTAGTTGAGGCTGGGACTATCCCAATGTTTAGGAAACAGTTAGACAGGTTCATGGATAGGACAGGTTTCGAGGGATATGAACCAAACGCAGGCAGGTGGGACAAGTGTAGCTGGGACATTGATGGTCGGTGTGGGCGAGTTGGGTCGAAGGGCCTGTTTCCACACCGTATCACTCTATGACTCTACTCTCAGCTCTGAAAAAAAAGTGTAGTTTGTCAATCCCTCAAATAATTATTTACAAAATTCCGTGATTCTTAAAAACAATAAAACATAAAGTTGCACCTTTTAGAATTCTAACTACAGCCTGGTTGTGATTCCCAGCCAGTGGCATCCGTGTGGAGGAAGGAACTGCAGATGCTGGTATAAACCAAAGACAGACACAAAAAGCTGGAGTAACTCAGCGGGACAGGCAACATCTCCGGAGAAAAGGAATAGGTGATGTTTCAGGTCGAGACCCTTCTTCAGAAAAAGGGTCTGAAGAAGGGTCTTGAGCCGAAACGTTACCTATTCCTTCTCTCCAGAGATGCTGTCTGACCCGCTGAGTTACTCCAGCTTTTTGTGTCTGTCTTCATAATCCATGTAGAGCTCCGTCAGGGATTGAATCCAAACTGAAAGGCGCAGGAGTTATGGGCCTGTCCCACTTAGGCGATTTTTCAGCGGCTGCCGGCGACTGTCAAGTTGCCAGCAGTCACCTGAAAAACCGGGAACTGGAACGGCACTGTCAGAGTGGAACACATGTATACACACGCACAAACGCTTGTCCTATCTAAAAAATTCACATGGTGCAAAGCAAAGGTGAAACAGATGAACGCCGCGATGAACAGCTATAAAAAGACGGCTAAAACACAGTGTACGGCAAGTCCTTTAAAAGAAGGGGGGAAAAGGGGGGAGAAGGGGGCAGAAGGACTGGAGATAACATTTACGAAGCCAGAGATACACGGCTGTGAAGCTCGGCGGAAATTAACATTACCGGTCGGTTATCCTTGGTTCTGAAAACTACTGCTTACCTTTTTTTTCTCAATGAGCCAATGAAATTCACCGGTCAGCACCGGCTACAACCTACGAGAACCTTCGACCTCCTGGCAACCGATTAGGACCTCCTGCCAACCCACCTACGGCTCGAGAATTCTCGCTGCTCTCCGTGGCAGCTTCCTTCTAGTCTAATTTTGCAACATGCTGAAAAGTTTGCGGCGACCATAATGAGGCCGCGCGCGACTAGTTCCCAGAATGTGGGAACTCCTCACGACCATGAAGGCGTCTCCCCGGTAACCACCCGCGAACATGTGGTGACCATGTGGCGACTGCTCAGTCTCCTGCAGTCGCCTAAAAAGTTGCCGAAGTCCATTAGAAGCCCCAGATCTCTGCTGAGACCAACCTTGCCAATTGCACAATGGTTGCCTCGCACCTTAAAATAAAAGAATAATCCACATAATTTCAGGAAGGTGGAACAGCCAAGAATGAACGGTTCTCATTTGCTGGACGTGAACTGTAGCTGTTGGCCACCTATTGGCCGCAGTTAACAGGCTAATTCTTTTGAGAGCCACACAATTGTAAGATCTGAAATTCAAAAATTTGAGGAACATTATAAAAAGGTCCTCCTGTTACGTCCCACATCCGAGTCTCAGTCACACATTCTCCCGTGTGTTAAAGAAATTCAGACCTCCTGTATAATGTGAAGCTCAGTTTCTATCACCCTCTTCATACATTTACCAATTATCCCAAGATGTATTATTCTGCTCTAATACAGAAGTCAGTACGACATGCGGTATTCCAGACAGAATCTAGGCATGAGCTGGCTTATTGCGCAACTGCATTTAAGGTATCAGAGAAGAATGATCTGCATGTAATGCATTAATTAACCTAGACGGTAAATAGTCCAATAATGGATAAGAATATAAAATGTAATGATCTTGGCATTCACAGTGTAGGCACCCATAGTTTAAACAATATTGTGTTTGTATAATATTATATTTTACAATGTGCGACTGGAATGATATAAAATGCGGCTTAGCTGTTCGTGTTCAGAGGCAGGAGGTAAATAGGTTGTTTCATCTTTTTTCATAAAAGAATGACAGCATGGCCTCAGTGGAACGTTTTCCAAAGGCTTCGAGATATAATGAAAGGAGTCCAAACAAACTGTGCGGCTGATCAAGATAATTGTTCTCCAGTGGCTGGCTTCTCTCGGTTGTCGATTGATAGAGCATTCTCTGGTGTGTTTGTAAACTATCCCTAATCATGGCCATGCTAAATTTTATTTCACCCCAGCTACCAATGCAGTATCAAAAATAACTGGAGTTATTGCGTCTGTGTTCCTTCCCCGGCCATCATAATTCCTGACTTGTGCAATTCTGAAAAGGCTTGCGCAGGAAGAACAAGACTGTGGGGACTGCAGCTGAAAATGTAAAGGCCCTGTTTCTATGGAAACGATCAACCCTGATCAGTAGATGAGCCTTTATTGAGTTATCTCACCAAAAAACGTGGTCTTGGTAAAATTGGCTGTTGTATTTACACAAAATGTAGTTTCCATACTTGGCAATAAAAACCCGCAAAATCTTTGGGAAATATGATGATTTAAATGCCTGCCCAAGTCTCTATTAGGCACGACTCCTGCAACACAGGACCAATGCGGCAGATGCAGTCAAGTTTACCGTAATTAATGAAAGTTAAATAACAATGACACAATACTATTCTGTATCCTGTCTTGCAGAAGGAACTGGAAAAATATTGGAATTATTTCAAGGTAAATGATTAGTATATTTTATTTGCAGCTAAAGTCATGACTTGTGCTTTTCTGTGCAGGAGCTTCTCATTCTGGCCAAGCGGAGCAATCCTTGTACTGTTGCATTCAGCTTCTGAGATTAACTCCAGCAATTGAGAAGTGCCTGATGGAGTTCTAAATCTGAAGCCGCTACAGATGGGAAGCAACAGATTAACTACTTGTTAGGTGGGTCAATAGACACCTGCACCACTGATATAGACTGAGGTCATCGAGTGTTTGACAGCACTGAGTCTTTACTCGCTGCAGTTTAGACGGATGAGGGGGGACCTCGTTGAAACTTACCGAATAGTAAAAGGTTTGGACAGAGTGGATGTGGAGAGGATGCTTCCACTTGTGGGAGAGTCTAGGGTCAGAGGTCATAGCCTCAGAATTAAAGGACGTTCATTTGGGAAGGAGATGAGGAGGAATTTATTTCGGCAGAGGGAGGTGAATCTGTGGAATTCATTGCCACAGAAGTCTGTGGAGACCGTTAATTAATATTTTGAAGGCACACATGGATAAATTCTAGTATGTGGAGAAGGCAGGAGAATGGGGTTAGGAGGGAGAGATAGATCAGCTATGATTGAATGGCGGAGGGGCCGAATGGCTTAATTCTGGGCCTATCATTTATGAACATAAACTTATGACTCAAGTCAATTTCCAGAGACTTGCACCAACCCCCCTAGCTAATATTCCAGTCCCGAACTGAGGGGTGGGGGGGTGATGCATATTCAGGGGCGTCATCCTTTGGATGAAACGTTAAATTTATGACCCCCTTTATTTAAAAAAAAGACAGGGGGTCATGAAAAGAGACAACGCTGGAAACGCTCATTGCGTTAAATAGCATCACTGAACAAAGAAACAATTCACGCTTCAGGGAGATGCCTTTCTTCAGAAAGGCCACTGATCAGAATTATTTATGTTTCCTTCTCCACCGGGGCGGCACGGTGGCGCAGCGGTAGAGTTGTTGCCTTACAGCGCTTATAGCACTAGAGACCCGGGTTCGATCCCTACTACGGGCGCTGTCTGTACAGAGTTTGCACGTTCTCCCCGTGACTGCGTGGGTTTTCCACAAGATCTTCGGTTTCCTCCCACACTCCAAATACGTACAGGTTTGCAGGTTAATTAGCTTGGTATAAATGTAAAAAATTGTCCCTAGCGTAGGATAGTGTGAATGTGCGGGCATCGCTGGTCGGTGCGGACTCGGTGGGCCGAAGGGCCTGTTTCCGCGCTGGATCTCTAAACTAAACTAAAGTGCTGCCTGGCCTGATGAATAATTCCAGCATGTTGTGCTTCATTGTCAGATTTCCAGTATTGGCAGAATTTACTAGTAAAGAAAAGCACTGCGTTAAATTATGTTTTGTAATTTAACAAAGCAGAAGTAATATTTTGGATTTTGACCATGCAGACTATATAGTTACTGAAAGGATAATTATATCAACAAATTACAACATCGGGCCTTCAGACAGTTGGTTCCTGATTGTGTTTGATAAAATATGTGCCATCTGCACAACGGAATATTGGAGCATCCTGTCGGGGGCTTCAACCTGATATTTGGACCATTAACCTTCATCTGCAGTTCTTTGTTTCAGATACGCTCGATGATAGTACCTTACTAGGTTATAGCGGACAACTGGAAATAATGGACACCGCTCCCCCTGAAGTCTGAAGAAAGGTCTCGATCCGAAACGTCTCCAATTCTTTCTCTCCATAGATGCTGCTTCACCCGCTGAGTTTCTCCAGCATTTTGTGTCTCCAACTCCCCCTGATATGGCTCGTTATAACAAGGGTTTACTGCAAACAGACCATGGCGGAGGGAGTGGTGTTCGTTATTGCCGATGATTGCAGGTGATGGTTAATAGACAAAAGGACACCAAGTGCTGGAGTAATTCAGCGGGTCAGGATCTCTGGACTATTATCGTTAAAACAAGGGTTTACTGTATTGTCTTTGCGAAACAGTTAGGAGGGAAGATTGAGAGCATAGTTGAAAAGGGATTTTGGGAAGTAGTCTTTTAATGCTGTCCAGTAAATTAGAGAAAGCTTGACAGAGTTCAGAAGACTTCAGAGTTCTAGAGGGTAAGTGGAAAATTGAACAGAATGTTGGGTGTTCATCTGAAGTCTCGTAATTTTACCCTGACTATCGGAGTGGCCGGAATAGTTCAACCTGTACTATTATATCTGCCGACATTATCACCTCTGGCAGCATGTTCCCATCACCCACCATTCCCTGTGCGAAAAACCTGCCCCACACATCTCTTTTAAACTTTCTCCCCCTGACCTCAAAGCTGTGCCCACTGGTTTTTGAACTTTCCACCCTACTAAAAAGTTTCTATTGTCTCTCATAATTTTATATACTTTTATGGGTCTCCCCTCAACCTCCGATGGCTCAGAGTATACAATCCAAGATTGGCAAACCCCTGTAGCTAATACCATGTAATCCAGGCAGCGTCCTGGGAAACCTGTGTAAGAAGGACCCGTAAATGCTGGTTTAAACGGAAGATAGGCTCAAAAAGCTGGAGTAACTCAGGCAGCATCTCTGGAGAGAAGGAATGGTTGACGTTTCGGGTCGAGACCCTTCTTCGGACTGAAGGTAAACCTCTTCTGCACCTTCTGCAAAGCCTCCACATCCTTCCCGCAATGAGGCGACCAGAACCTTTGGATCAGCTCACCATTAGTGACTTTATCTGTGTATTAGAAACCATGAAACTACCAAGTTACCACAAATACAAACCTGATCAAATCCAAGAGTAGAGTCGGAACAATGATCAATCAGCAGGGAGGCCCCAACTGTAATGGCAAAGTTCAGGCTCGCTGGATGTGACCATATTGATGTCAGCTCTGGCTTTATGAAGTACACGTCTAATTACACTTCATAAACCGATGCAGGATGACTGTAACCAGGCAACATGCTGAACGATGTACAAATAGGATCTAAGGCAGCTGTGGAGAGGAAAAGGAGTCACTTGAGATGTAAGTGAAGAGCAAAGCTTTCAACTGCTACAACAGTGTCGCAGGTGAGGAAAATGACGACATTTAGGGTAAAATGGTGATCCGCAATTTCCAGTAACACTGGAGAGGTAGTTTGAAATGGGAAGAGGATATTTGTAATTCCACTGTGATTCTGTACCAGGTGGAATCATTAGATGCGAAACCCAAACCGGGATGAGATGGAAAATCTGTACATCAACATAGAAACATAGAAAATAGGTGCAGGAGGAGGCCAATCGGCCCTTCGAGCCAGCACCGCCATTCATTGTGATCATGGCTGATCGTCCCCAATCAATAACCCATGCCTGCCTTCTCCCCATATCCCTTGATTCCACTAGCCCCTAGAGTTCTATCTAACTCTCTCGTAAATCCATGCTGTGATTTGGCCTCCACTGCTCTCTGTGGCAGGGAATTCCACAAATTCACAACTCTCTGGGTGAAAACGTTTTTTCTTATCTCAGTCTTAAATGGCCTCCCCTTTATTCTAAGACTGTGGCCCCTGGTTCTGGACTCGCCCAACATTGGGAACATTTTTCCTGCATCTAGCTTGTCCAGTCCTTTTATAATTTTATATGTTTCCATAAGATCCCCTGTGGAAAATGTACCCAATCACTCAATTAAATGACTGGATGAAGTGATTCAATCAAATAGGGGCTGTAAAGTGGGGTCAATGAAGTCCCCTGGCCACACAGTGAATGGTGCGCTTGGATCTGAGCATTCAGCCAAGGTCTGTGGGAGATCCAACAGCCCTGCACGCTGCTGTGACTCTGTTCAGCTTTGAACACTCTGCTTCAGAGAGGAAACCAGGAGCCTGAAAGCATAAAGATGAGCTTCATTAATTTGATACTCGGAGCTATAAAGGAGCCACGGAAACGAGGCCTTCCTTTACGAGAGGGCTAAAAGGTTATGTGAAAGAACCCTGGCTGTGCTTTAGATAAGGCAAATGAAGGAAAAATAGTCTTCACTGCTCCTTGATGTGCTTTGGGGTATAACTTTAGCCAAAAGAATAAAGAGGATATTTGGACTCTTCTGTGCAGAGTTTTATAACAGTGTTGAATCAGAACCAACGATTCTCAATAAAGGGGTGAATATATATTTGGAATGGAATAAAGATTAATTTAATGTTGCGGTAGTCCCTGCCTCAACTACCTCCTCTGGCAGCTTGTTCCATACAGTCACCACGCTTTGTGTGAAAAAGTTACTCCTGAGATCCCTATTAAATCTTTTTCCCTTCACCTTAAACCTATGTCCTCTGGTCCTTGATTCCCCTACTCTGAGCAAGAGATTCTGTGCATCTACCCGATCTATTCCTCGAGTTCCCCATTGTTGTTTATTATGGGTTTTACAGAGTGCCCTATTTACATATCTGTTGTGCCGCTGCAAGTTATGTGCCTGTCCCACTTAGGCCATCTTTTTAGGCGACTACAGGTGACTAGGCTGTCGCCACATGGTCACCAGCGATTGCCGGGCGTCGCCTGTATGGTCGTGAGTAGTCTCCTCCGTCGCCCAAAGAGTCGTAGCGTCTTTCTGGTCGCCGCTGTTCGGCGACAGTGGCGACCGTGGGATTGACTCCAATGAGCGTTGCTTGACCTAGGTGCTGTGGTAGGTTGTCGACAGGTTACCGTAAGTTGTCGCCAGGATGTCGTAGGTTGTCGCCAGGTGATGCAGGTTGTCACCGGTGCTGACTTTGGTGAATTCCATTGTCGCATTCGCCGGCAGTCGCCTAACAAAATCACCTAACTTCGCCGTTTTTTTGGCGACCTGCTGCGACTATGACAGTCGCCGGCAATCGCCTAAAATTTGCCTAAGTGGGACAGGCCTTAAGAATGTCATTGTTGTGATTTGGGACATAAGACAATAAAACACTCACCTCTGGAGAATGAAGACAATCCTAGCTTCTCCAGTCTAACATGCCGCAAATCCCTCATCATTGCAATTGTTTTACCAAATCTTTTCTTCACCTGCTCCTTCTTGATGCACTGACCAACATTGATTTCACTCCTCATACTAAGCAGTGTATTATATAAGTTTCATATAACTTCTCTGCCTTTGCACCTGCTGCCTTTATCCTAAACACGTCTGCTGTTTTTACACACCCTTCAGCACTGTGCCATTTAGCCAACCTTATTTTTCCTTGTTCTTTCTGCTACGATGCATCACTGAACATGTCTCTATATTAAATTTCACCAGATGCTTGTCTCCCCAGGTCATTATATATATCAATGGACATAAAATAATATAAAGGAATGTGATGGACAAGCAGTAATAGCTTCTTTAGCAAAGCACAAAGTATTGGAGTAACTCAGCAGGTCAGGCAACATCGATGGAAGGAATGGATAGGTGGCCTTTCGGGACCCTTCTTCAGACTGTTTGTAGAACAGGTGACCAAGCTGGGGTTGAGGGGGGGCAGGATAAAGCCTTGCAAGTGATATGTGGAGGGTACACAAAAAGCTGGAGAAACTCAGCGGGTGCAGCAGCATCTAGAGAGACAGAGACAGAGAGAGAGAGACAGCGAGAGAGAATGAGAGCGACAGAGACATAGGCAGAGACAGAGAGACAGAGAGAGAGACAGAGAGAGAGAGAGAGAGACAGAGAGAGAGAGACAGAGAGAGAGAGAGAGACAGACATACAGATAGAGAGAGAGAGAGAGAGAGAGAGAGAGATGGGACTGGTGCCAGTCAGTGCAGACAGGAGGCTTAGATACACAGAGGGGGAGAGCGGTTATTTTGTGTTGTTACTATATTGAGTTTTTCTGTATTTTACTAGTATTTTGCTTTAATAAATAGTTATTTGTGCTCTTCAGGGTGTGCTTTGACCATTCATTGATCTGAATCCTTGAATCCTGCAATTATTTTGTTCCAGACTTCAACAGGGTCACCGAATGCAGTCGATGTGGTTAGAGTGGCTGTCAACCTCCGCAAGGACTGCGAGGGTGCGTGGATGGAGGTGAGGGAGGAGGTGCAGGTGTTGCAGGGGAAAATACTTGGGGAGGCTTCACTGGAAAGGATGAGTGAACGGAGGAGTTGTGGAAGGAGTGGTCTCTGCGCAAAGCAGAATGGTATGGAGATGGAGTGATGTGACTGGTGGTGGTGTCACGTTGAAGCGGATAAAAATGGCAGGGAATTACGTGCTGGATGTGTGAGGTGAAAGTTGCGTAACAGGGGAAGTTTATCCTTGGTCGGTCTGACAGTGGGGGAGCGAGAGCAGAGCTATACAACACAGATGACGAACCCATCCATAACAGCAGGGGAGAAACCACACTTAGTAAAGACAGAGGGCATCTCAGCCCTGGAATGGAAAGCCCCATCTTAAGAGCAGATGCAACGTAGATGGAGAAATTGAGAGGTAGGGAAGGCTTCCTTGTAAGAGGCAGTGTAGGAGGAGGTGTAGTCATAATAACTGTGGGAGTCAGTGGCTTTTAGTAGTCGTCAGTCAATAGTCAGTCCCCCGTGATGGAGACAGAGATCGAGAAAGGGGAGAGAGATGCCACATGTAGTCCAAGTCCGTTTAAGGGCAGGGTGGAAGTTAATGATGAAGTCAAGTTCTGCATGGTTGCAGGAGGCAGCAGCCCTGGTGCAGTCATTGTAGTGGAGAAAGATTTGGGTAATGGTGGGCCAAGGACCGTTCGATATAACCACCAAAAAGGCAGACAAAAGGCAGACCCTTAACAGTAAATCAGTACAGGAAGACCGGGATTTGAAGAAGGGTCTCGACCTGAAGACTCACCTGTTCCTTCTCTCCAGTGAAGCTGCCTGTCCCGCTGAGTTACTCCGGCATTGTGTGCCCAAGTCCAGACTGCCCTGGGACCAGGTATCAATTAAATGGTTCAAAACTGGGTCAGAGTCCATTGGGATTTCTTGCCTATACACAAAGCTGTTCCCAAAGTGTCACTGTTTGATTTCAGAATTGTCTCAAGGACATTCAATTTTTGACATTAGGACATAAATTGTGCTAATGCATTTTCATAGCTGCACAATTTACAAAGTACATGAAGAGGATTGAATTGGCCAGGTGCCAACACTCAATAAGATGAGCTACTTGTAATGTGCCAGCATACTATTTTCACAAACCAAAATATATCACGTCATTACATGGATGTTCGTACAATCTTCCAATTTGACTATTAAAGTTTTATAATGAACATCTAATCTAGATAAAAAATCATTTATTCCTTCAAATAAAGAAGCTTAACAAATTCATGGCCATACACCATTTTCTGCTGGCAAAGATCCAGCTCCAAGCCACATCGAGATCTTTACTGATGAAATATCAGCAATTTAGCACATTAATTTCCAAATGATGTTGTTAAACTCATGTTGATCATCAGTGCAAGTGATTTCAGTTACACATCCATGCAGCACACTGGACAACGAGTGAATCAGACTCGACAAATTAATTAGAATGAATGAAATAAATGATGGTTTGGGATAGCACCAATGACTGTAGAATTCTAGCCTGGTTTCAAGCTATAACAGGATTTCATAAGGGTAATTCTCAACTTTCCCAATGTCCAGAGCAAGCTGATATTCCCTCCTGCAGAGTTAAAAATAAAAAGCCACTGGGTGGAATTCTATGCTCTCATCCAAACACACGAGCGCAGAGCTCCCTCAAGCCCGAAGTTCCCTTGGGATCCCAGCCTGGAAACCAGGCCGAATCCCCAACTGAATTTAGGTCAAAACCTGGCTGTGTGTGCAAAACCTCAGCCAAGCGAGCATGAAGGCCTTCCTCCTCCATTGCTGGAAATAGGGGGCAAGTCTGGTAGTTTAGAGACTTACAGCGCAGAACCAGGCCCTTCACGCCGACTGAGTCCTCGCCGACCAGTGATCCTTGCAAATTACCACTACACTAGTGACAATTTACAACTATATCAAGCCAATTAACCTCCAAACCTGTACGTCTTTGGAATTGGGAGGAAACTGTTATAGTCCAGACGGCAGACTTAATAACAACTTACACGCAGGTTGCCTGGATCAGGAGAGAGATTTATTACCCAACATTCCCTGCTTATATACAACACCAACTCATTAACATATACATGAATATGTATGAATACATTACACTGCTCTCCTTTTTTTAAAGTATTAAATCCAAGTATTCAGTTACAATTTGTTGTTTTGATACTTGATTTAAACCAGTATTTATGAAATCTTAAATGATAAACATAATATATTTATTTTACACATTTTCGTTTTACTTATACAGTGAGTTACTTAACGTACAAACCTAATCTGACTACTGGTTTACGGATCCTGCCTGATCGTCTAACAGTAACAGGTTTAGGTGTTGACTCAACTGTTGGCTTGTTTGGCTCTGTTTTAGTACCCTGACTTTGACCAGAGGAATCTGTTTCTTTGTCTGTACTAACCGAACTTTGTGTTTCAATCACAGTTTGCTCTTCCAACTCACTTTCCGATAAAGACTCAGGGATTAGGACTTCATGCTCAGTTTTTGGTTCATTTTTTGCTGCAATCATGTGATCAATATGAACACTTTTGATCCTATCTCCGACTTCAACTAAGTATCTTTTTGGTCCACACACTTCCACTATTTTCCCAACATCCCATTTGTCTCAACTGGACTTGTTGGGAGGACTGAGAACACGAACCTGCTCATCTGGCTTGACGTACCTCTCCTTTTTGTGGGAACAAAATGGCATTTTTGACTTAACTGTTTTTGCCCAAAAGGCAAAATTGGGTTGAACTAGACTTAAGCCCCTATCCCACTTACGTGTCCTTGGCACAGTAATTACGCTATCTCGTCGGCGCGTTGAGGCGCGACGGTCCTGCGGAGGTCGCGCGCGACTACATGCGTCCGCACGGCTGTCTGGAGCGCGTGGCGTCATTTGAAGATGGACACAAAATGCAGCAGTAACTCAGCGGGACCGGCAGCATCTCTGGAGAGAAGGAATGGGTGATGTTTCGGGTCAAGTCTGAAAGAAGGGTCTTGACCCGAAACGTCATCCATTCCTTCTGTGTGTGTTTTACACCATTCCGCTGCATGAACTCTTTGAACCATTCTGAACGAAACTGAGGCCCATTATCACAAACAATTTCTTCCAGTAAACCATGACATGCAAAAATTAATCTCAACTCATCTATGGAATGTTCAGTAGTAGTGCTTGACCCCATATCCTTAACCTCAATCTATTTGGAATGATTATCTACTAGTACCAGAAAGTGATCATTACCCTTTTCACAAAAATCTACATGAACTCTCTGAAAAGGTCTAATTGGCCATGACCAGAGTTGCAGTGGTGATTTTACTTCGGATTTACGTGAAGAAGGCCGTCAGTCCGCTTGTGCATCATAACGTTGACTCGCTCTGCGCGAACGAGCCGACAGGCGGCAGCGTTGCTCTGTCCAGCGGTAAGTTCAACCTGACGGTAAGTCTTACCTTATTTCCAGGTTCTTGTGTTTTCTTTTTTGCAGGAATCTCTGTTCAGAGATGTACCTCCTCGACATGATTGGGGTGAAGTTCGGACGGGCCGCGAAACCGGTCATGGGCCGCGGGGAATCCCGGTCTCGGCCACGAATACGGGACCGAGGGGAAACTGGCTACAGAGACCGCGGACGTGCGGGTAGCCGGTAGCCATCGGATTCGCCACCCTAAAGTCACTAACAACAGTCAGTGTCTTCCAGACCGGCTGTGGTTCCCTGGAAAGGGGGTAAACAAACCACAAGCCGGCAAGGTCTGCCAGCCAGGCCAGGAGGGTCCCCCCACCCGACATACAGGGGTCATCTGCTTCCAGACCGGCTGTGGTTCCCAGGAAGGGGGTAAAACGAACCACAGGCCGGCAACGTCTGTGAAGTCAAGCCAGGAGGGTGCCCTCCCCCCACATACAGGGGCCAGCTATTTCCAGACTCCTGTGGTTCCCCAAGTAGGGGGTAAACCAACAGCAGTCGGGAAGGCCTGTGGATGTCAGGCCAGGAGGGACCCCACCAACATATAGCAGTCAGCCGCATCCAGACTACTGTGGGTGCCCAGAAAGGGGGTCAAACCAAAACCAAAGGTAAGACGGTCAGGCCTGTGGACTAGGGTAGTCAGGCCAGGAGGTTTCCTGATGGAGAGGATCCCCTCCTACATGGGTAACATTTTTAAACGTTCAAACCCACATGGAGCACCTGACATGGTGCTCCACAATGATATACTCCAAAGGGGGGAGTTATCAGCCCGGGTATTATGGAGAACCCGCTGGCAGCGGCACCTGTTTCAGGGCTGCACACTGTCTCCCTCTCTGAGGAGGGGAGCATTCAGGGTCAGTTTCAGTCTGACCCAGAGCAAAAACCTGACATAGGGCCGCTGGAGGGGCCATGTCAGCGCAGGTGCCTCAGGGGCCTGCGGCAGCACCTGTTTTCAGGGCTGCCTACAAATCTCCCTCTCTGTGGAGGGGAGTGCGAGTGATCAGTATGGAACCGACTTCAAATTCAATGTATGTCCGTGGAACATACTGGAGCACATGCATATGGCTTCAAGAGATACTCGCAAATGCTACAAGTGCCGGCAGTGAACAGCGCTATCTGGGTGACATTGGAGGGCATGAAATCCAGGAAATGAAACCAGCCGCCGAATCCTCTCTTCAGGTAAGACTTTTCCCACAGGTAAGACCAGGATGTGGAAGCAAAAAGCTGTCGGACAATCAAGGTACAGACGACGAGCAAAGCTTCATTGGTAGGAGACGACACACCCCACGCCTCCATCGGGGGCAGCGGTTCACTGAAGCCGGTGGCAGCGTTGTCTTTGGAGGCAGGCTCAGAATTATGGCCAGAGCTGTCTTACGAGGCAGGCTCAGTTTGATGAGGGTTTTCAGACCAAGGCCCAAGCCAGTCTCAGGGGAAATATGGAATCTATGCACCCTACCAGTCCTACTCTCCAATCAAGGGGAAAAAGAACCTGCATCAGGGGCCTTTGGGCTTACCATAAGACCACCGGTAGCCATGGAGGTAGGTGGGTCTGGTTCTTCCAAAACGTGGGGTTGCGGGCCATTTACATGTTGGTAATATTTACACTTGTGTTTTTCTACAAGTGACCATGATTGCATGAGATTCAGATCTGGGTTTAATAAACTGATGATAACATGTGATTACTTTATACTGCACAACATACATAGGTTCCAAGCAGGCTTGGAATTGGGGCCGGAGTTGTCTTTCGAGACAGGCCCAGTATTATGGGCATGATTGCCTTTCAGGACAGGCTGAAAGATGGAGAATGTCACTTCATCCAGATTTAACTCGTATGTGCAGTATAGACTTTCAAAAAGGGAAACTTCGTTACTGTCTAATTATTGATTCTATAGGAGCTATATGGCAAGCATCGATCTCAAAGATGCATGCTATTCAGTTCCCATTCACAGGGATCACCGGAGATATTTGAAATTTATCTGGATGGATCAATGCTAACAGTTATACCGTTGCAAAATGGGCCAACTTCAGCTCCCAGGTTTATTTACCAAATTAGCTAAACTTGGGCTGCTCAGAGCTCTAGAACATTTGGTTATCACGTATCTGGATGATATTTTAAACGCTGTATTTTACTAAATTAACTGTTGCAGCCCAAACTATATTGGAGGAATTATGGTCCTTTAATCCATCCAGTTAAATTTAAGTTGATACCAATCAGAACAATTGATTGTTGGGATTTACATTTAACTACCAACTTAACAGAGACTCCGCCCTGGGACAAGAGGTGGAATTAACAGAAACCTGTAACAACCTCGTTGTTATTAAGCAGCCATCTACTCATCAAGTGTAATTGGCAATATAGCAGCTGTGTTCCAGCGGTGCAAATTGGGCCTTAGCATTATCAGAACTTACAACGTGCAAAGAATTAACCCCTCAAGTACCATGTAGATCATAGTTAATAGATCCATGCCTATCCCAGCTGAAGCTACTGAAGTCACAATGGTGGCAGTATTCAGCATTGCTCCAGTAAGTTTAGTCAGTAATCCTCAGTAATTACAAACTGATGCTAGTCCTCAAAGATGAGAAATTACGACTGTCATCTCCAGTTATGGAGGCGGATGCGGTTTGCATGAGTCACCAATTTTTCAGTTATTGGTATCAACTACCTATAAACACTAGGTGCATCCTACAGGTTAAAGGTTATTGTGCGAATATGCATAATCTGCATGTTCAACTCCAAGTTGATACACTATGGCGGTGGCATATGTTAGTCACATGGGTGCAATAAAGTTAAAGTATCCCATGATATTTACCTAACCTCGTTTGAGGCTATTGTATCATCGTGAAATCAATGACAACACAGAATAGATGTTAGATCACAAAGTGTTAAATGGCTCGATAGAACACCAAATATTGATATGTTTACATCCACTCATTTATCAGTTGTAAATATGTGGCATACAGTGGCGAGAGATGCACTATCGCCACACTGGGGAGGAATGTTTCTTGCATGTCTTTCCTCCATACTGCCACATCAGTCGGGTCGTGCAGTAAATCCAGCAAGACACCGCTTCAGGCATTTCAAACTGCTTGACTGGCATATGCAGCCACAGTTTCCGCTAATGTTGAGAATTATATAGAACCTAATATGGTCATTCAAAACATAAAACTTGCTGGTTCTGCCTGTGACACGGGAAACCAGCCACTGCAAGAAAGTCAATTAATTGACTTGCAGACTCTGAGCCGACTATGCCTACGGCTCGGGTTGTCCGACCGATCCATGTAGTGCACACTGCAGAGTGCAGGGGAAGCACCATAAGGCAGTACATTTCCACTTCAGCACTTGGGAAGTGTTTTGTTCAAATACGCATGTTACATACTACACAGCACGGATACTGATGTCTTACAGTTTATTTTCAAATGGGTCTATGACAATAATTAAGTAAAGTGCCATTCACTATGCCTACGTGCTTTCTCATCATATTTACTGCAGCAGTGGGACCCACACTGTCAGGTCTCACGCTCTGATATCCAGAATATAAGGATATCTTTAATACAAGTTCTCCCAGGTCCGGTAACACGGAAGTATGGGACAGACGTAATGTTAACATTACTTCTCCAGGGGGCTCCAGCTACATCCTTAGCTTTAGCCGTTTCTCTAAGGTACTTATCCTCATGGCACTGGCCTCAGTGCAACGGGTCCAGTCACAACGTAAATTGCAACTGGACAGGATGGTAACATCTGCTAATACACAGCATTTTATGTTTTAGATTTAATTAACCCGAACTAACCAGGGGCTTAGGTCTCAAACAGGTTTCATGGCATACCCTATGGACCTTCGGTAATGTGTGGTCACACCTTTACAACTATACGTCTAGGTCACCTAGAGCCTCTAAGGCTCCTCACTAGCAATGTTTTTTTAGTTACAAAAAACTTCATAGAAGTATTAGTTCTACCATCTCCAGGTGGTAAAACCAGGGTTTTGGCTAATGCATGAGTCGATACTAATATTTACCACACTCACTCCACCAGGGCTGCTACTACGTCAGCTCCAAGGGTAATGTATGTTCCACAGGACCACATCCTAGCAGCTGCAGGGTGGTCAAACAAACATACTTTACCAATATTTTATATAAGCCATTGCCAAACCGGGGGTATTTGTCAACTCCATTTTAGACTCTGTTTTATAGATTCCCCCTCGATGAAAGGGCCAATTTTAATAAAATAATGTCCTTTCCCATGAGGGTTGGTTTATTTCTGTAGCTGCCCACTATGATGGGCAGTGTTACTGACTGACCATTATGCTGAACTTTACAGTTCATGTCTCAAAAACTTTGCCTGAGTGGGTTCTCAGCTTGACCTTACTCTCAAACAATGGTATCTGTGGGAACTTTGTTTCGTACAGGTCTTTGCTCATGACCGAACAATCTGCTGCCGTGTCAATACACAAATCGATTAACTGTTCATTAATCAATAGTTTTGTTCGAAAGTCCTTGCCTTGGCTGGTGTAGGCTTATCAATGTTGGTTGCATAAATGGTGTACAACCCAAGTTCATTTCCAGCTGTGGTGTCCGTTCTGGTGTTGTCGCTTGATTCCCGCAGATTGTTGGTTTCCTGTTTTAAGCTTGGCCCGACATGCTGAGGCGATATGGCCTTTCTTCTGGCAGTTATAGCACTTGGCCATTTTTGAACTGACAAAATTGGGATGAGTGATTACCGTTGCAACGATAACAACTGGCTGAACTCGGCTCCCCGCCATACTTTGGTTTTGGTTTTGCGCCTCTTTGTTTGGCCATAGGCACTGCCTTGTGACTGTAAACAGCCACTGCAGTCCATGATGGACGAAACTCGTGAGAATTCTTTGATGCCATCTCCATTGTGGTAGCAATCTTGCATGCTTTCTCGAATGTAAGATCTGGAGTGTTCATGAGTTTGGACTGAATTCGCTCATCCACTGGACCACAAACAAATCTGTCGTGTAGTGCATGTCCGAGAAAGGTTCCAAAGTTACAGTGCAGTTAAGTTTTCAAGGCAACAATGTACTAATTGATTGTCTCATTCTGCTTCTGATTTCTAGTGCCGAATTTATAGCTTTCTGCAATTTCCAGAGGCTTTGGGTTGAAGTGCTCCTCCAACTTCTTTATAATGTCATTGAATGGCACGTCTTTTGCCTTTATGGGCGCAAAGGGGATTCACGAGTGTGCAGTACACATCAGGACCGATCTCCGCTTGCTTTTATACATTCGCATTATTTGTTTCAGTCATCATTCTCCATTACATTGTTTGCCATGAAAAACGTATATACTGATCTCTACTCTTGTCAAAAGTGCCAAGGTTCCATGCCCGTATCATAGAGTCCGTTCTATATACAGAAAAAGGCTATTCAAAGGAACTTGACAAAAAAAAACTCAGTCTAAAATGTTATATAATCCCAAAAGACATCTCGCCAAGACATGAGGCCCTGGCAAAACGCCGCAACAATTTGTACAGCTGCTGTTTTAAACGTCCCCTGCACTGGGGCCTAGCGTGTCCAGCTCGCAAACAACTGCGACAGAATTCCTTATTTACTGTTTAAAATACGTGTTGCCAAAACACTCCAGTCCTGCACTGTATTTTCAAGGATGAGTTCACAAACTCTATCCCCATCCTCGTCGCCAATTTTGTTTATATTCCCGGATGATAAGAACTTACACGCAGGTTGCCTGAATCATGAGAGAGATGAGAGATTTATTACCCAACATTCCCTGCTTTATACAATGCCAACTATACATAAATATGTATGAATTACACCCAAAGATCTTGAAGAAAACACACGCGGGTAAAACGGTAGACAGCACCTGTAGCCAGGATCGAACCTGGGTCTCTGGCGCTGTAAGGGCTGTAAGGCAGCAACTCTACCGCTGCGCCACCGTGCGGCCCACTTTAGGGTTGGCCCTCGGATTTTCACCCACTGTGCCTAATGAGGCCCCATGAACCTCTTGCTAGTTCGAGGTTAGTTCACTCACACTGAGGGCTAGTCAAGGATAATCAATGTGTGAGGGAATCGGCAGCCCATAAAACAATGATGCCTGTCAAGAACTGGAAGCAATATTCATTCAGTATTCAATATATTTGCAGTGTTCATGCTTAGCTGCTCCCAGGTATTTGAGAACCCCACTTACAGGAGCAGTGAGTGATCCTGTGATCTCAGTTAGTAGAAAGAAGTAGGTACTTGGAGACCTTACAAAACCCACCAAGTGTCTTTTGCCTTTTCTGCTATCACATCCAGATGAATTACATAATGATTCCATCTCCCAGTGGAGATCAGTCCCTGTGTAGACTGGAGCCCTGGTGGGCTTTGACTGGTATGATAGAACTTCAGTAATAAAAGGGACCCAGAAACTAAATTAGTTGAGATTTGCAGTCAAGCTTGCTGACTGACCATTAGTTTAGTTTAGAGATACAGCATCGAAACAAGCCCTTCTGCCCACCAAACTCACACCGATCAGCGATCACCTGTACACCAGTTCTATCCATCACACCTGGAGGAATTTACAGAAGTTCATTAGCCTACAAACCTGCAGGTCTTTGGAAAGTTGGAAAGCGGAGCACGAAGGGAAATCTCACGGAGGTCCCAGGGAGAAACGACAAACTTTGTAGAGACAGCACCTGTAATCTAGATCGAACAGCGGTCTCTGGCGTTGTGAAGCCGCAACTCTATCGCTGTGCCACTGGGCTACCCTGCAGTGATATTATTTTTACATTTATATATTTGAGAACTGTGGCTGATTCTTGGTGCGATTCCAAGAAGACAGGATATAAGCATACAGGCAAATATCCTGCATTATGGTAGTCACGGAATTCACAAATCACGACCAAAAAATCTGGGGGGCGGATTAAAAACATGTTTTTACGAAATTTATGTGAAAAAAAGTAATTGAATACAAAAAAATATTTTTTTCATCTAATGCATTCTGGCACCAAGGATAACCTTTACCACATGTAGGCGCAAGGAACTGCAGGTGCTGATTTACAAAAATAAAAAAGCACAAGTGCTGGAGTAACTCCGCGGGTCAGGCAGCATCTCTGAAGAACGTGGACTGGTGACATTCCAGGTCGGGATCCTTCTTCAGGCGTCTGAATAAGAGTTGCGATCCGAAAAATCGCTTGCCCATCATGTCCTTCAAAAGTGCTGGCTGACCCGCTGAGTTACTCCAGCAGTTTGTGTCTTTTTGTTTAATCTTTAATAAAGTAACTTTACAAATTAATTTACAGCATGCAAAAATGATGGCAGCTGCAGGGCTTTGATAATCGGTTAGTTGAGTGTACATTTTTAATACAATGTAAATCAACCCTTTCAACCTGCAGAAAACAATGTGAGACCAGACTGCAATGCCAAGGTCATCTTAACCATAAGGTATTCAGGGTGCACATTATGCTGGTCTGAAGAAAGAGGGAAATGGATTTGGTGTGCAGACCCACTGCTTTAAATCCTGATCAGAACTTGAAAATGTTTCCTAAATATCCTTTTAACTGCAGATGCTGGAGAAATCGAGGGTACACAAAAAAGCTGGAGAAACTCAGCGGGTGCAGCAGCATCTAAGGAGCGAGAGATAGCGACGATTCGGGTCTTCCTCGACCCGAAACGGCGATCTAGATGCACAGTTGTTTTTCTTATCTTCACAGGTTATCTTGTTTTGTTTTTAGCGTAGGAAGGAGCTGGCAGATGCTCTTATATAGACCGAAAGCAGTAGTTCGTTTCTGGCCGAGACCCTCCTTCAGAGCAGTCTTCTCTTAGCCACCAGCAAGTATTGTACATGGATTCTGTCTTCACTATTTGGAGAGTCTACATTTTCTATGCTCTGCCTTCTGAATTCTAGACTTGGCCTAGTCTCAACCTGGCTTGACTGAGCTACGCGCCAAGCTTATTATTGTGCTGTGTTATGATATCCAACCGCTTTGAAATGATGGCAGTAGTGACACTTAAAGATGTATAATCTGCCGTGATGAATGGGATGTTGCATAACAAGATTATGAGGACCTCATCACGCTGGAGCTGGGCGACTCTTTGCTCGCTGGTTCCAGAAGAGGATAGACAATAGACAATAGACAATAGGTGCAGGAGTAGGCCATTCCGCCCTTCGAGCCAGCACCGCCATTCAATGTGATCATGGCTGATCATCCCCAATCAGTACCCCGTTCCTGCCTTCTCCCCATATCCCCTGACTCCGTTATTTTTAAGAGCCCTATCTAACTCTCTCTTGAAAGTATCCAGAGAACTGGCCTCCATCGCCCCCTGAGGCAGAGAAATCCACACTCACAACTCTCTGTGAGAAAAAGTGTTTCCTCGTCTCCGTTCTAAATGGCTTACTCCTTATTCTTAAACTGTGGCCCCTGGTTCTGGACTCCCTCAACATCGGGAACATGTTTCCTGCCTCTAGCTTGTGCAAACCCTTAACAATCTTATATGTTTCAATGAGATCCCCTCTGATCCTTTTAAACTCCAGAATGTACAAGCCCAGCTGCTCCATTCTCTCAGCATATGACAGTCCCACCATCCCGGGAATTAACCTTGTAAACCTACGCTGCAATCCCTCAATAGCAAGAATGTCCTTCCTCAAATTAGGGGACCAAAACTGCACACAATACTCCAGGTGTGGTCTCACTAGGGCTCTGTACAACTGCAGAAGGACCTCTTTGCTCCTATATTTGATTCCTCTTGTTATAAAGGCCAACATGCCATTCGCTTTCTTCAGTGCTTGCTGTACCTGCATGCTTACTTTCATAGACTGATGATCAAGGACCCCCAGATCCCGTTGTACTTCCCCTTTTCCCAACTTGACGCCATTTAGATAGGATCTGCTTTCATACATTGCAATCGCTCCACTCTTTCACGATACGATACGATAAAACTTTATTCATCCCGGGAGGGAAACTGGTCTGCTGATAGTCGCAACACACAAGGTACACAAAAACTTGACATTAAAAGTGAAAACAAAAATAAATTAAAAGTGAAAAAAGAGACTGTTGTCTGGCTGCCGTGTGCACAGCGCCTTCACCGGAACAAATGAACAACCAAACAAACAAACACAGACTTATCCCCTGGGCAGAGGATTCTAAACTGCACCCCCCCCCCCCCCCCAGGTCCCCCTTTGTTCTCCACAGTCCCTTCAAGTCTTTTTTTATCCTTTATCTGTAGACTGTGGGTGGCTTGATAGTAACCATGTATATTCTTTCTTTGACTGGATAGCACCACAACAAGAGCTTTTCACTGCACCTCAGTACACGTGACAATAATAAATAAAAACAAAAGTTTAGTTTAGTTTAGAGATACAGCGTGGAAACAGGCCCTTCAGCCCTTCGAGTCCGCACTGACCAGCGATCCTCGCACATTAACACTATCCTACAAACACTGGGGACAATTTACATTTTAACCAAGCCAATTTACCTACAAACCTGTACGTCTTTGGAGTGTGGGAGGAAACCGAAGATCTCGGAGAAAACCCACGCGGTCACGGGTAGAACGTACAAACTCCGTAGACAGCACCCGTAGTCGGGATTGAACCCGGGTGTCCGGCGCTGCAAGCGCTGTCAGGCAGCAACTCTACCGCTGCGCTATGGTGCCGTCCTAACTAAACTAAAACAAAGCTAAACATTCTTTACTAAATTCTTTGCAAAACTAAAAACAAATCAAAAGGAACCAAGGCAAGCAACTAAAACCAAGAAGCAAGCCATCGCAATCTTTTGAACTAAAACCATCTGAATTTTTAAAAATAAAATCAAACACAAGGAATTCAAAGTCTATTTACACCTAATGAAGACCCTTCCGTGCGCATGTTTAATAATTCATCGCACTCAGCAGAGAGCAGGTAGCATTCCACACTCCCAATTTGTGAAGCCGCCACATGGCTGGACTGTTTATTCTCTTCCCTGACATCCCACTCAACTTGCAAAAGTCCAAAGAGTCAACGGAATCCTCCATGATTTACAACCGAGTTAGTAATGAGAAGAGTGCAGCAAGAGGATAGTGTGCAAGATAGAAGAATCACCTTGGGAACAGTAATCAAACACCACCTCGAATAAATTCTGCAAGCTGACGGTGAAATGCATTGAAGCAAAAACAGCCCATTTTACAGTAAGCAATGCATTCCGTGGTTGGGGGGAATCTTTATTACCAACAATGTGCTCTGACTTTCCCCACTGCTTATTTAGAAGGTATTGATACCATCTAGACATAGGATTCTGTGTTCTGCATTGTGCTGCCATCAACTATTACATTTACAAAAGCTTTAAATCAACTCCCAATGGAACCAACTGCATTGTGGAATATGCCTATAATTCATGAGGTTTTCATTATGATTATCCTTTCCCTTCTTTAATTTTACATTAATAAGGCTGTCAAAAGCTCAGTTACTTTGTACTGACCTGGAAGCCTTGTCAAGCTGTTCTGTGTGTATTTTAACGACTAAAGGCCCTGTCCCACTTACGTGTCCTTGGCACGCAAATTACACCACCTTGTCGTCGCGTTGAGGCGCACGGGCATCATGTGGCCGCGCAGGGTCGGTCCCACTGAGAAGCGCGGAGGCGTACATAGTTGTGCGCGACATCGCGCGGGACTCCGGGATTTTGTAGCGAACAAAATCTTCGCGTGCCAACGGACTGTCGCGTAACTGACGGCCAAAGTGGGACAGGCCCAAGACCCTGGCGCGACGCAACGTCTCACCTCCAACAGCAGCAGAAGCAGGCAAACGATCACCGAACTCAGTCTGCAGTCCAGATCCACCCCCACTCCTACTCCCAGAGCGAGGACATGAAAATTGAAGATAGACACAAAAAGCTGGAGTAACTCAGCGGAACCAGCAGCATCTCTGGAGAGAAGGAATGGGTGACGTTTCGGGTTAAGACCCTTCTTTCAGACTGAAGAAGAGTCTCGACACGAAACGTCACCCATTGCTTCTCTCCAGAGATGCTGCAGTCCCGCTGAGTTACTCCAGCTTTTTCTGTCCCTCTTCAAATGACGTCACGTGCTCCAGACGGCTGTGCGGACGCATGAAGTCGTGCGCGACCTTCGTGGGTCCGTCGCGCCTCTACGCGATCGCGTAATTAGCGTGCCAAGGACGCGTAAGTGGTACAGGGGCTTTACAATTAATTTGTTCTTCGAGAATTCCTTTGTTGCCACCAGACTAACCCACTGTGTTCAGTGATCAGTTTTTCATAATTTACTGGAAATACAAGATCCCTGTTCCAAGGGACACGACCCAACCCCCACCTCCAGAGTCAAAATGGTAATGCATCATTTTTTTTTGCTTCTCTTGATGCATCAGTTCAAATCATATCGGTTGTGAGTGCCAAGCAGTCCTAGTACATTCTTGGAGCTTGGGACATTTCATAAATCCCCAGCAATCCTCCAGAAAGTAGTTTATCTCCAGTTTCAATCTGTTGCTGTCTCTCATGCACATGCAACCCAAGAGCTCCAAAAACCACGCCAAAGATATTCGACCCACAACGTTGCCTATTTCCTTCGCTCCATAGATGCTGCCTCACCCTCTGACTTTCTCCAGCATTTTTGTCCACCAAAGAATAGTGAAGCAGGTCCATGTATTGTCCTCGGTAGACACAAAATGCTGGAGTAACTCAGCGGGACAGGCAGCATCTCTGGAGAGAAGGAATGGGCGACGTTTCGGGACGAGACCCTTTCTCAGACTGATGTCAGGGGAGTGGGCGGGACAGAGATAGAATGTTGGTGGAGACAGTACGACTAGTGGGAGAACTGGGAAGGGGGTGGGGATGGAGAGAGAGGGAAAGCAAGGGCTATTTGAAGTTAGAGAAGTCAATATTCATACCGCTGGGGTGTAAGCTGCCCAAGTGAAATATGAGGCGCTGTTCCTCCAATTTGCGCTGGGCTTCACTCTGACAATGGAGGAGGCCCAGGACTGAAAGGTCAGTGTGGGAATGGGAGGGGGAGTTGAAGTGATGAGCAACCGGGAGATCAGGTAGGTTAAGGCAGACTGAGCGGAGATGTTCAGCGAAATGATCGCCGAGCCAGCGCTTGGTCTCGCCGATTTACAGAAGCTGACACCTGTAGATGAGGTTGGAGAGAACCTCTGCCTCACCTGAAAAGACTGCCGGGGACCTTGCATGGAGTCGAGGGGGGAGGTAAAGGGACAGGTGTTACATCTCCTGCAGTTACAGGGGAAAGTACCTGGCAGGGGGGGGGGGGGGGGGGTGGTTTGGTAGGGAAGCGACAAGATCACCAGGGAGTTGCAGAGGGAACGGTCTCCATTGGTGCCTGCCTTCCTTGTATAAACCATTGGATGCAGCACTCCTGGACACTGATAGCTGCCTTTAAGATCTCCCACTCTGCTCCTCACCTCAGCCGTTCACTCACGATTGAAACGGACTGACTCCACGCCAACTACTGCTTTTTAAATCTCTCATTGCAATTTAAATTGCTTCATACACTCTGGACTGAGTGACCCTGTTCTATATTGTATTTTGTGTGTGAAAAAGGGTCTCGACCCGAAACTTCACCCATTCCTTCTCTCAAGAGATGCTGCCTGTCCTGCTGAGTTACTCCAGCATTTTGTGTCTATCTTTGGTGTAAACCAGCTTCTGCAGTTCCTTCCTGCACACTAGTATTTCCTATGCTCCCTTTGACAATTGGGGCAATGAGAGGGAAGCAAGCAAGTTGCAGCTGCAGGTTTTGAGTGTAGGAGCATACAAAGGTATGGGAGAGTGTTCTTGGGGTGTCAGTGGAGGCTCGGGACATCATACGAGGGACAATGGAGGACGTTAGAGATGGGGTCATGAGGACCTAGGAGGTGGGGGCATGGTCAACTGCTGGGGTGTCGATCCCAGGCCACGATCTGGCTGGGAAGGTCACTGCAGTGATGTGTGGGCTTTATCCGGACTTGCTAATTGCGAGGTGCAAGTTCTGTTTGTTGTGTATTTATGATGTTCATGATTTTGACCTCTGGTCTTAAGGTCTTACGTGATAGGTGCTGAATTAGGCCATTCGGCCCATCAAGTCTGCTCTGCCATTCAATCATGGCTGATCTATCTCTCCCTCCTAACCCCATTCTCCTGCCTTCTCGTAATAACCCCTGACACCTGTACTAATCAAGAATCTATCTATCTCTGTCTTAAAAATATCCATTGACTTGGCCTCCACAGCCTTCTGTGGCAAAACAATCCACATTTTCACCACCATCTGACTAAAAAAACTCCTTCTAATCTTCCTAATGGATCATCCTTTAATTCTGAGGCTATGGCCTTTGGTCCTAGACTCTCCCATAGTGGAAACATCCTCTCCACATCCACTCCACTCAAGCCTTTCACTATTTGATACGTTTTAAAGAGGTCCACCCTCATCCTTCTGAACTCCAGCGAGGTAGACCCAGTGCAGTCCAATGGCTCGCTGACTGTGATTGGACATTTATCATGGAGGTGGCCGGACATGTGTTGCAAGACTGTTGGCACCTGGTGAGGTCCCAGGAACCACTACATATCTGGGTGTCTCAGCAAGGACCCAGAAGGAAACCTGCACAATTTGTGAAGTATTGGTCTAACCAAGTAGGGCATCCTGCACCTTGGGCTGGTTTAGTGGAAACTTGGGGCATGTGATGGGGGAGACTGCAAGGATCTGTGTGGTCAGCTTCACAGTGCTCTGGTGTGTATCCCTGGTGCATTCTTTACCCACATTTAATATACCATCAAAATCCTGCCACAGGGACTTCCGGTGGCACCATGTTTTGGTAACAGTCGCCACACATAGCTTCGCTCCCGAAAATTTGCGATTTTTCGCATTAAAACTGGATTTAGAGATCGGGACCGATTAAAAAAGGTTATCGGAGGCCTTAAATGCTCTGCTGATGGCGCCAACAATAAGTGCTGTGCATTTAACTCTGGATTTAACCCTTTAAATGCAGAATCCGAATTCTGCTCAGACTCCTCAGAGAAGCATTTCAAAAATATACTGCAGCACTGAGAAAGAGCCTGAAGAGCTTGGAGAATCGATTTTTGAAGGTGCTCTTGAAGGAAAACTGCCTTCCGAAATGTCTACAAGAGCTAAGGCAGATAAGGCAGATACGGAGAAAGACTTGGAGGACTTAAAGCAAACGGTAAGAGAACTGAAAGATGAAAAGCTGGACGGAACGCACATGGAAAAAATGATGAAATATATGACAGATAAGCTAATGCTGAATACGAATTCAGGCAATTTGAAAGTTATTGAGTCTGTGCAGGATTCGATCAACACCGTAATTAAAATAATTGAAGATGTGAGAGTTGAACTATTGGAGCGAATGGACAAGGGGGAAGAAGACACCAATAAGAAGTTTGTTGCAGTGCATGGGACTGTCGCTTCATATGTGAAAACAATGAAAGAGATGGAGGAAGAGATGGGACGAATGGCCGAGGATATGAAGAAAATGAAGACACAGCACGACTTCACTGCAAAACAGCTGGCAAAATGTTCGGTTAAGTGCCTAGACTTGGAAACCCGTCCGAGACGCTTTAATCTAAGGCTAGTAGGAGTACCCGAGGAAGCCGAGGGAGATAACCCTCGGGAGTTTGCTGCGGATCTAATTAAAGAAGTTCTCAATCTTCCTAACCTTCTGAAAATTGAAGCGGCACATCGAATTCCGAGATTCAAACAAAAATCCCAAACAGGCTCAGAATACACACGTCAGATAATTGTGAAATTTTGGGACATCTCTGGCGTGGAAGAGGTGATGAGTAATATCAAATATGGAGTACCACTGAAATACGAGCAGCCAACCTTTAAAATATTTAGAGATTAACCCTTTGAAGTGGTCCAAAAAAGAAATCAGTTCTTCAAGGTAAAGCAAGCGCTCCAAGGTGTGCAGGGTGTCAGATATAGAGTCTACTTTCCCGTGAGAATGCGCATTTCTTACAACAATCAGCAAAAATCGTTTACAAATCCGGAGAGCGCATATAAATATGCCTTAACCATCGTGGAAGAGAATAAGTAACTTGAAAAGCTGTACTGTATGGACACTCTCTCTCTTTATTATTTCAACATGAAATGTGTTCAATAGAAGATGGAACTCTCCCTGTGTTTAGACTCGACGGCTTATCGAGGAATGTTAATTCAAGGACATACTGGGTTCCAAGTGAAGTGGAAAAAGATAAACACTGAATACAGAGCTTTACAATATAATCTGAACAGAGAAATTACTGTGGTTTAAAATTTTTAACTGAATAGCCGAATGTTATAGAAATAACACTTTTAACACTTAAAACATAGAATACTATCATAGAAATTGTAATGAACATTAACCAGATCGGTAGTAAGGGGCTGATTTACAATCTAACATCTATAACTTAATATCTTAATAGTTTTAAGCAGATTTATAACCGAGTTGTGAGGGGGATGACGGGCTCCTGGCTCAGATCCAGAAGCCTACCCTAGGTAGCCCCTTCAACCAATAGCTGATAATAGCTGAGGTAAAAACTGATGCTTAACATTCTGTTGATAAAACAGTTAGATATATTTGGGAATACATATGAAATGGATATATGTACTGCAATTAGGTATTATATAGTTGATTTGGAATCGGCTCGGTTCTAGTATGGATTTAAACAGAAAAATACCTTAACAGATAAGGATGGGAGATATTTGATAGTTACCAGTGAGATCCATGCAATCCCAATCACAGTGGTAAATATATATGCGCCTAACTTTGATAATCCGCATTTTTAAATAAAATTTTTAATATAATTACCAGAATGTTATAATTGGGGGAGACTTTAATTGTGTCTTAGATCCTTATTTAGATAAATCCAGTCAAAAACAACGAGGTACTTCGAAATCTAAATCTGTTAGAACTCATCCGAATATCCATGGATATAAGACAAAATATTCAAAACAATAAAATATCATTATACGCTGATGAATGTACTTTTGTACATCACAAAGCCTCATATCACTATACCCAATATTTTACATTTAATTGAGGATTTTGGTTCATTTTCAGGTTACAGAATAAATTGGAATAAAAGTGAAATCATGTCAATAAAACCGAAAGATTCTATACATCTCGTACAATTTCCTTTTAAAATAGCTGGGGAAAAATTTAAATACTTGGGCATTGAAATTACTAGAAGATATCAAGACATGTTTAAAGCATACTATAACCCTGTACTTAAGAAATTACATAATTTAATTAAATTCTGGAAAACGCTCCCGATGTCCTTAACAGGTCGAATAAACGCCATAAAAAATATGTTTCTACCACAAATTCTATACTTGTTCCAATCAATCCCACTATATCTACCCAAAAAGTTTTTAAAAAAATGGACTCAGATATTACAAATGTTATTTGGGATTATAAGACCCATAGAATACAAAGACCTCACCTGAATAACCCAAAGTAGTAGGGGGATTAGCACTCCCTAATTTTATGTATTATTATTGGTCGGTAAATATTAGAAATATGATTAAATTGTTGGATAATGCTCTTCATCAACCGGAATGGATCATTATGGAAAAAGAGGACTGCTCCCCCTTTAATATTGGTGCGATCCTTCTTTCACCAATGACGGTGAATAATACAAACTACAACAAAAACCCAATTATACATAGTACAATCAGAATTTGGAAACAAATAAAATACAATTTAAAATTAAGAAACTTATCTCTCCTATCTCCTATTGCTAAAAACCCTCTGTTTAAACCCTCGATTATAGACAAAGCATTCATACAATGGGAAAGAGCAGGAATTAAAACTTTGGGAGATTTGTATGATACGGGAAAACTATTATCATTTAAACAATTACAACTAAAATACAATCTGGGTAACAATCAGTATTTTAAATATTTCCAAATATGTGATTATTTGAAAAAACATGCACATGAATTTCACACAATGCCATTAGGCTTACCAGATGAAGTAACGAATACAAAGGCGGAATCACAAATTTAATTTCACATATATATAATATTATACTAAATGCAGTAATACCAAAAACGGAAGGTATTAGAGGTGAGTGGGAAAACGAACTAAGCATAAAAATTTCCAATGAAAGGTGGAAAGAATACTTATTAAATGTGCACAAATACTCAAAAATGCTCCTATACCAACATTAAATATGTGGATTTCAACTATGTTTGAAACACTACATCTGGAAGATATGAGACTCCGCCTGGAAGGAAAATCAGAATGCTTCTTTCAGACGTGGTCTGCATTTATAGAATTACTACAAAGATAGGGTGCAGGAGTACCTCGGGCCTTGGTAGGGGGGGATGAAAAACTATGGAGTTGGTGGATTCCTTTTGCGTGATATATATAACAGAGTAACTGGCTGTTTTTTTATTTTTATTTTTTTTTCTTTTCCTTTTTTTTAGGGTCTATCTCTTAACCCCCTTTCTCTAATTCTTTGACCAAGGGTTTCTTCTCCCTTTTGGCACGCTCTTTCACTATCACAACTCTTTTCACCTATTTCACTTTTTCTTTCTATTCTTTTTCTTTAAAAGCCATAAAATTATGGGGTACAATGATTGTAACAAGATATATGTGAAGTACATTGATATTTACCTCTAATAAATAAAATATTAAAAAAAAAATAAAAAAATCCTGCCACAGAAGAGCAATGTGGAAAACTGAATCCAGGAATCTAACACTGAATATGAAGTGCGGACCAGAGGTCAAAATCATGAACATCATAAATACATAACAAATAGAATTGAATTGATCGTTGGCACTCTGGAGGCCTATCAATAACGGTAGAATGGGTCCACGTCTCTTTATTATCACATGCACCAAGGTACGGTGTATGCTGTTCAGTAAGATTATTGCTGAACATAATTAATGTCAGAAGATTAAGATTATAAGATTAAGAAATACACAAGTACAATCCTGGATTGAGTAGAGAATGCATGGAAACAGGCCACTAAGTCCATGTGCAAGAGTCACCAGGTTCTAACTGTAGTTGGCCTTTAAGGCCCTTTGCAGCCTTCACCTCAGATCCAATGAATAGTGCAATAGTGGGATGTTGGCCATTGGTCCAAAAGTCAATTACTGCAAGTTCAGTAGATACATTGCCCTGGGGCAGGGCCGGAGCATAGACATAGTCTATGTGGACATCAGCAAGGCCTTTGCTAAGGTTCTGCAAAGTAGGCTGCTCTGGATGGTTAGATCGCATGGGATCCAGGGAGAGTTAACTAACTGGATACAGAACTAACTTCATGGTAGGAAGCAGAGGGTGGTAGTAGATGGTTGTTTTTTTGGGACTGGAGATCTGTTACTACTGGTGTGCCTTGGGACAGATCCTGTCATGTTTGACATAGCAATGGACCCAGTCCTTTGCGAGGGGTGACATAGAATCAGAAGATGTAGAGTCATTGTGGATAGAACTGATAAATTATAAGGGCAAAAATACCCCAATGGGAGTTATCTACAGGCCTCCAAACAGTAGCCTGGAGCTAGTGTGCAAGTTGCATCAGGAGTAAAAATTAGCATGTAACAAACATGTTTATGGAGATTTCAATATACAAGTAGACTGGGAAACTCAGGCTGGTACTGGACCCCGAGGAAGGGAGTTGTAGAGTGCCTCTGAGATGGATTCTTAGAGCAGCTTGTACTGGTGCCTACCAGGGAGAAGACAATTCTGGATTTGAGAAGGGAATCAAGGTAAAGGATCCATTAGGAGGAACTGAAGGAAATTCACATTAGTCAGGAAATGGTGTTGGGTAGAATGATGGGAATGAAGGCTGATAAATCCCCAGGGCCTGATGGTCTGCATCCCAGGGTACTGAGAGGTGGTCTAGAAATTGTGGACACATTGATGATCATTTTCCAATGTTCTATAGATTCTGAATCAGTTCCTGTGGATTGAAGGGTAGCTAATATTTTCCCACTTTTTAAGAAAGGAGGGAGAGAGAAAGCAAGGAATTATAGACCAGTTAGCCTGAGATCAGTGTTAAAGAAGGAACTGCAGATGCTGGAAAATCGAGGGTGGAGAAAATGCTGGAGAAACTCAGCGGGTGCAGCAGCATCTATGGAGCGAAGGAGATCGGCAACGTTTCGGGTCAAAACCCTTCCTCAGACTGATGGGGGGTGGGGGGGGGCGGGGGGAAGAAAGGAAAAAGGAGGAGGAGGAGCCCGAGGGCTGAGGGAGAGGTGGGAAGGAGCAGAGACAGCAAGAGTTAACAGAATTGAGAGAATTCAATGTTCAAGCCCAGAGGATGCAGACTCCCCAAGTGGAATATGAGGTGCTGTTCTTCCAATTTGCGGTGTTGCTCACTCTGGCCGTGGAGGAGCCCCAGGACATAGAGGTCGGAATGGGAGTGGAAGTTGAAGTGCTGAGCCACCGGGAGGTCGGGTTGGTTATTGCAGACCCAGCGGAGGTGTTCGGCGAAACGATCGCCAAGCCTCCGCTTGGTCTCATCAATATAGATCAGCTGGCATCTAGAGCAGCGGATGCAATAGATGAGGTTGGAGGAGGTGCAGGTGAACCTCTGTCGGACCTGGAAGGACTGCTTGCGTCCTTGAACAAGTGTATCATCTCTTGCGGTTGCATGCCTGGACGGGAGGGAAGGGAAGAATTGATAGGGAGTTGCGGAGGGAGCGGTCTTTGCGGAAGGCAGACGGGGGGGAGATGGGAAGATGTGGCGAGTGGTGAGGTCACGTTGGAGGTGGCGAAACTGAGGACTATGTGTTGTATGTGCCGGCTGGTGGGGTGAAAGGTGAGGACCAGGGGGACTCTGGTTGCGGAGTGGGGGATGGGAAGAGGGCAGTGTTGCGGAACGGAGGAGACCCTGGTGCAAGCCTCAAACTATAGGGGGAGGGGAATTCCTGTTCTCTGAAGAATGAGGACATTTGTGATGCCTGGTGTGGAATACCTCATCCTGGGAGCAGATGCGGCGTAAATTGGGAATAGGGGATGGAGCCTTACAGGAAGCAGGGTGGGAGGAAGAGTAGTCCAGGTAGCCGTGGAGTCAGTGGGTTTATAGTGGATGTCGGTCAGGAGTGTATCACCTGCGATCGAGATGGTGAGGTCAAGGAATGGAAGGGAAGTGTCGGAAATGGTCCAAGTGTATTTGAGTGCCGGATGAAGTTGGTGGTGAAATGATGAAGTCAGTGAGGAGGTGACACCAAAGCAGTCGTCGATGTAACGGAGGTAGAGGTCATGGGGCCCTGGTACGCCGAGGGATTGTTCGACGGACAAAGAGGTAGGCGTAGCTTGCGTGTGCCCATAGCTACGCCTTGTATTTGGAGGAAATGGGAGGAGTTTATTTGAAAGGACCAAACTCCACTAGGTCAGTGGACGGGTATGGTTGCTCCTCTGGTCGAGGAATGGTGTCCTGGAGAATGGAATGCGCGAGCCTATGGAGAGGTGCTGAGTGTCAACATAGGTGGGGAGGGATTTAACCAAGGGGGATAGGATGGAGTCATGGTATGTGGAAATGAGTTCGGTGGGGCACGAACAGGCAGAGACAATGGGTCTGCTGGGGCAGTCAGGTTTGTGGATTTTGGGGAGAAGGTAAAATCGGGCCGTGCGGGGCTGGGGAACGATGAGGTTGGATGCTCGGAGGGGCAGGGAGCGGGAGTCGATGAAGTCGGTGATGGTGCTTGAGATGGTGGCCTGGTGCTCGTCAGTGTGGTCATGGTCCATGGGGTAAGTAGAAAGAGGTGTCCGAGAGTTGGCGCGTGGTCTCCGCTTTGTAGAGATCGACGCGCCAGACTACCACGGCACCTCCCTTGTCGACGGGTTTGATAACCCAGTCTGGGTTGTTGTGGAGTGAGTCGATGGCAGTATGTTCGGGGGGGGAGAGATTGGAGTGAGACAGGGGAGTGGAGAAGTCGAGGCGGTTGATGTCGTGATGGCAGTTTTGGATAAAGAGTTCTAAAGCCGGAGGGCCACGAGGGGGGATCCACGAGGAGGGGGTTCGTTGGAGACGGGAAAAGGGATCATCAGTGGGGGGCGAGGACTCCTTCCCGTGGAAGAACGCTGTGAGGCGGAGGCGACGGTAGAAGAGCTCCAAGTTATGGTGGGCGCGGAACTCATTGAGGAGGGGACGGAGGGGGACAAAGGTAAGACCTCTGCCGAGGACCGACCGTTCGGTGTCGGAGAGGGGAAGGTCGGGGGGATGGTGAACACACGGCAGGGATGGGGGTTGGGGCCGGAGGAAGGTGAATGAGATTAGGACGAAGTGTAGTGTGATGGGGGGGTGGAGGGTGGTCAGGGGGTGGGGGGGTATGAAGGCTGGGGTGTGGGTATGGAAGAGCAGGGGTCATAGTTGGAGGGGGATAGGGAAGACCCAGTGGAATAGCCACTGAGGTTACCAAGGTTGGGGAGACGGGCACTAGGACCCAGTGCCGTCAAAACCAGAGTAGTGGGATTCATCAGCGTGGAGGCTTCAGGCCCGCTGCAGAGTCCAGTCTGCAGGTGAGGCGACGGCTGCAGGCTGCTGAAGGGCGGTGGAGTGTCGTGGGTCGGCGGACCCGAAGGTAGGAGTCCGTGGGCAGTAGAGTCGGGGTCGGCGGGCGATGCGTGTGTGGTCCCGGTGGGCGGATGGTCAGTGGTGCGGCAAGGTTCAGCCCGGCCAGTGAGGCGGCGAGATAAGTGGGGCGCCGTGCGGCGGCCATGTTCAGGGGGGTCTGGTCCGGCGGCGCTGCTCAGTGGGCCCGGTCCGGCGGCTATGTGGGGTAGGCTTGGTTCGGCGGCGATGTTGGGTAGGCCCGGTCCAGCGGCGATGTTAGGTGGGCCCGGTCCAGCGGCAATGCTGGATGGGCCCGATGCGACGGCGATGTTAGGTGGCCCGGTTGCGGCTGTGATCTTCGGCGGGCCCAGTGCGACGGCGATGCTAGATGGCCCCAGTGCGGCGATGAGGTTAGGTGGTCCCGGGGGGGTGTCGAGGTTCGGCGGCGAGGTTCGGCGGTCGCGTTGTGGTGGCGATAGGCGGAGGAATCGGGGAGGGGGAGATAAGCAGAGTTACCAGGCAGGCAGCGGGGCTGGGCGTCATCGGTAGGCAGGTGGAGGTCGGCGCTCCTCGTGGCCAAGATGGCATCGCGGGACTCAGGCCGGCGGCTCGGGCCAGAGTTGGGGCCCGGGGCCTGCGGGCGGTCGAATCGCGGAGTGTCGGTGGCAGGAGCGGCCTGGAGGCGGGCTAATTTCAGGTCCTTGCTGGAGTTAAGGTGGGACAGGAATTAATGATTGAAGCGGTGGATCTTCCAGAGATGTAGTATAGTTGGGGTCCGTTGCAGGTCTGGGTGAGTGAAACCCGAAGATTCGGGAGAGTCAATGCGAGGTCCTGCTGGTGCCGGCGCATCGCAACCAGGGTAGATCTCAGTGCCCAGTTGGAGAATTGTTGAGTGTGGCGGCAGATAGCCATTCAGTACCGATAGTCCGGCTGGGGTCCGAACTGGGAGGCAGGGAACTAGAGCTGGAAACTACGGGGTATGAGATGGAGGTGCAGGCAAGCCCCGAGGAAGCAGATGTGGCTGTGGTATCGAGTCTGAGTGAGGATGTGGTCGTAGAGTTGGAGGGAAGGGTGTATCACAGTGGGGGGGCAGTTAGAGAGGAGGTTGTGAAACTGTCTCCGGAGGGAGGAGGAGAACTTCTTCAAAGTAGGCAAACCTTGAGAAGATTTCGCAGTGGAGTAGACTAAGTGTTAAAGAAGGAACTGCAGATGCTGGAAAATCGAGGGTACACAAAATGCTGGAGAAACTCAGCGGGTGCAGCAGCATCTATGGAGTGAAGGAGATAGGCAACTTTTCGGGCCGAAACCCTTCTTCAGCCTGACATCGGTGGTGGGGAAGATGCTGGTGTCAATTATTAAAGATGTAATAGCGGTGCATTTGGATAGCAATGATGGGATTGGTCCAAGTCAGCATGGATTTACGAAGAGGATATCTTGCTTGACTAATCTTCTGGAATTTTTTGAGGATGTAACTAAGAAAATGGATAAGGGCGTGCCAGTGGATGTAGCGTATCTGGACTTCCAGAAAGCATTTGATAAGGTCCCACATAGGAGATTAGTGGGTAAAATTAGAGTACGTGGTATTGGGGGTAGGATATTGACATGGATAGGAAATTGGGTGGCAGTCGGGAAACAAAGAGTAGGGATTGAATATATACATACACACATAAATAAGCATATAAAGTGCAAGAAGCTATTACAGTTCAGATTTGTGTTTGAAGTTGTGTTTAATAGCCTGATGGCTGTAGGGAAGAAGCTGTTCCTGAACCTGGATGTTGCAGATTTCAGGCTCCTGTACCTTCTACCTGAAGGCAGCGGGGAAATGAATGAGTGGCCAGGATGGTGTGGATCCTTGATGATGCTGGCAGCCTTTTTGAGGCAGCAACTGCAATGGATCCCCTCGATGGTAGGGAGGTCAAAGCCAATGATGGACTGGGCAATGTTGACAACTTTCTGCAGTCTTTTCCGCTCCTGGGCGCACAAGTTGCTGAACCAAGCCATGATGCAACTGGTCAGCATTTGAACAGGTACATGGATTGGAAAAGCTTTGATGAATACATGAGCAGATATGACTAGCTTGTACCTGGATCGGCACAGACAAGTTGGAGCAAAGGGCCTGTTTCCGCACTGCGTGACTCTCTGACTCCAATTCCATCCACGCCCCCAGACTCTACCACTCATCCAAACATACGGGACATTTTACGGTGGTCAATTAACCAGTATATCGTTAGGATGTGTGAGGAAACCAGTGCATGCTCAAAGAACTGCATAAGGTCATAGGGAGAGCATGCAAACTCCACCCAGAGACCACAAAAGATCAGATTTGAATCAGGGTGTGCAGGAGCTGTGAGGCCTCAATCCTGCTATTTGCATTTCTGTGTACCACTGCACACATGTCCTTGGACTTCCTGCCCATTGAATTTACCCGCCTGCCTCCCACATTATGTACCTTTGCACCATGTCCAGAAAGAAAACAAAATGGGGTCATTTTGTTTCAAGTATGGCTATCCATCATTTGGTATGATTCATCATTGGTCATTGGTCATTTAGAAAATATAGAAAATAGGTGTAGGAGGAGGCCATTCGGCCCTTCAAGCCAGTTTGTTCTTGTACTCTGTGGCACCTTTATCTTGAATATACTTAATGACTTCATGCCTGAGATAATGATCACACATTCTCAAATATTTCCTGGTAGTGACCCTTAATCCTGAAACTACTGCCCCATCTGTCGACCCCGCACAAAGTAAATATCCTCACAGCATCATCTATCCTGTCACTACTTGGCTTCCAAACTCATAATCTTACATGGTTCAATACATTCACCAATCATTCTTTTAAATACCTGTGAGTGTAGATCCAACATACTCATCAGAAGCCAGGGACGTATCTAATGAACCTTCTCTGGAATACACACAAGGCAGGCATGTCTTTCCTTCGAAACAGTGACTGAAACAGTCAGTTTAGTTTATTGTCACATGTACCTCAGTACAGTGAAAAGCTTTTGTTGCGTGCTAACCAGTCAGCAGAAAGGCAATACATGATTACAATCGACCCATTTACAGTGTATAAATACATGATAATGGATGTGTTGGAAAGAACTGCAGATGTTGGTTTAAATCGAAGGAGTAACTCAGCGGGACAGGCAGCATCTCTGGAGAGAAGGGTCTGAAGGAAGGTCTCGACCCAAGACGTCACCCATTCCTTCTCTCAAGAGGTGCCACCTGTCCTGCTGAGTTACTCCAGCAATTTGATAAGGGAATAAGGTTATCCCAGCAAAATCCGACCAAGGATAGTCCTACGGTCATCAAAGAGGTAGATGGTAGTTCAGCACTGCTTTCTGGTTGAGGTTGGATGATTCAGTTACCTGGTGGCAGCTGGGAAGAAACAATAGACAGTACTCCCAGTGTAATCTTGCCATAGCCTCAAACAGAAATGGCAAGACTGCCAGCTTCTAGTACTTTCCCCTGTGTAAGAAAGACCATCAAAGTCCCCTGTGTAAGAAAGACATGCAATTTTGTGTTGCATGTATATGCTGCCCCTCTGCTCATTCCATTAAACCTGACTGCAGTTTCCTCATGTCTTTCAGTTATATTTAAAAAATATAATATTACAGACCCAGATAGTCTTGAGATAAATCTGATCTGTTAGTAGCAGGGACTGAAAATATCTTCAATGATCAGATTGCATTGGGAAATAAGCCTTAACTGGAATAAAAGTTCATTTTTGCTGCCAAAACAGAATCCATTTGGGATTCTCAACGAGACTGCAGTAGCTAATATACTACACTTTAACTTTATGAAATGTCAACAGTTTGCACAAAATAATATTATTCTCGTCCCAATTCACCGAGATGCCATGGCAGTGAAAGGCCTCTGTTTCTGACCACATGATGAAAATTGTTTAAAATAATTTATAAATACTATCGAAATAACGTCTATAGGTTGGAATAGCCAAGTAACTCCCTTCTGATAACAAAGATTTCTTAGGAATTCTAAAAAATTAAGGTTCTGAAGAAGGAGCCCGACCTGAAACGTCACCCATTGCTTCTCTCAAGATGCTGAGCGACTACAGCATTTTGTGTCTATCTTCAGTGTAAACCAGCATCTGCAGTTCATTCCTATGCATTTCCTCAGCATGGGGCAGTCGTCAGGATTCAGCCAAGCTGGTGAACTGGGTATATGAGCATGCAAGGGGAAGGCAAATATGGAATATTCGCTGGCACAGGCTTTAGTGATCGGCAGCAGAACGAGGCTTGTTAATGTCTGAGCAACACATCCCCTCCCATGCCCCAGCTGCAGATGTCTCGATTACCACCTCGAAAACCCCAAAACAAAAGCTTAAGGAGGGAGGGAGAGATGGAGAGAGGAAGGGAGGGTGGCCTGAGCCACGCACACAAGACATGCAAAGAGCCGGCATGGGAAACATAAGGTTTCTTCTCAAAGGCACAGACTATCTAAGGGACGATGCATATCCAGCAGACACCCAAAGAAAAATGTTTAAGAAGGAACTGCAGATGCTGGAAAACCGAAGGTAGACAAAAATGCTGGAGAAACTCAGCGGGTGAGGCAGCATCTATGCAGCGAAGGAAATAGGCAACGTTTCGGGCCGATCCCCTTCTTCAGAAGAAAAATCCTATGCTCATGTTTCTCAGCTATTCCGTTAAAAGGACAACAGAAGCCACATGCAGAAGAAAGGAAACGCACTTTACCTGCTTTCTGAAATCTCAGCAGAAGATCGTTCCGTAAAGACTTTTCAAGGTTAAAATATCCATTTTCTTCGTCAGGGTCCTGGAGAAAGAGTGGGATGTGCTGGAACACAATCATGTGTTTGCTCTTCCTGCACTTGGCTGCAGCAAGCTGTGCATCGAGCCACTGGTCATGGGCTTGCTTTAACTCGGGGCAACTGCTGGCGTCGTGGAAAAACTGAGAGTTCAGCACGAGGAAAAAGACGCCACCGACCCAGAAGCTGAAGTAATCATCGCCCCAGCTCTCGCGGTACTTCAGGATTGTGTCTGCAGTCGGGGTGTTGCCAATATCATGGTTGCCACTGACAAAAACCAATGGGACCTCGGCGTCTGTACATTTCAACACTTCCTTGAGGTCACGTTTTTGCTCCTCGTGCCAAAGAGTACCTGAAAAATGTAAAAAAATAAAATCAGGACTGATGCAAAATCATTTCGCCCTTTTATTTAAACCGTGGCTTATTTTATTTTATTTTATTTATTTTGTTTCACTTAATTCATTCATTCTTTTTATTTATCTATTTATTTATTTGATTTATATTAATTTATTTGATTTATTTTATTTAAACAATAGACAATAGACAATAGGTGCAGGAGTAGGCCATTCTGCCCTTCGAGCCAGCACCACCATTCAATGTGATCATGGCTGATCATCCACAATCAGTACCCCGTTCCTGCCTTCTCCCCATATCCCCTGACTCCGCTATCTTTAAGAGCCCTATCTAGCTCTCTCTTGAAAGCATCCAGAGAACCTGCCTCCACCGCCCTCTGAGGCAGAGAATTCCACAGACTCACCACTCGTCTCCGTTCTAAATGGCCGACCCCTTATTCTTAAACTGTGTGTGGCCCCTGGTTCTGACTCCCCAACATCGGGAACATGTTTCCTGCCTCTAGTGTGTCCAAGCCCTTAACAATCTTATATGTTTCAAATCTCCCGTGACCCATCTTTCTTAGAAGCCAATTGTATCTCCTGGTGTAACTGGTATCCTATATCGTGGCTTCTGTTTGGAGGCCAGTAAATAACTCCCATTTCTTGAGCTGGAGGGTGGTGAATCTGTGGGATTCATTGCCGCAGACGGCTGTCATTAGGTATTTTTAAGGCAGAGATTGACAGATTCTTCATTCGTACGGGTGTCAGGGCTATGGGGAGGCAGGAGAATGGGGTTGAGAGGGAGAGAAAGATCACCCATGATTAAGAAAAAAATCATCGTCTATATCTCTCGTTTCCCTTATCCGTAACCAGACCGAAGAAGGGTCTTGACCCGAAACGTCACCCATTCCTTCTCTCCAGTGATGCTGCCTGTCCCACTGAGTTACTCCAGCTTTTTGTGTCTAACCATGATTGAATGGCGGAGCAGACTAGATTGGCCTAACTCTGCTGCTCCAAGTATGACCATCCCCATGGCAGACCCATCTCTGCCCGGTGATGCATAAACTCGGGGCGTCACCGGGTGGCTGCGGCCGCAGGAACCCCTTCACTGATGAGCGGGGACCCGGTTGACAAACGGCGCCACTCTCCCCGGGGATTTCACGGCGGCGCAGCGGTAGAGTTGCTGCCTTACAGCAAAATGCAGCGTCGGAGATCCGGGTTCGATCCCGATTACGGGCGCTGTCTGTACGGAGTTTGCACGCTCTCCCCGTGACCTGCGTGCGTTTTCTCCGAGATCTCCGGTTTCCTCCCACATTCCAAAGACGTACAGGTTTGCAGGTTAATAGGCTTGGTGAATGTGGAGAGATGTCCAATTGAAACTGCTGCAAGATCTCCCCTCTGGCAGCAAGATCGATTGTATCTTAGAGCATTTGGCTAGAATTGGCTGTAGACAAAAATGCTGGAGAAACTCAGCGGGTCAGGCAGCATCTGTGGAGCTCATCGTTGCCTGTTTCCTTCGCTCCATAGATGCTGGCCTCACCCACTGAGTTTTTCCAGCATTTTTGTCTACCCTCGATTCTCCAGCATCTACAGTTCCTTTTTAAACGTCTAGAATTTGCTGCTCTTTTGCTGGTTCCTCTTTCAAATGCTCATTTTTTTAAATTTCCATCGACTTATGTGGAAATTAAATTCAGGAGAGATACAGACGAGACTCTAGCAGCCAGTTTCCATTCAGAATATGCATGGCTAAGTGTAACACTTTGACGGCACTGGGCCTGCACTCGCTGCAGTTCAGGGGGGACCTCATAGAAACTTACCGAATAGTGCAAAGCCTGGGGTAGAGTGGATATGGAGAGGATATTTCCATTAGTGGGAGAGACTAGGACCAGAGGTCAGAGCCTCGGAAATAAAGGATATTCTTTCAGTCTGAGGGTGGTGAATCGGTGGAATTCATTGCCACAGAAGACTGTCAATGGCTATTTTTAAGGCAGATAGATAGATTCTTCTAGGAAATTCAGGTTAATTCATCGTCCATTGACAGCTTCCTGAGACGTGTTTTTTATTATTCACTAATACCTCGAAGGTAGTTCCAATTCCTAGTGCTACTACCTAGACCTATCGGGTCCCACAGCACAGTAACAGGCCCCTCATCAAGTCCGCTCCAAGCATCAACCACCCATTTACACTAATCCTAAATTAATCCCTTTTTCTATTCAGCAGCGTATTCTCAACTTCCCTTAGATTCCACCATTCACCTACACAATAGGTGTAATTTACAGTGACCCAATTAATATACCAATCTGCATGTCTTGGGAATGTAGGAAGAAACCAATTCATCCAGATAAAATCCACATGGTCACAGGCAGAATATACAAACATCACACATATTATTTGATTAGTACGGGTGTCAGGGGTTAAGAGGAGAAGGCAGGAGAATGGGGTTAGGAGGGAGAGATAGATCGGCCATGATTGGATTGAATGGTGGAGTAGACTTGATGGGCCGACTGGCCAAATTCTTCTCCTATCACTTATGCACGTATGAACACCTCCGTATCATTTATACTGCTAGGTGTAACCAATGTTCTGACCTGGTTAAGAAGTGGTCAGCCGAGAGTGGGAATTGTGCCATTTTGCCTGTGTGCTGGGCATCAACATTGCTTTGTTTACAGAATATTTTGTTCAATGGTCTCTATAATCTGAACAAGCCAAGCAACCATAGTATTGCTGACAGAACTATAAAGAGGGAGGAGATACGGGGGGTACAAAATATTTTACGATGACTCGCATTTAACGTTAAAATGCATGTGAGCTGCAATAATTGTCTCAGAAATAGTACACGTACATAATCAAGAACAATTATTTTTAAACTCAGTAAACAGTTATATGATGGTAAGAACACAAAACAGTGCAGGGGCACAGGAACTGGCCCTTCGGTCCATGATGTTTGTGCTGACCATGGCAACTGAAACTGCTCATCGCCATTCAATGCGATCATGGCTGATCATCTCCAATCAGTACCCCGTTCCTGCCTTCTCCTCAAATTATAAATGAAAATAAAACAAAAGCATCACATAATAATAGATGAATAAATTGGATCGATATTTGCTAACAAATTTAAATTCTATCATTTACAGACTGTGTTACATGGGGAGGAGGGAGGGGAGAACAAAGGGGGACCTGGCGTGGATACTCTGTAACTCTGTCAGCCTCCTTTATGTGGTGACTATTTGCATACCTTGGGTACACAAACAAAGAATTGCACCATGACTTGTCACATGTGATAAAAAAGTATGCATTCATTCATTCATTCATTCATTCATTGGTTCATTTATTTATTCATTCACTCATTCATTCATTCATACATTTATTTTCAGCAAAAACATGATTTGTAGAGCCAATTTCCATTATATTGCCTATTACCTCTATTTCTGATAAGCTTTCTTTTTAATTGTTTAGTTTAGTTCAGCGAGACAGCATGGAAACAGGCTCTTCGGCCCACCAACCAGCGATCCCCACACACTAACACTATCCTGCACAAACTAGGGACAATTTTTTTACAATTATACCAAGCCAATTAACCTATAAATCTGTACATCTTTTGAGTGTGGGAGGAAACCGAGGATCTTGGAGAAAACCCACGAAGGTTCACGGGGAGAACGTACAAACTCCGTACAGACGGCACCCGTAGTCGGGATCGAACCCGGGTCTCTGGCGCTGTAGGGCATTAGCTCTTCCGCTGAGCCATTGCAGCACAACATTTTCCCCAGTATGTGGGCAGAACTGGAAAACCCTGCATTTATTCCATCCCTAATTCCGCTTGGGAAACTGGTGGGTACAACTGAGTGACTTGTTGGGCAATGAAGAGTTAAGCTGTTGCCGTGTGTAAAAAAATACACAGACCAAAATGGGTAAGGACAACAGATTTCATTCCCTTAAGATACTAATGAAACAGATGGGTTTTTAAATAGTATTCTGCGGTTTCATGGTCACTGATACTAACACTGATTTCCAGATTAATTTAATTAGTAAATTTATTTAACTAAATTTAAATTACTCAGCTGGTGTGGTGGGAATTGAAATCATTAGATCAGGCCTTCTACTGACCCAATAATGCAATTACTATAATACTCCTACCGTAAACACATGAAAAACATATGCACAAGCATGATGATTGCATATTTTAAGGCAGAAAATGTTGGTAAATACACCTTTGGCGAAACATGAGGTGAAAGCTCACACATCAGCTGCTCATTATGTGTACTGCACCATTCTTCACCGCAGAGATTGGCCACTCTGTGCCTAACCTGAAGCTGATTTTCACTCCCAGTATTTCCATAAAAGAGATCTTTGTTTGCAAAGGCAAAAAGATGATTGACCAGGCAGGCAAGTCCATGCTGGCATTGTACAAGGTTATTTGATGGAATCTCCATTCCAACATGTGTGGGAAGGAACTTCGAGGGCCGGCCTTAAGACGATTGGACTGATTGCTCCCAATTAGGCCCCGCGCTTTGTTAAATATAGATTTTTTAAAAAACATTCGCCATCTGGATTTTCTTTTTAACATACATGGATAACAACCGCTGCACGGTCATCAGACACAAACCATTTGTTAACTACTACTGTTAGCACTTGTTAACAGCCAGTAGTTAACAAGTAGTTATACAATGTGTCATCAATGCATCGATCCACATTCCTCAGTAAATGTAATTGTGTTTTGAACAAGTATTAATGACGCCGCATTCCTTTGAATAAAATTCACGCGGCGTCATTAATTCTTGTTCAAAAGACAATTATATTTACTGAGGAATGTAGATTGATGCATTGATGACACATTGAGAATTTCTTAAAACTCACCATCATGATTGAGGGCTCCGGACCGCGAGAAGGGGCTTCTTCTTGGTGTGCAGGTTAGTCATTCACCTACTGACCCATGTTGTGTCTCTCTGTCTTTCGCTCTCTCCCTCCCTCTCTCTTTCTCTCTTTCTCCCGCTCCCCATCTCGTCTCTCTCTAGCTCTCTCACCCTGTCTCTCTCTCACCCTGTCTCTCTCTCACTCCCTCTCTCTCACCCTGTCACCTCGGCATTCCAGGAATCATTGACGTTTTGCGGTAGACAAACAAATAACATTTCTCACAGGGGGCTTATAGTGTCTACACCCCCCCCCCCCCCCCACCCACATTCCTTCCCAACCTCAGCCTCATGGACCTTAGCGTACCCCTATTTCGTAAAACCCATTTCCATCGCTGTTTATGTTGCACATAATGCAGAGACCGGGCTTGAAGTGATTCTGTGAAACAAAAAGATAAAGAACTGGTTTCAGTCCAACAGCAGCCTGAAGCACTTCAGCCTCTTAGCCCTGTGACCAGCTGTTTCAAGTTTTGTACTGCTGTTGGACTGAAACCAGCTTTATCTTTTTGTTTCACCTCCTGTCCATCCACATTCATCTCCCTCTCCCCCACCTTCCTCCCATAGTGCCTGCTGCTTTGGTGGCAGACACACCATCACGTTTACATTGCCAGTTAACCACTGCTTTATTTTCAAGTGGTCAGTGCAAAGTCTGCCTTCTTAAAAACTGGTATCGTTGCCAAAAGTGACTTGCTTCGTGAAAATGGGCATTTGTAAAATTAAACTCCAGTGTCCTCTGTTATTGTATTGTTCAATATTCTTGCTAATTGTCGTATTAGCATTTCAATGCTGCGTGTGTTTCAGAATGGGCCATCCATGAGTTAGATTGCAGCGGAACATAGTATTCAATCGCAAGCGACTGCAGATGCTGCAGATCTTGAGCAAAAAAAAAAAAACTGCTGGAGGAATATTGAGACACCATTTAGTGAAGCCACCAAACATATTAATAGTCACTTCCTGACTAACTGCTGCCTCTTTTTAACTTGGCGCAGAGTGCAATGTTTACTCGTTTTCTATTGCACAAATGCATGAGTGAAGAGTCGAGTCAGGAATGTGTAATTGTCATGTGTACCCACAACAGAACAATGAAATTCTTATTTGCAGCAGCATAACAGGCGTGTAAACACAATTCTCATAGATTGTATGAGAACAAATGAGAAACGAATAAATTCAATAACTTTACCCTAATACTTGTGTAAAAAAGCTCAGGGTGCCCCATGAAATCTTATCAATCGCTTGCTAATCGCATGACTGCGTCCAACTGCTGTCTAGTTCGTTGATCGTATTGCTAGATATGAACTGTTTTGGGAGAGAAAAATGCTCACGGCAGACCAAACGTGTTAAACAGAAATTGGTCAGATACTGAGCTTTACACAGTGAGAAATCATGTGAAATAATCACTGAATTTTATTTTAAATGAATGTACCTGCATGTTATACTTAGTTTGGAGATACAGCCAGATAGTCCACTGAGTTCGCACCGACCAGCGATTTTTGTTTTCCTATTTGTCAATTATTTTGTGCCTGATTTGGCGGCCAATCAATCGCTATCTCTAAGGGGGTTGCGTCCAATCACCAACTAGCTTGCCTTAATATTTGTGTCCAATCAACAAATAGGTCTCCTCCCGTCCAATCAGCCGCTGTCTCCAAGGGCATTGTGTCCAACCACATAATGCAGTTTAATGGTAATTAGCTGCTACGGTAAAGGTTGGAAGCCAGTGGAGGTACTGACAGTCAAACGAGAGCAGAAAAGATTCACACAGTGTATAATCCATAGAACCTTTAGTGTACAATTTCATAATATATACTAAATAACTGGGCTGACAGACCTTGGCTGGGAATCTGGGGCTCACCAAAATTGTTCCCAATTGGGCCCCGTATCCCCTAAGGCCAGTCCTGGGAACTGCATATGCTGGTTTACACACGAAGATAGACACAAAGTGCTGGAGTAACTCAGCGGGACAGGCAGCATCTCTGGAGAGAAGGAATGGGTGACGTTTCGGGTCGAGACCCTTCTTCAGACTCAGTGGGTCTTGACGTGAAACATCACCCATTCCTTCTATCCAGAGATGCTGCCTGTCCCGCTGAGTTACTCCAGCACTTTGTGTCTATCCATTCCAACATCCTCTGCATGACATTAAACTAAACAACTCCTCCCCCTTCTCTAGACTGACTCCCCTCCCCCCCACCCCCCCCCCCACCCCCGCTCCCCATTCTTTGCACATCCCCAATCCTTTCCACTCGCCACTTTAATTTAATGTTTCATGTATTTTGTGTTGGCAGATCAATATCCCTCTTGGGATCAATATAGTTCTATCATATCGTATGACAATACTTTTAGTACAGCACGGTTTCATTTAAGGGCATAGAGATAGAATGATTAATTCCTAAATGTAAAGTAAACCATAGAAGACATAAGTCATCCATAACCTGGAACATTTCAACACCGAGCCCACTTCGACATGTTACAGTTGTATAAGACATTGGTGAGACCGCATTTAGAATATTGTGTTCAACTCTGGGCACCATGTTATAGGAAATATTTTGTCAAGCTTGAAAGGGTTCAGAAAAGATTTACGAAGATGTTGCCAGGACTAGAGCGTGTGAGCTATAGGGAGAGGTTGAGTAGGCTGGGTCTCTATTCCATGGAGCGCAGGAGGATGAGGGGAGAACTTATAGAGGTGTACAACATCATGAAAGGAATAGATCGGGTAGAGTCCAGATTAGGGGAATCGAGGACCAGAGGACATAGGTTCAAGGTGGATGGGAAAAGATTTACTGTATTTCCCGGAAATGAAGACGCACCTGCGTCGAAGACGCACCCTCAATTTGAGTTGCTAAATTTACAAAAAAGGCTGGCGGGACAGGATCAAGGGTTTGCTTTAGTCCAGGGATGGCAACCTTTTTTGCATAGGGGCCAGGACCCATGTTTGTGAGCACATGGTGGGCCACATCTATTGGTATAGTTAATAAATGGAGGTAATAAAACATACTAGCTAAATTAGTAATTAGTAATAATACATACTAATAATACATGTTAGTAATAATACATACTAATAATACATAGTTTTCAGTGTTTTTCAATTAGTTCTCTGCTGTTTCCAGATCACTTGCGGGTCCCGGGACTGGCTGTAGTTCCCAGGTTGCCTGCGAACCCCGGGTCTAGCTGCAGTTCCACTGTCCGGTCCCGGCGGCCGCGCGCAGCCACCCTAGCTACTGATCGCCCTGTCCCACGTATAGGCGACTGCAGGAGACTATGCAGTCGCCACATGGTCGCCACATGTTCGCGGGTGGTTGCCGGGGAGTTGCCTTCATGGTCGCGAGGACTTCTCGCACTCTGGGAACTAGTTGCGGCCTCATTATGGTCTCTGTGAATTTTTCAACATGTTGAAAAATTAGCGGCGACTAGAATGAAGCCATGCTGGAGAGTAGCGAGAATCCTCGAGCCATAGGTGGGTTGGCAGGAGGTCCTAGTGGGTTGCCAGGAGGTCGAAGGTTCTCGGAGGTGCTCTTAGGTTGTAACCGGTGGTGACCGGTGAATTTCATTGACTCATTGGGGAAAAAAAGGTAAGCAGTATTTTCAGAACGAAGGAACTGGTAATATTAAATGTCCGCCAAGCTTCACAGCCGTGTATCTCTGGCTTCTTAAAAGTTGCGTCCACTCCTTCTCTCCCCTTATCTCCCCTCCCTCTTTTAAAGGACTTACTGTACACTACGCTTTAGCCGTCTTTTTACAGCGCCAACCTTCCTGTTCATCGCGGTGTGTGTCTGTTTCACCTTGGCTTTGCATTTTTTAGACAGCGCTCTCCCCGCTTGCCTTGTCCCCCGCCTGCAATCATGGCTGATCGTCCCCAATCAATAACCCATGCCTGTCTTATCCCCATATCCCTTGATTCCACTAGCCACATGAGCTCTCTCTAACTCTCTCTTAAATCCATCCAGTGATTTGGCCTCCACTGCCCTCTGTGGCAGAGAATTTCACAAATTCACAACTCTCTGGGTGAAAACTTTTTTTCTCAGCTCAGTCTTAAATGGCCTCCCCTTTATTTTAAGACTGTGGCCCCTGGTTCTGGACTCGCCCAACATTGGGAACATTTTTCCTGCATCTAGCTTGTCCAGTCCTTTCATAATGTTATATGTTTCTATAAGATAACCCCTCATCCTTCTAAACTCCAGTGAATACAAGCCTAGTCTTTTCAATCTTTCCTCATATGACAGTCCTGCCATCACAGAGATCAATCTCGTGAACTTACGCTGCACTGCCTCAATCACAAGGATGTCCTTCTTCAAATTAGGGGACCAAAACTGTACGCAATACTCCAGATGTGGTCTTACCAGAGCCCCATACAACTACAGAAGCTCTCTACTCCTATACTGAAATCTTCTTGTTATGAAGGCCAACATTCCATTAGCTTCCTTCAAAATCAACTGTTATTCTTATGACAATGCACTGAACATTATAGTTTGTTTTATTATAAAAAATAATGTGTGTAGAATAAGTCTACTTCACTGAAGGTTGAGAATCATCCAGGCGGATCACTAGGCCTCTCCTGTCACGGGAAGTGCGATTAGGCTGGTCATGTGGCCAGTGATGGGGCCCTGCGATGGTTGCAGATAGAGGTCGTCGGATCAAGCCTGGGGAACCCCTTTAATAGGTGTTTTAGGCAGGGGTCTGTAAGTTGAGGTGATGCTCAGTAACAGATTAAAGCGTATGAACCTTTTCCAGCCAGTCTCCAGCTCTGGACTTTGTCCAAAACACAATTACCATTCTGACAGGCAGCAACGTAACAAGTTGGCTGCCCTCTCCATTCAGCAGTGTTCGTTTCCTCCGTTCTGCCTTGTTTACACATGCCAACTACCTTTCATAATTTTCATGTCATGTTACTTGAATGTTTCGTATAAATCTCAATTAATTACCAGTAATATTTAGCCAAAGTAAAAGCAGGAGTAAAGCTAAGGAAAATATAATATTTGATTTAGTCACACATTCTAACTGGCTACAGATATTGCAGGATAATAACCCATCCCCCAGTGATACCGAATGATAACAGATATTCAGTTATGACGGTTTCTACAGAAGGAGTAAATTCCTTTTGAAGTGGAAACATTTAGAAGGGTTCGTGTGTAAAGGTTCTGAAAACTGAACAATGGTGAAACCAAATGCTAGTATGTTTCTGTTTTTCAGCAGATACTGCATGGAAACAGGCCCTTCGGTCCAACGGGTCCATGCCGACCAGAGATCCCCGCATATTAACACCCACTTTACATTTACCAAGCCAATTAATCAACAAACCTGTACGTCTTTGGAGTGTGGGAGGAAACCGAAGATCTCTGAGAAAACCCACACAGGTCACGGGGAGAACGTACAAACTCCATGCAGGCAGCACCCGTAATCGGGATCGAACCCGGGTCTCAGGCGCTGCATTCGCTGTAAGGCAGCAACTCTACCGTTGCGCCAACGTGACTGCCCAGTTGCTGCCTTACACGGGTGCTGTCTGTACGGAGTTTGTACGTACTCCCCGCGACCGCGTGGGTTTTCTCCGAGATCTTTGTCTTTAATTGTCTTGGTATAAATGTAAGTTGTCCCTAGTGTGTGTAGGAGAGTGTTAATGTGCGGGGATCGCTGGTCGGTGCGGAATCGGTGGGATGAAGAGGCCTGTTCTTGGCGCTGTATCTCAAAACTAAACTAAGAAACTGCAAACTTGAGCAAAACAGAAAGTGCTGGAGGAACTCAGTGGGTCAGGCAGCATCTGTGGAGGGAATGGAAAGATGACGTTTTGGTCCGGACCCTTCTTTAGCTTGATTGGAGTAAGGGGAAGAAAGCTGGAAAAGAGAGGTGGGAGCTGGACAAAGCCTGGCAAGTGATGGGTGGATGCAGGCAAGTGGGATTTGTTTGGCAAATGTGTAAATTAAGTGACAATAGGCTATAGGTGAAAAGAGAGGTAAACGGGTGTCAAATAAGGAGAGGAGGAAGAGTGAAATGTAAAGGTGGAGGGAGGGATATGGGTGGAAAGGGATGGGGGAGGAGAAAGATAGGTAAAAGGAAAATGAGCGTGATGAGTATATGAAGGGAAAGGAGCAGGGTGACGGGGAGGTGGGGAGAGAGATAGTGGGAGAAATGGGCATTACCTGAAATTGGAGACTTCAATGCTCAATACCGTTGCATAACATTTGGTGAACCAATGCCTCACCTCGAAGGGAAGCTGGGGTTCCTGGAGGTGTAGGGACAGGTATGACAGAGATTCACGTGCACCTCTTCCAACCTCGTCCACTGCATCTGGTCCTCCGGAGGTCAGAAGAAGGGCCTCAACCCTACAGGGCCCTGGTGAGACCACACCTGGAGTATTGTGTGCAGTTTTGGTCTCAAAATTTGTAGGAGTGCATTGAGGGAGTGCAGCGTAGGTTCACCAGGTTAATGGCGGGACTGACGTATGATGAAAGAATGGGTCGACTGGGCTTGTATTCACTGGAATTTAGAAGGATGAGAGGAGGTCTTACAGAAACATATAAAATTCTTAAAGGATTGGACAGGCTAGATGCAGGAAAAATGTTCCCGATGTTGGGGAGTCCAGAACCAGGGGTCACAGTTTAAGAATAAGCGGTAGGCCATTTAGGACTGAGATGAGGAAAAACCTTTTCACCCGGAGAGTTGTGAATCTGTGGAAATCTCTGCCACAGAAGGTAGTGGGGGCCAATTCACTGGATGTTTTCAAGAGAGAGTTAGATATAGCTCTTTGGGCTAAAGGAATCAAAGCATATGGGAAAAAAGCAGGAACGGAGTACTGATTTTAGATGATCAGCCATGATCATATTGAATGGTGGTGCTGGCTCGAAGGGCTGAATAGCCTACTCCTGCACTTATTTTTCTATGCTTTCTATGTTAACCCAAAACGTCACCCATGCCTTCTCTCCAGAGATGCTGCCTGTCGAGCTGAGTTACTCCAGCTTTTTGTGTCTATATTCGGTTTAATGCAGCATCTGCAGTTCCTTCCAACACCTGCTGCCCTGGGCCTCCTCCACTGCCAGCGTGAGGCCACACATAAACTGCAGGAATAGCACCTCATATCCTCTTGGGTAGTTTACAATCCCAATGGTATGAACATTAAATTCTGCAATTTCAAGCAAAGTTCAGGTCAGGTCGGGAGGAGTCCCCCCCCCCCCCCACCATGTAATCCCGTGCTACCTGCTCCATGGTCAGATAGTCGGGGACTAAACCGTCTCCCCACCTGGTTTGCCAGGTGAGGAGGGGGCTGTGGACCCCCAGCAGGACCAAGAACAAGACCTGTCAAAGGGCGGATGAGCTTCTAGCGAGCCAACGGCCATCCACACTTCAGTAGATGTTGCGATCACTGTCGTACTCACCATTGTAAGGAATGATGATAAAGCACACACACCAAAATCCTATTCTTCCAGCGGAGGAAGTCCCCAGGAACTGGAGGACAGAGATGTGCGGTGCGTCTGTCACCATTCCCGTTGGAAACCAGCACCACTGCGTCACTAATGTTTTCAACGATGATGAATGAATGATGAATCCCAGTGCACACCATTCCCTGTCCCCATTTCCCTTTTATTCCCACTCTTTTCCCTCCCCTGACTCTTTCCACCCATTTTCCTCCCTCCAGTTTAACATTTCATTCCTCCTCCTCTCTCCTTATCTGACACTCTGCCTCCTTCATACCTCGAGGCTTTGTCCTGTACCCACATCTCTTTTCCCCTTACTACTATCAGTCTGAAGTAGTCCCAACCCGAAATGTCATCTCTCCATGCCCTCCACAGATGCTGCCTGACCCGCTGGGTACCCCTGTCCCTGACAGAGCAGGTTCGAAGGGACAAATGAACCATTTTTCATTATTACCATGGGCAAGTAACTTAATCAGACAGAAAATGACAACAGTGGGAATTTCACAGATCTGGGGAGGATTGAGAGCAAGGTGGGATTTGTACACAAATATATGATTCACTACCATAAGTGTTTTTGTTTTTTTAAGAATGCCAAAATTCACCGAAAGGCAGATTCTTGCAAAAAGGAAACCAGGTTAGTTAGTTAGTTTAGTTTATTGTCACGTGGATTCAACGCGGACGCCAACAGGATAAAAAGCTCATCAGGAAGGCTGGCTCCATCCTGGGGGCGGAGTTGGATACATGGGAGGTTGGTCTTGGAGGGGAGGATGCTCCTCAAACTGCGGAGCATTTGGACAATACAGCTCACCCCCTCCATGACACACACTGGTCAACCTGAGGAGCACCTTCAGCAGCAGACTGGTTCCACCAAGATGCAGCACAGAACGCCACAGGAGATCCTTCTTCCCTGTGGCTATCAAACTGTACAACTCCTCCCCCCTCTGTCGTGGGGTAGACTGACTCCCATCCCCAATCTTTGCACATCCCCAATCCTTCCCACTCATCACTTTAATTTCATGTTTCATGCATCTTATGATGTATGACTGTTGGTAGACCAATTTCCCCGCTGGGATAAAAAAAATTCTATCGTATCATATCATGTACCGAGGTACAGTCCAAGCTTTAAGCTGTACCTCCGTACACGTGACATTAAACTAAACTCATCAGCTGCCAGTTGTTCCTGGCATGGGCTTTCGAGTTGTACTGTAAATACTAATGGGCAAATGGTATGTGATTTTCAACAAGAAGTGTATTTTTAACTATATCAGTCATGATGAAATACATTGCTCGAGAATGTGATAAATCAATCTCTATCACTGGCCGAATTAGCAATGTAAATACTCAGTCAATAACGAATCTTGATGTGCTAATGTTACTCATCCACACTGGCCCATTTTTCCTTGGACCTACACACTAATTAATAGAACGACACCAGTGCATCATTTAGTGCAGTCTGCTCCTGAGATTCAGTACCTCAACAACATTAATATGGTCAGATTTGATTCACAGATGTTATGGGCTAAGTGGATGCTGCTCAATCAAAAAGCCGGTGTTAAATGACCCGCGTCTACAAGACAAAATGTTTGATTTAAAATGCTGTGTTCAGTCACTTCAATTCCTCTGTCAATGTTGTGACATTTTGCAAATGACCTCACGCTAGCCAAAAGAAGGAGTGTTTACTTTGTACTTTTGGTGAGGGGACGCTGGAAGAACTAAAATACGATGCCTATCCTCCAGTTGCTGGGAAATTTACCATTTTTTTTATCAACCCTTTTTTGAAAACACAAATCCATTACTTCTCAGTAAATGACACCACAAAGGCTAGGAGCATGAACAATACAGTCTGCAAATGAAGCAGTGTCTTCAGACCCAGACTAAAATTTATTGCAACAGTCCAAAAAGAGGCAAAAAATGATTGATCACAAGTTATGGAGCACAATGGCATTGCAGATTCATTTGGCTTGCTAATGATAGCTTCAGACTCTTGTACAACTCCACACTCACCGGACCTCAGCAGTGACTACAGTAGACTTCTAAAGGACATTACTGATTATCAGGGATGATAACAGATATTCATGTGAGGGTGGTACAGTGACATAGTGGTAGAGTTGCTGCCTCACAGCGCCAGATATCCAGGTTCCATCCTGATTACTGGTGATGTCTGTACAGAGTTTGTACGTTCTTCCCCGTGACCTGCGTGGGTTTTCTCTGGGTGTTCCGGTTTCCTCCCACATACCAAAGACGTACAGGTTTGTAGGTTAATTGGCTTGGCATAATTGTAAATTGGCCCTCGCGTGTGCAGGATAGCGTACGTGTGCAGGGATCGCTGGTCGGCGCGGACTTGGTGGGCCATGGCAAGACTATCTCCACATTATTCTAAGATCCAACAACCATTGAATGCAGCCTTTGATGAAAGCCAAGGATCTTCTTCAAACACTATATGTAAATATTTTGGAACAATATGAAAGGAGTGGCTGTTGTTCAACCTTCTCCCATTCTGCAGCTTGAGTGTATCCTGCAATGCAAAAGGAACTAAACCACTTTCATCCTGCTTTACCCAGCAATAGTGGGTACAGTTTACAGTTTAGTTTATTGTCATGTGTACCGAGGTACAGTGAAAACTTATGTTGCGTGCTAACTAGTCAGCAGAAAGACAATACATGATTACAACCAAGCCATTTACATTGTATAGTTCAATCAAGGATGCTGTGTGAGTCACCAAAGAGGTAGATAGTAGTTCAGCACTGCTCTCTGGTTGTGGGATGATTCAGATGCTTGATAACAGCTGGGATGAAACTATCCCTGAATCTGGAGGTGAGCGTTTTCACAGTTCTGTACCATTTGCCTGTGGGAGAGGGGAGAAGAGGATGTGGCCTGGATGTGACCCGTCCTTGATGATGCTGCTGGCCTTGCCAAGGCAGCGCGATGTGTAAATGGAGTCAATGGAAGGGAGGTTGGTTTGTGTGATGCTCTGGGCTGCGTCCACAATTCGCTGCAATTTCTCTCGATCTTGGATGGAGCTGTCCCCAAACCAAACTGTAATGCATCCTGCTAAAGTGACAATAAGGGGTAGAACGGACAGTGGTGATCCCCAAAATTATGAGGGAAACAAATGTCGTTCAGAGCAGGAATCCCCCCCTGAATTTGCCCCCTTTACCATTACGAATTTGTGGGGGATTCTCCACATTTAATGTAGGTGCTTGGGTGAGAGGCAAGGCAGACAACAGGTTTCATAAAGCAAAGTTAAGCTTGTTCACGGAGCACACAGATCCCTGCGCTTGAGAAGCTAATTACACTATCTGCAGCTCAGCTTGCCCAGGCTGCTCTTCCAACCAAGCAACCTGCATTAGTGAAAGAAAGTAAATCAAACAACTGGGATTCATCCTCTTATCCGCATGGATGGGAAAGCTGAAAGCTGGTTCAATGTTCAATTACTCTGATCAAAGATGCAGGACCATTGAAAGTCAGTCTCCACTTAAGAAAAGCAAATGGTACATTGTGGGATGACACAGAAGTCTATTCATCCTGTTAGTCTGTGCAGGATCGTTCAAAGATCAATTGCCCCTAGCTTATATTTTTCATCCTTCACCATTACCTAATTTATTTCTGAAGATAATTCAAAAGTGTACCCACCACCCTAACGTAAACTGCGTTCTAATTCTACCCACGCATTCTTCATTAAGGCTTTTCCTCACATTTTCTCCGATTTTGCAGCCATTTACATCAACTGAAACAGTTTGAAAGAATGCGTGCAACAGGAATGTGCCTTTCAGCCTTTAACAATTCAATAAGACCCTAGTTGGTTAAATTCCTCACCCTAACCCCAAATTCTTCAATCCCCATTAGGGCGGCCTGGTGGCGCAGCAGTCGCCAGGGTCCCGGGTTCCATCCTGACTATGTATGCTGTCTGTACAGAGTTTGTACATTCTCCCTGTGACCACGATGGAATCCTCTCACACTCCAAACACGTACAGGTTTGTAGGTTAATTTGGCTTTGATAAAAATTGTAAATTGCCTGATGTGTGTAGGATAGTGCTAGTGTACGGGGGTCGCTGGTCAGCCCAGACTTGGAGGGCCGAAGGGCCTGTTTCTGCTCTGTATCTCTAAACTAAAACTGACTTTAGGCTTTAAAGATGCAGCACAGAAACAGGCCCTTCAGTCCACCGAATCTATGCTGCTCACCCATCACCCCGTTCGCTAACACTATCCTACACGCTAGGGACAATTTTGTCATTTTACCAAAGTCAATTAACCTACATACCGGTACATCTTTGGAGTGTGGAAGGAAACCAATGCACCTGGAGAAATCCCTCGTGGTCACAGGGAGCACGTACAAACTCCGTACAGACAGCACCAATGGTCAGGATTGAACCAGGATCTCTGGCGCTGTAAGACAGCAACTCTACCACTGTGCCTCGGTGCTGGAAGTTCTAACTAATGCAGTAGCTGCCTCTTGTAATTATGGCTTTCCCAGTACTGGTCTTATGACTGAGGACATTTGATCATGTGTGCAGTAGTTAGCAAGATCATCATCATTATGACGGGTTCATAAACACACATCTGTGTGCTCGGTCTGGGAAAGATGGGGGCAAATGCACTGAAGTAATTGGATCAAGTCAACCTAATGCTGCTGAAGATATTCCCTGCTGGTACATATACTGGGAAAGGCTTGAGAGGGCTTGTGGTATTTGTCCTTCTGGAGAGATGTGTTTCCTCCAGGTGCTCCGGTTTCCTCACACACTCCAAAGAGATTTGGCTTTCTTCAGAAAACACAACTAGAAAACTCTGTGAATGGAACTTCTGAATGGGAGTGGTTTCCTCTCCCTGAGAAAAAGCCTTGAAATGTGGGCTGCCTACGGCTTGATGCTGCAACTATGAAGTGGTTTAAAAATGGGGGGATGCACATTTTGAGGGTTACCGCACACGATTCACCTTTGGCCCAATGTGGTGGGCGGTTTTGTCCCTTTAATATCCTGGCTGACAGTTTCATGATCTAATTTTTGCTTTTGGAAGAAAGTAAGGAGTTTCCCAAAAAGTCACATCAGCAACTGAGGCTGTTCTCAGTAATCATTTGCTGGCTGCCTTGCCCATGCTCTCTGCTTGACACTGGCAGCTGAGGTGGAACACGAAGGACAAATAGCCACAGTGAAGATTCAACACAGCGACAGCAATTTTACTGTCTTTCCTTTCTAAGTATCTTTGCTTTTAGATAGACAAAAAAAGCTGGAGTAACTCAGCGGGTCAGACAGCATCTCTGGAGAAAAGGAATAGGCGATGTTTCGGGTCGAGACCCTTCTTCAGGCTTTCAGTTTAGTTTAGAGATACAGTGTGGAAACAGGCCCTTCGGCCCACTGTGCTCCTGCTGACCAGATAGTTCTATCCTACACACTAGTTCAATTTACAGAAGCCAATTAACCTACAAACGTGCACGCCTTTGGAATGTGGGAGGAAAGTGGAGCACCTAAAATAACCCACGCGGTCACAGGGAGAACGTACAAACTCCATATGTACCCGTATGGACCACATACGCAGTCCAAGAATCGAATCCAGGTCTCTGGTGCTGAAAGGCAGCAACTCTACTGCTGCACCACCGTGTTGCCCTCAAGGACAGCACTCTCAGAAGGAACATTGATTAGGCAAAGACTGTTGAAAACATTAAAGCTGCAATGAACACAAGAATACAATCAAATTAATTTGTGTCCATCTTCACATTAAAATAGGGAGTAGGAATAGACTACTTGCCTCCTTAAGTATGTCCCACTATTCAGTTTGGTCATGGCTGACCAATTCTAGCCTCAGCTCCTTTTCTATGCCATTTCACAATAATTCTCAATATTTATCTAGTTCCATCTTGAATATATCTCGTGGTCTAGCCTCCACCACCCATGGGAACAGAGAGTTACTACACTGAGAGAAGAATTCAAAATGCCGGGAGTGCAGATAAGCAAGACTACATTTCATCCTTCCAGAGTGATCTTTTGTAGTTAAATAGGCCAACAGCACAATATCATTCTTGGACTTAAACTGTCAAACTACTGACATTTACAGCAGGTTGCAAGCATGCAATAATCGAGTACAATCTCAAAGTGATCTACATTTATCTTTAAAGTGTTTGAATCATCAGGATATTCAGTAACAGTGATGGGCCCTACTCTGGCAGCATAATGTTTTTAATCCTTCAAAGCCGGTGAAATTAAGGAATGAGTTCCTGTGAACTATGACTACACTGTCTTCATCACAGATGATCCGAGAGACTGCTCTTCAATTTTTAAACTGATATGTTCTTTGAAAATATTTTGCATTTTAAAAATGATGGATATATATTAAACGGCCCAAGCAGATTAATGATAGGCGGTGAGGCATTGAAGTAGTGCAAATCACTGCGGCTGAATTGCTGAAATATTGTTTTTTTATTTATTCTTTAGATCGTAGTTCGTGATCCTATTCCAAACATTTTGAGTTTTATGGTAGGAGCTCTGTTCCCAATGCAACTGGATATATTTCCATATTTCTATATCTGCAAGAAATTGCAGCGAATTGTGGACGCAGCCCAGACCATCACACAAACCCACCTCTCTTCTATTGACTCCATGTATACCTCACGCTGGTTTGGCAAGGCCAGCAGCATAATCAAGGAAGAGTCGCACCAGAGAGCAGTGCTGAACTACTATCTACCTCTTTGGTGACCCTCAGACTACCCTTGATTGGACTTTGCTGGCTTTACCTTGCACTAAACGTTATTCCCTTATCACGTATCTGTACACTGTAAATGGATCGTTGTAATCATGCATTGTCTTTCTGCTGACTGGTTAGCACGCAACAAAAGTTTTTCACTGCACCTCGGTACACGTGACAATAAACTAAACGGAACTGGACATTCCCAATCTAAATGCTTCAACATTAATCAGAATGTGAACAGGATAGGCATCCTTTGGATTGAGAATTGTCTTTTATTTGTGTTATTTTTCAAGGGGAGGTTGTATGATTTGGCTTGCAGAATTGTCAGGAATTTTAGCCTCAGCCCCTTTTTTTTGCTGTGGCTAAATCGTGATTAAATTTGAATCCTGGTGAATAGATTACTTAAAAAAAATAGAATACAGCATGGGTGTTGAGTACAGAAAATGGGACAGCGTGGTTTAGTAAGAAAATGGTGAACCTTTATAAAATCAAATAATTGTTATTCCTTGCTCTTAATTGGAAGAGAAAAAAAGCATAAACCATAAACATTTGGTGATCTTTTGTATCTGTGTCAGTGCCAAAACAAAATGTGATGACATTTCTGTATTGCCTAGCTGAGGTCAGCCACATGGTTTTACTGGGTTGTATGCAAAATAGTAAGATTAAACGAGAACTTACCGGCTTGAAGTTTGATCTTTATTATATGAGGAGTTACGATGAGCGATTACGTGAAGAAGAACCCCGCCAGTCCACATGCGCGTCTATCTTCAAAGCAGCGGTGTGAAATCACAGTTAACAGTAATTGAAGTAACATAGTAAGATTAGAAACCTAGGGCTACCAGATGACCTTTGTGATATGAGGGTTGGGAGTGGTGGGCACGCAATCCCTCATCGTAACTCCTCATAAAATAAAGATCAAACTTCAAACTGGTAAGTTCTTGTTTAATCTTACTATTTTATTTCGGAGTCACGTGAGTGATTCCGTGAAGATTTCAAAGCTCTGTGATTTCATGCCGTAGATACGAATCCAGGTGTTTCACTGCATCAATTGACCCAGGATGAGTGAATAATAAACAATGCACTGAACCATGGCATTGATTTGAACATGTGGATGGTTTATTTAACAAAGAAAACAATAGCGAACCCTATCTCCCAGGGGGACACTATGAAACAGAACCTAAAATAGACTGTGCAAATACCTCCGGTCCGGTAAGAGGTTTGTTATAGAACCTTTGAAAAGTCAGTTCATTTGATCATCCTGCAGCCGTGAGGATATGGTCGAGAGGGACGTCCATTGCCCTCGCTGCTGACGTTGATGCTGCCCTGGTGGAGTGAGATTTAAAATTGTCAGTGTCCACTCCTGCACAAACGAGAACCTGTTTCAGCCATCTTGAAATGGTCTGTACGGACACTTTCTTATGTGGCTTTTTGTGGCTCATAAATAATGTTGATTCCGAGCCTCTGAGGCTCTTGGTGACCTTGATATAATGTTGTAAGTGTGAAACTACACACAATCGTAAATCCGTGGGGTATGCCGAAAAATTAAGCTTGAACCCTGACACCCCTGGTCTGCTCTGTTTAATTAAATCATAAATGTAAAACGTTATGTTATTTCCAGGTGACAGTATCCTTTCCAGTTGCAGCTTCTGCAACATCTGGACCCGTTGCGCTGAAACCAGCGTCATGAGCATGACCACTTTAGGGTGATTTTGGGCAAAGACAGGGATGTGGCTGGCGCCCACTTGCGAAACAGCACGAGTACCACACTCACACTCACATCCCAGATTTCAGATTACCTGGGCCTGGGGGGATTGGAATTAAAAATACCCTTCATAAACCGGGATATTAAAGGGTGAGATCCAACAGAATGTTGTTCCAACCCCAGCCATAAGTATGATGACAGGGCACTCCTGGCACTATTGATGGCACTATAGCTCAACCCTTCATCAACATATAGCGTTGACAGAAACTCTAGCACATCTGAGATGCGTGCCGTGCGATATGTTATGTCCCCCCGTAAGCAGAACACCTCCCATTTCCTGACATGAGGGATGTACTGTTTTTTGGTACTATCCCTCCAGGCCGCAGTGATCACATCCACGGTACGATCAGATAGTCCAAGCCCCAGGTATGGCCTCCTTAGAATCTGCAAATCAATAGATCAATACGGTCATGTAATGGATGTTGCTCCCCAGTTACAGGGTGCACCAGTAGGTTACTACGTTTCAGGACAGTCATAATAGGTTGTGTTATTATTCCCAAAAAGAGTGGGAACCATGGCTGTGTCGGCCAGTCGGGTACCACCAAAACTCCTGAGGCGGAGTCCTGCTTGATCTTGAGCAAGCACCGACTGATGAGGCAAAATGGGGGAAATGCATATAAAAACATTCCACCCCAGTGTAGCGAGAATGCATCTACCGCTACTGCCCCTAGGTCTGGTTCCCATGAAACATATGTTGGTAACTGGTGATTGAGTCTGGATGCAAACAAATCAATATCTGGCATCCCATACTGAGCAACAATATCATTAAATACATCATGATTCAACACCCATTCTGTGTTGTCATTGAATTTGCGTGACCTGGTGTACGGCACCATGTTGAATCTACCTGGTAGGTAGATAGCTGAAACCCAAATGTTTCTTGTAATACACCAGTGCCATATAAGGTTAGCCAATCTATCACAAGATTCTGACTTGATTCCACCCATGTGATTAACATATGCTACTGCCGTAGTGTTGTCAATCTGAAGCTGAACATTGAAGTGACTCATACTAGTACAATAAGCCTTAAGGCCATAGAATGCTCCCAACAGTTCTAAATAGTTAATCCCATGTGATTGAAGAATAAATGCCTCATGCATATTCCATCTGCCTCCACAGCTAGAGATGGTATCAGTAGCACCCCATCCTAGGGCACTAACATCAATCTGTAAAACAACTGAAGGTTTCTCAATCAGAACTTTACTGGAGCAACTCAAAATGTTCACTATCCACCACTGCACATCAGCAATGACTTCAGCAGGTAATTGCATGGGCCTGTCAAAATGACCTGCATGTATCTTGAGTGCCTGCTCCTGTGCACGTTGTAAATGTTGTCATGCAAAGGTCCAAACTGTGCAGCTGGAAAGGCAGCCACTAATTTGCCAATCATGCTGGCGACATGTCTAATTGAAGGTTGCTGCTTCACCATGAGCTTGTTACAGCCTTCAATTAAGTCCAATCTCTTGCCCCTGGGCAGAGTCACAGACATGTGAGTTGAGTTAATGGTGAATCCCAAATAATCAATAACTCTAACTGGTATCAATTTGGATTTAACTGGATGGATGAGAAACCATCAATCTCTTAAACATGAGTTTAACAGCTGAAACAGATAATTCAGCTGCTTCCCGAGTCTTCCCTATGATTAAGATATCATCCAAATAAGCCATTACAATATAACTGAGCCCGGAGTAGCCCCAGCACTGGTTTTAACAGTTTTGTAAATAATCTAGGGGCCAAGGTTAACCCATTAGGCAATGCTTTCATTATTTCCATAATTGCCTCATCCAGCTAAACTTCAAATACCTCCGATGATCCTTATGAACAGACAATGAATAATATGCATCTTTAAGATCTATACATGCCATATAACATCCTCTGGAAATCAGTTGTTTGGCAGTAACAAAGGTTTCCATTTTGAAATATTTATACTGCACAAAGGGATTAAGGCTCGTCAAGTCAAGGATGATTCGACATCCCCCATCCTTCTTTGGCCTGGGAAAATATTAGACACGAATTAGTGAGATTGGTGAACCGCCTTCTCAATTACCCCTTTTTTGTATAACTTTTCAATTTCAGCTAGTACCTCCAAATTCTCTTGTTGTGAAAAAAAAACAATGTCCGGCTTGGTGTATGCTGTGTGGGTGGACGCAAATTGGGAAGGAATTCAATTCAAAACCCTTGTATACTGTGCTGTATAAACAAATCTGATGTTATCCCATACCTATCCTTCAAGAACAAGTGTAATCTCCCCCCAACTTGTAGGTGATCCCCACTTAATATGTTCCGATAAGAACCAGACCCACGTACCTCCATGGTTACTGGTGGAATTTTCTGCCCCCGGTTTTTGGGGGGTAAGGTCAGGTTCGCCCTTGCCCCTGTTGGAATGCGGCAGCTGCGCATATTTGTGAATTGCCAGCGTGGTCCTTGACCTGAACCGGTTTCAGCGAACCGTTAGTAGGGGTGCTGCCGCTGAAGCAAGGTTTTGCTGGTCGTCGGTGCTTTGATGAGTCCGACCGTTCTTGCCTCCTTGTCCAGCTCCTTGACTCTTTTTGAGAGATCTTCACCGAACAGCAGGTTTGATGGCTGGATATTGCTGGGTTTACACAAAGCCGCGAACTTAGGGTTGATAGTAGGGCGGATGGCAGACTTTCTCAGGCAATTAATCTCAAAATGTGCATTGCACATGAGGGCCAGGGCATCCTGCTGTACATCAGACAGGTGCCCTCCATCCACCGACCTGGCGAACGCTGTAATGCCCAAAGCGAGCAGCTTCAGTATCCTCTGAAGCCTCATGTCATGAGATCAGATACCTACGCCCATGTGACCCCAGATGGCTTGGTTAACAGCCGGCACTTTGAGCAGATTACAGTTGGCAGGGGTCTCATATTTTTTGGACGTTTCCTCTATAGTATACTCTTGAAGCTGGTGTGAGGCCAGGTATACTTGCGGCTAACTCTTCACCCAGCGGTTCCCTGTTTCTGTGGGGATAGCAAATCTTGCTGCCAGGACTGGCACCTCTGGCCCGCGCCTTTCATCCCTTGGTGCTCCATGGCTATACCCACGGAATCGGCGTCAGAATAAAACTGACCCCGCATGCTCTCCTCCTCCGAGAGGGAGACATTAAGCAGCCCTGATACAGGTGCCGCTGGCACGGGCCCCCGAGGAGACCCACGCTGACACAACCCATCCAGTTGGAGCGTATCTTGGTGGAGCATCCTCTCCATTAGGAGCTCCATCCTGGACAACCGTGTAAAGATGTTATCCATTATCGGAGGGGAACCCTCCCGGCCCGACTCATCCGAGTCTACGGGCCGTGCAGACTTTTTGGTGGCTTTCCGCCCCAATGGTGCAGCCACAGTGCTCTCAGGCACCAAGTCTGCAGTCGCTGGTCGTACCGCCAGTGAGATAGGCGGCCGCCCACTACCCGCAGCTACTCTCCTGGCTGCTCGCCTTGACTTCACCTTCGACGCTTTCTCCATACTCGAACTTGCTCCTGAAACAAGAATTACCAAGCGCAGAAAATGACCTCCGACTACGTTTTACACTTACCTGAGGGTTTTTAGGACTTACCGCTGGAAGAGCGATGCGCCTCCCAGCTGGTTGCTGCGTCATGCGTCAGACGTAATGACGCGTATGCGGGCTGGCGGGGTTCTTCTTCACGGAATCACTCACGTGACTCTGAAGTAAAGTAAACTATTTCATTGTACCTAGGTACATATGACAAAGTATTATTGAATCTTTGAAGGTAGACGAGCATTTTTGTCTACCTTCGATTTTCCAGCATCTGCAGTTCCTTCTTAAACATTGAATCATTGGATCTCATTTAGGGCAAGGTTGACAGAGTGAAGCTGAGACCATTGCTTTCTCTTGCTGGAATATCTGGAACCTGGAAATATCAGGATAATAGATCAAACATTTAAGATGAGAACAAACCTGTTCCCTTAAAAGCCATGTCTCACTTTTCGAGTATAGTTAAAACAGACAACTGTCTAACTTCACGGGTGAGGCAGCATCTATGGAGCGTAGAAATAGGCAACGTTTCGACCCAAAACGTTGCCTATTTCCTTCGCTCCATTGATGCTGCCTCACCCGCTGAGCTTCTCCAGCATTTTTGTCTACCTTCAATTTTCCAGCATCTGCAGTTCCTTCTTAAACAGCTGTCTAACTTCTACTCGATTGTCTAAAGAAGGTTGCCTGTGTACATCTAACCACAGATGCTGCTTGGTCTGCTGAGTTCTTCCAGCATTTTGTCTTCTGCTCAAGGCTAATGCTTGCCTGCCTGGTTTCTATGCAGCTCAGAAATCAACTGAGGGCTGACCTAAGCTGCCCAAATACTTCAATCACATTTCAAGAGTCAAGACTGTTTTATTGTCTTGTGTCCCAGATAGAACAAATAAATTGTTACTTGCTGTTAGGTACTCCCCCCCCCCCCTCTGGTGAATGCTATGTACTTGACTCTTTTGTTTCTCTCCTGAGTGCAGCCCCCGTGGCTGGGTTGTTTGAATCAGGTTTGGGTTTTAACTAAATAAAATACTATTTTCTTGAACTTGAGCCTGGTTTTTGACTATGTTACGTGGCTCTGAAGTTCCTGCATTCAGGAGTCGTAACACTTGCAGCAGCACAACAGAATATGTAAATATTTTCTCACATTGGGTCGGTATCCTTCTCTGTCTTGCCTAAATGCCTTGTAAACATTGTAATTGTATCGCATTCCGCCATTATCTCTGGCAGCGGGCTCAGATGTCCTGAAAAATATATGTTGAGCTCAAAAACTATGAATCATTCTTCCAGTCCCTGACTTACTGGAGGTGTGGAAAGGTACCTCCAGGACCAGTTTTTGATGCTTTATCAGGGAGGCTCTTGCCCAATAGTTGCAGCTTGCTGCTGCCCTCCATTAATACGGAAACCAGGCTTTTCATCCCACCTGGACCATGCCAACTGCGATGACTGCCCAGGTTAGGCCCACATTTCCCCTTTGCCTTTCCGATCCAAGTCTATGTCCAAATGCCTTTTAAACATTTTAATTGTATCTGCCTCCTGGCAGATTGTTCCAGATATCCACCACTCTGTGGAAAAACCTGCCCTTTAGATTTCTCCCCTCTCGCCATAAACCTGTGCCTTTTTGCGCTGGATTTCATTGCCCCCCCCCCAAAAAAAAATTCTGACCATCTAGTCTATCTATGTCCCTTAATTATATAAACTTCAACTTCCTATGTTCCGGTGAGGATAAACCCAGCCTATCCAATCTTCCCTAATAACTGCAGGCCTAAACAATCATGTTCAATTCCTCGGCCTCTTTAAGAAAACGCCCTTTTCATTACCATATCCGCCTGTGTTGCCACTTTCAGGGAGCTATGGACTTACACCTCATTATCTCTCTGCCCATCAATGCTGTTAAGGTTCCTGCCATTTGCCCAATATGTCTACCATCATTGGACTTCCCAAACTGCATCACCTCACTCTGGTCTGGATTAATTTTCATCTGCCACCCCTCTACCCAACTTTCCAGTTGATCTAGGTCCCACTGTATTCTTAGACAACCTTCTTTGCTATCCGTAACTCCACTAAGTTGTGTATGAGTTTTAAATGATATTTTCATTTTAATTGAAACGTTATTGACATAGAACATGGAACAGAACAGTAAAGGACCCGGCCCGTGAGTTCATTAAGTCTCTAGCGACCATGACGCCTACTTAAACTAACCCCTTCTACCCATATGTTCCATCTCCCTCTATTCCCTGCATCTTCATGTGTCTATCTAAATGTTTCTTGAACATCACTATTGGAAAGGCTTCTACTCTATCCCTGGCAGCACGGCCCTTGCATATACCAATCTCTGTGTAAATAAAAAATAACATAAATAAACCGCCTAGAGAGAGGCAGGATGGTGGAGCAGCGGCAGAGTTGCTGCCATACAGCGCCAGAGACGCGGGTTCGATCCTGACTACGGGTGCTGTCTGTCTGGAGTTTGTACATCCCCCCCGTGACCAGGTGGGTTTTCCCCGGGTGCTCTGGTTTCCGCCCACACTCCAAAGATATACAGGTTTGCAGGTTAATTAGATTTGGTAAAAATTGTAAATTATCACTGGTGTGTAGGATAGGGCTAGTGTTTGGGGATCGCTGGTCAACGTGGACTCGATGGGCCAAAGGGCCTGTTTCCGCTCTGTATCTCTAAAAAAAAACCTTCCCCAGCATATTTCCTTTAAACTTTCCCTTCTTCTTCTTCTTTTTCTTCCTCTTCCTCTTCCTCTTCCTCTTCCTCTTTCTCCTTCTCCTTCTCCTTCTCCTTTCCACTTCAGGAAAAGGTCCAGACTGTCTACCCTATCTATGCCTAGCATAAACTTTATAGATTTGCATCAGGACACAGCCTCCAACATTCCTGAAAAATCAAACCGAATTTCTCCACCCTCTCCTTACAGCTGATACCTTCTAATCAAAGTAGCATCGTGGTAAACCACTTCTGCACCTTCTGCAAAGCCTCCACATTCTTCCTGTAACAGGGCAACCAGACCTGCACACTATGCTCCAAATACTGCCTAACTACCACGTGACTTACTGTTTGTTATAGTCAATGCCTCTGACTGATGAAACATACTATACGCTTCTTTCCCACTTTATCTACTTGTTTTCATCTACTAATGACGGCTGGCATATCCAGTGGAGATGTAGACCATTACCACGGCATTAAGTTTTCATTTAAATGCATTCATGTAATTACGTACAGGCTCCCTGCCTCTTCTCCTGGGATGACTTGGTATAGTAGATGTGATCCAATGCTCAAAAGAACAACAGAGTCAACATTCCCTGCCAAGTTACTCACCATCCAAAATTGGACGTATATCATCGTTGCTGGGTTAAAACCTTGGCAATCTCTATGCTATTAAACTGTGGGAACACATGCACCACACAGGGTGCAACATTTCATGAGTAAAGGGCCTGTCCCACTGTACGGGGTTATTCAAGAGTTCTCCCGAGTTTTCCCCTGATTCGAACTCGGAGAATGTCCGTAACGGGTCTATCGGAATTCGTGGATGTCTCGAAGAGGCTCGTAATGCTAACGGTAGGTACACGGGAAATCCGGTAAACTCGTGACCTTTTTTCAACACTGTGAAAAATGTTCACAAGTAAAAAAATACTTGTGATGAAAAAATTTGTTACTTTTTACTCGTACGAGACATCCACGAACTCCTACGGACCCGCTATGGACATTCTCCGAGTTCGAATCAGGGAAAACTCGGGAGAACTCTTGAATTACCTCGTACAGTGTTACATTCACCTGAAGGGGGATTAAAGATGGGCAATAAATGATGTGCTGGGATTAAAGCATACATTTCATGTCACAATAATACAAAGGATGACATCAATGTAGACGCACCAGGTCAATGAAAGCAGCTCTTGAAACATAATGAATGAATGAATGCTCACTCTCTCGGCAAGCCTGTGTGATTTTGAATAGACATGTACTGATCAAATGTAATTATCAATGCATTACTTCACAAAATTGGTGACAAACCATCACTTTCACTGTGGGGTTCCTGCCGATATTACTTATTATACTGTGATTGGGAGACAGGTATTCCAGGATGACAAGGATGACATTTTGCAACCTTAAATCAAATTTAACATTTAAAAACAAATAGATTGAGATTTTTGAAATTGGTTCAGGATATTGCTTCACAGCTCTCACTTTTTATATGAATAGCAGACATCTGAAGGTCACATGCTTTTACCAAGCTTTCTCAAGATTGGCTGTCGTGCATAATGATGACAGATTTAGTAGAATCTTTCTTTTGTTGCCTTGTTCCTTCAACCTGGGAACAGTTTTGATGTCAGCTAGAGTAATTTGTGTCGTTTTTATTGCTTAGTCCCCTCATCCGGGGAGAACTAATGGCTAGAGGGCCAGAATCCCTGAAGGCAAATAGTTAAGTCGATCGCAATTGTACAGTGTCTCGCTCATAACTGTAAAACACGAAGACGGCAATATTTAGCATCCTTTATTGTGAAGGCTTTGAAAATACCAAGATGATGACAGTGTGTGGTACGAGCTGGAGGTTTAGCAGCCGAGGAACTGCTGTAATGCTGTTGGCCAAGTTAGTCAAACGATTTCAAGTTAACAGAGGTACACAAAGAATAGCAATTGCAAAACAGCTCCCGGACAACCATAAAACCTAGCTGGCGATGAGAAGGGGCAAGATTTACAGGTGATGCCTTGCAATCACATGAAGCGAAGTCTTATTTAACTCGGAGGCATCTGTTTAATGGTCCTCCTGACATGCTGGGGATATAGTTGTACAGGAAGAATGAGCAGGTCCTTGAAACCACACAGGAGAGAATAGGAGGTTGGTTAAGGGTGAGGAACACGACAGACTGCAGTTGACAACATCATTAACTGGAAAATATTGTAGAGAGCCAAAGAAGAGCATGATTAAATGAGTAACTGAATGGATACAACTTCAACTGAGAGTGTGGGTCAGTGGTTGAAGATGCGGAAAGTTAGACCATTTAAATCAGTTATTTTTGGGTTAGATAAATCCAAATGTTTTATTTTTGTTGCAACAGCAGCCCTACTTTACATGGGTAATTATATTCTAGTCATGTCAAAAAGAGTGGGAATTAAAAATGTCAAGGATGAAACAAGGATGGCTTGGGTTCATGGGCGGAAATCGCTTTTAAACCATGGGGGGAGACAAAGAGATAAGGCTTAGAGGGCAGAGAGAGAGAGGGCAGAGAGGAACGATCGCACGTTATAACGTGCCGCCAACCCGTTCTGACCGCAGCCGCCACTGCTAAACACCACCCCCCCCCCCCCCCCCCCCCCGGTGCCGAACAACTCACCCACCATCCCCAACCCCCTTGCAGCCTTCTTCACGATGGCCCTAATTCAAGGGGCCTACCCGGGTAACAACATTAAGAGCAGCTCCGGGCCGCTGTGCTCCCCGACTCGACTTGACGCCTAACTGACACACGCTCCATTCTGCGCTGAACTTGCTGCGGGCCGGGTAAAATCTCGTGGCTAGCCGGATGTGGCCCACAGGCCATAGTTTGGAGACCCCTGATGTACGCATACACACGTAAGCATGTTACGGTGATTACAGTTAGCACTGGCTTACTTGGGAAGAGTTTAGCGGGAGCTTTCTTCCGTGGAGGGTGGGAGCACTCGGGGGTAAAGGGGCTGGAGAATAGGCCTAAGTTTCGACATAAAAGAAAACATGGGGGGGGATTGTCCCCCATCTCTCAAAACATGGGGGGGTCATGCCCCCCACCCCCCGTCATTTCCGCCCATGCATGGGCTAGAATGGTTGGCATGGATGAAAATACCGTGGAAATCAGGTGACCATCTTTCACATCAAACTGCCATCAAAGTTGCTTCTCCATATGTGAACTGTTAAATAAAAATGATAAATATAAATGATAAAACAAAATTATCAGCAAGGTTAAAATTATTTATTCCTTCGAAACCTTGCTGTTGTTTTGATGTAATTAGGAGACATCCGTGATCCCAGAGAGCTTGCTGCCTAGCTACCTTGAAATAAAGCGCGTGATTGGTCAATTGGCGTCCGACGCAATGTCAATCGTGCATTGATTGGACAATTACTACTCGGAAAATTGGAGGTTTTTCTCGTATTTAAAAAATATGTGCAGGGTTTGTTCTTGCCGAGTTTCAGATATGATTTTTTTACACAATATGTTAAAAATTCAGGTAGTTACGTGACTTGGGTCATGAACTTAAACGAAAAAGCAGCTAGGCCCACGGCCTGTTTTCTGCCACTGCTGCCCCTTGTTCCATTTTACGCTGGTAGCCAGGACATAACCCATGCATAGGCAAAACATCTCCAATTGGATTTGCCAGGGGACACTCATCTATATTCTTACAAGACAGGCTATGTTATACATTTAGACTTGGTTAATTTATTTTCCCAAGCTGAATAGCGACAGGGGCTCCCCCTGAAGGAATCTCAAATGTACTAAGGGTTGTGGAGGTGGGGTTGACTAGCTAACTACAGTGGGAAGTAACGCTACAAAGCAAAACAATAATTGCTTCTCAGGCATCCATCTCTGGTGTTCCATCAGATCATGGCTTGCTATTCACTGAAATAAGACCAGACTAATTAAACATGACATTACCTCAGGGATTTTGACTTTCTTTGGGTTGCACATAACTTTGGCAATGAAATCAAAGTGCAGTTGTGGTCATGGTTTTTCTGCTTCCAACACCTTCCCTACACTGAGCTTTTAATAGCCCAAACAAAAGCCCTACAAAAATAATTAAGCAAGGCAGGGCCCGCAAAGGCATTGTAATGGGCATGGGTGAAAGATTCCTTGGACCATTAGTAGATTCATTCAGTGGTAAGTGGACAAATGATTTATGTGGAGCCATGTGAACAGGAGTGCTGTCTGACAGAGATGCTGTCTGTCCCGCTGAGTTACTCCAGCTTTTTGTGTCTATCTTAGCGGGTACTCCAAATCTTGCTTCACATTCTACACACCTCCCAACCTCCATTCCACCAGAGTGTCTTGCCATCAGCGATTGGAGGTTCCCTCAGAAGGGGCTGAGTTTGCAGAGATAAGATGACCAGAGCTAAAGTGTGCAACATAACTGTATCTTTATTTCTACAAGACAAGCCATGTGAAGGAAGCCCCTTAAGTACTCAGGGTGGTGCCACGTGGAGACAAAGTGCCGACCCTTTTTGTTGTCTAATTAACACCTCAGCTTCCTCGATTTTGGCACAAATGGAGGCAACCGCAAAAGATAAAGAAGGAATCAAACACATTATTTTTTTTGGTGAAGCATTAGCAAATCTCCCATTGGAGTTACATTCATTTGGCAAATTTTGAAATATCTGAATAATAGTTTAATTGAGACCCTCATTGAGCACGAGCGGTCGCAAAGCCTTTGTGGTAGCCATTTTAAAAAGCAAAGCTTCACCTAAAGACACAAATTCCATTGTGGGACCAAGTTTTTATTTCCAACACCATAGTGCTGACATTGTATTTCTGTTACCCTCTTTGTATCAACACCCTTGGTTGTCCACCCATACTAAATTTCGGTCAGTCCTTGATTCGATCGGTAAAATTCCCACTAAAGGCTGAGACTGATGGAGCAGGGTGAATGGGTGAATGCATTGGGAACCCAGCCCCTTCTCTTGCCCCCGCTGCCAGTGCGGGATCCTGTCCTCCAAACGACTTGGGAAATGCTTGCAGGAGGAGCTGGGCATAAGTGCAGATCAAGCTTTACACTCTGACACAATGAGAATTTGGAAGGTTGTGAGCAATTTGGAAGATTGTGAACTGGCTCTGGAGAGGGTTCAGAGGAAGTTTGAATGATCCCAGGAATGAGTTGATTAACCTATGATGAGCATCTGATGGCACTGGGCCTAAACTCACTCATTCTTTAGAAGAATGAGGGGAGACTTCATTGAAATGCACAGAATAGTGAAAGGCTTGGATAGAGTGGATGTGGAGAGGATGTTTCCACTAGTGGGAGAGTCTAGGACTAGAGGGCATAGCCTCAGAATTAAAGGACGTTCTTTTAGGAAGGAGATGAGTAAAGATTTCTTTGGTCAGAGGGTGGTGAATCTGTGTAATTCTTTGCCACAGAAGGTTATGGAGGCCAAGTCAGGAGATATATTTAAGGCAGGGACAGATAGGTTCTTAATTGGTACGCGTGTCAGAGGTTATGGGGAGAAGTCAGGAGAATGGGGTTAGGAGGGAGAGATAGATCAGCCATGATTGAATGGCGCAGCCTTGTTGGGCCTAATGGCCTAATTCTGCTCCTATGACTTATGATCTTAAGGGAAGTGGAACCAAAGTTACCGCTCACTCTACGGCAGTCAGACTCACACTACTGCATCTTCAAAGTCGACAACTATCTCATTTAATTTCCAGAAATATATTTTCAAATGAACATCTGTGTTGATGCTGGGGTGATCTGCCTCATTGTCACAATATGGCAACAGTACCTTGCTGGCATATTAAAAAACCTCACGTACGAGGAGTCATCCACTTGCTCATTGTTTTCCTATCAGGCTAGCAACAAATCAAGCTCATTTAAAAAAAAACTCCAGCTTTCCTGATTACTCAAGATTATGGGACAAGCATGATCTTATTTGAGGATGGTTATGGCTATATCCTGATACACCACATGCTGAAGGGAACCTGTGGGAGGTCACAGTGGGCACAGTGGCTGTCGCATGCTCATCCTGTCAACCGTGGTGAGAATACAATATACAACAAAATAATTAAATAACACCCTGCAGTGACATCTCTTTGCTTCTGTGCGAGGATTATTAAACCTCAACATGAGTTCCCTTGTTGACGTGAGCTGATGTGATTAAAGCTAATGCATGTACCTCGGACCATCTTTATTTATAGTGCGTACATGTCAATTAATTTATCCCTAAAATTAAAAAAAACACAGCATTTAGAAATACTTCAAATTCATTTATTTTTAAACTTGATTTTTTTTCTTCCCCTTTCAAAGTTTTATAACCTGATTCTTAAGAGAGAATAGATAGATACCAGACTCTCAATAGGGCGGCACGATGGCGCAGTGGTAGAGCTGCTGTCTTAAATCGCTGAGACCTAGGTTCGATCCTGACTATGGATGTTGTTTGTATGGAGTTTGTACGTTCTACCCGAGGCCTGCGTGGATTTTCTCCGGGATCTCCGGTTCCCTCCCACACTCCAAGATGTGCAGGTTTGTAGATTAATTGGCTTGGTATAATTGTGAATTGTCCCTAGTAGGATAGTGTTAATGTGCTGGAATCGCTGGCTGGTGCGGACTCAGTGGGCTGAAGGGCCAGCCTTCTCACTGTATTTCTATCTCTAAACTAAAATTGATGCAGAGTTGTCTGGGTTAATGAGAAGGTAAGGCTCTAATGGTAGCTCTTGAATGCCCTTCATCTGCAGACAGGAGGCAATTTCATTGATCTTGTTTGAAACTATTGCATTCTGATCTCATCATGGATTCCCAGTGGGTTTCAGTCCGAGACACTTGTCAGAGTGCACTTTGGGCCAACCTAGAAGCACTTATATGGTCCGCCATTCCTTCTATTAACACGGCCTCAGTCCACAATCAAGATGGTTTTTGGGAGGTCATCACAATCCATGGTGCACCTAATGTGTGTGTGGGGCAGCATCTCCTCAAGATCTCAATGGCGACCAATCTACGCTGCAGGAAAATGCTTCTTATCGAGTGGAGGAACAGGATGTGAAATGTGCTCAAATTGTTCACTGTGCCTTCTGCAGAGGTTTCAAAACATGTCTCGCAACTGCAGAGAATAAATGATTGGTCCTCCTCAGATACTGCAGGTCATTTCTATTCCTTTGTCACTTTGCATCATTTCTGATGACGAAGAAATGGGCAATGACGAAGATTATAAAAACCATTCACCTAGTCTTCTCTAGGGTTTAGCTGGGGTGGGAGATTGCAACCTTCACGTGGTTCACCCTGTTTCGACGAATGCAATCAACCCGATGTGAAAAAGATCAAATAGAACAAGTTGACCTACAACTTTAGGCAGTGCATGCCATATGCAAGAAGACGAGGGTTTAGCTTGTTGGCAGCTTCATCTAAAACACTGGCATTTTGCTTTGGAAATGGAACAGTCAGTTGCAGCCAAAATTCCATACGGTTTATGCTGATAATGCACAATGGTGGTTTTAGATCATTTGGCAACAGTCTTCATAAGCAGCCCACACACTATCTACAATTGACACGGGAGACATCCATGATGAAGCCAATTGTCTATACCCTGGAATCAAAAATGCTGCCCTGAATACTACAACACTGGACTGGCTGGATAGCACGCAACAAAAAGGTTTTCACACTACCTCCGTACACATGACGATAGACTAAATTAATCTAAATTAAAGAAGGGTCTCGACCCGAAGCGTCACTCATTCCTTCTCTCCTGTCCCGCTGAGTTACTCCAGCATTTTGTGTCTATCTTCAAACTAAACTACTGTTTGTATAGAAAGTAGACACAAAAAGCTGGATAAACTCAGCAGGTGAGGCAGCATCTATGGAGAGAAGGAATTGGCGACGTTTCTGGTCGAGACCTTTCTTCATACTGTTTGAATAACTTGGAGACAGGCAAATAATTCTGAAGGGTGGCATGTAAAATGACTCTTAAAGTGATAGGTCATATCATAAGACTGGGCTCTACAAAGGTATTAACTAAGAGGTATTCTTCTGTTAGATTATTAACCTGCTTATTGTTTACATAATGCATCTGTATCTATTTAAAACTTAATTAAAAAATGCTGAGATGAGATTTTTACAGAAACACCACAGAGCCAAGTGTTGAAGGTACTTGCCAAAGTTGATTTTTTTCCTCCCTCACTATCCTGACAGATGCCAAAGAGGACAACCAGATGTCTTCCCTTTAGAGAAAACTGATGGGGTGGAAAGACCTTTCTCCTGCATTCCTGCACATCGCAGGACTGACTTGACTTGATCAGCAGTAGCCTCCAAAGAATTCTCATCCCTTGTTCATTCACCGAGAACAACAAACCAAGAATACCATGCATGGCCCAGGGATTCTGAGACAAGGTTAGACTGGAAAAGTTGGGGTTGTGCCTGGAGTCAAGGTTGAGATGAGATTCAATGGAGGTGTACAAATTCTTGATGGGGTTAGATAGGCTAAAGATAGGAAATGTATGTTCATTAGTTCATGGGAATTGGGATACGAACCTGTGTGCAACGGATAGAACACAAAAAGCTGGAGTAACTCAATGGGTCAGGTAGCATCTCTGGAGAAAAGGAATAGATGGCGTTTCGATGAACCTTCTTCAGACGTGGGTTCCAACCCAAAACGTCACAAATTCCTTTTCTCTAGAGATACTGTCTGACCTGCGGAGTTACTCCAGCATTTTGTGTCTATCTTCAGTATAAAGCAGCGTCTGCAGTTCCTTCCTACACTGTGTGCTACAGGTACAGATGGGGTTTCGGGTGGAAGATTGCAACCTTCACGTGGTCCGCCCTGTTTCGACGAATGCAATCAACCCGGCGTGCACAATCAAATAAGATCAATTAGACCAAGTTGTCAAAGAAAACATAGAAACATAGAAAATAGGTGCAGGAGGAGGCCATTCGGCCCTTCGAGCCAGCACCGCCATTCATTGTCCTACAGCTTTAGGCTGTCACGCCATAGGTGAAAAAAAGATGAAGAAGAAAGATGGGGTTCTTTAAAAATGTGAGTGGCAATGATCTGGAACTCAGTGAAAAAATCAATCAGTGCTTCCCTAAAGGAGGTGGATGACCACTTGAAGGCGTCTAATTAGTAGACTGTGGAAAAGAGCAGGGGATGGACAAGCAGGAATTCTATATGGATAAGCAGCATGAAGCCGCGGCCTGAATCACTTCCTTAAGATTAATAATGAATCTTAATTATACTGTATATCCTGAGGCTAAACACAAATTGGAGGAACAGCATCTCATATTTCGCTTGGGCAGCCCAGTGGTATGACTATAGATTTCTCTCACTTCAGGTAGCCCCGGCATTCCCTCTCTCTCCATCTCTCCCACCCAAGTCGCACCAGCTTCTCATTTTCACCCAACAAACAGCTAACAATGGCCTGTTTCTTTTGTCATTGTTACTTTTTTGCATATCTTTCATTCATTGTTCTTTGTCTCTCGACATTATCGACTATATCTCTCATTTCCCTTCCCCCCGAGTCTCGACCCAAAACGTCACTCATTCCTTGTCTCCAGAGATGCTGCCTGTCCCGCTGAGTTACTCCAGCTTTTTGTGTCTATCTTCCTGTACCACCCTTCAGTTGACATTCTACCATCTTTACCCCATACAGAGGTCACATTTCTAAAGTTCAGATAATGACCAGACTGTGACGTTGATTCCTTTATTCTTATTCAATACACTTGCGACACTTATTCAATTTATTCTTCTTTTAAAGTAGAATGAAGGTGGTCAACAAGGCTTTTGGCACATTGTTCTTCATCAGTTAGAGTATTATGTAAAGAAGTAGAGAGATCATGTTACAGTTATATAAGACGTTGGTGAGGCCTCGTTTAGCGAATTATGTTCATTTCTGGACACCATGATATAGGAAAGATGTCAAGTTGGTAAGGGTACAGGAAAGAGTTGCAAGGATGTTGTCTGGACTCAAGGGTCTGAGCTGTAGGGTGAGGTTTAGCAGCGTGGGACTCTATTCCTTGGAGCGCAGGAGGATGAGGGATGATCTTATAGAGGTGTACAAAATCATGAGAGGAATAGATTTAGATGCACAGAGACTCTTGCCCAGAGTAGGGGAATCGAGAACCAGACGACATAGGTTTAAGGTGAAGGGAGAAATAGTTAATAGGAATTTGAGGGGTAACCTTTTCACACAAAGGGTGGTGGGTGTATGGAATGAGCTGCTAGAGGAGGTAGTTGAGGTTGGGACTACCCCAACGTTTAAGAAACAATTAAACAGGTACATGGATAGGACAGGTTTGGAGGGATATGGGCCAAACGCAGGCAGGTGGGACTAGTGGAGATGGGACATTTTGGTCGGTGTGGGCGAGTTGGGCCGAAGGGGCTGTTTCCACACTGTATCACTCCATGGCGCCATAAATGTTATTGCGATGGGTCTCCTGTAAAAATCATGTAAATATTTGGGTGGATGCATGCCGAGATGAAACATCAGCTTTACATTGCCTCGCCTCCAGGAGCTTCTTACTCCACAGGGGATTGAATGTGACGGGATTAGATGAAAGGACATTTACGAGAAATAATGGCTTGCACAGGACGGCGTGACACTGCATTGAGCAGATCGAGTTGTAAGCAGAGTGAAACAGTGCATCTTCTACTCATTCTCCATCACATATGCGCCACTGTAAATGTGAAATGGCCAACTAGTGCACAGCATTACAATAAACTTCGACTGGAGTCACTGAAGAGATTTTTCATCGCTGACTGATTGTGGTTTCTTTAACTTTCTACGTTAACCACTCAGTACATCGCCCTCCCCATTAACTGCTCTTAAGCTCACAAGCAGCGATCACGCATGTGTGATTCCCTCTTCTCCCCTCTCTCAAAAGGCTGCAGGACTAGGAAGAGCAAACTGCAGCACATTTGGGAACCACATCTGCAAAGAAGCCTAATTTAGGTGTAGGAACTGCAGATGCTGGTGTAAGCCGAAGATAGACACAAAAAGCTGGAGTAACTCAGCGGGACAAGCAGCATCTCTGGAGAGAAGGAATGGGTGACATTTCGGGTCGAGACACTTCTCCAGAAAGAAGAAGGGTCTCGATCCGAAATGTCGCCCATTCCTTCTCTCCAGAGATGCTGCCTGTCCCGCTGAGTTACTCCAGCTTTTTGTGTCTATCTTTAAGAAGCCTAATTTACATAGCAGGTGAATGGAAACATACAGAATGTACTGAGAGTGTAGGAGTTAAATTTTTTCATGAGAGTTTTACAGGATTATGTTCGTGGAAACAATGGATTTTAAAGTGCGTTATAAAGGATGAGGTTTCTGAGTACTTAGAAGCTCACAATAAAATAGGCCGAAGTCAGCTGATTTTGTGAAAGGGAGATCTTGCCTGACAAACCTGTTGGAATTATTTGAGGAAGTAAATAGCAGGATAGACAAAGGAGAGTCAGTGGATGTTGTTTACCTGGATTTACAGTAGGTCTTTGATAATGTGTTGCACGTGAGGCTGCTGAAGAAGATGAGAGCCCATGGTATCGGAGGGAAGATACTAGCATGGATAGCAGGTTGGCTGGACAGAAGAAGGCAAAGCGTGGCAATAAAGGGGGCTTTTTCCCCCAAATACATGTATTTCAAAATGACTAGGGCAGTCACGGTGGCGCAGCGGTAGAGTTGCTGCCTTACAGCGAATGCAACGCTGGAGACCCGGGTTCGATCCCGATTACGAGTGCTGTCTGTATGGAGTTTGTACGTTCTCCCCGTGACCTGCGTGAATTTTCTCCGCGATCTTTGGTTTCCTCCCACACTCCAAAGATGTAAATATAAAAATTGACCCTAGTGGGTGTAAGATAGTGTTAATATGCGGGGGTCGCTGATCGGCGCGAACCCGGTGGGCTGAAGGGCCTGTTTCCGTGCTGTATCTCTAAATTAAACTAAACTAAACTAGAATATAAAAAACTGGGATGTAATGGTACAGGTCAGACTGCATTTAGAATATTGTGAGCAGTTTTGGGCCCCATATCTGAGGAAGGATGTGCTGGCATTGGAGAGGCTGCAGAGGGGGTTTATGAGAATGATCCCTGGAATGGTTAGTTTAAGATATGATGAGCGCTTGACAGCACTGGGCTTGTACTCGCTGGAGTTTAGAAGGATGAGGGGGGACCTATCGAAACTTACCAAATAGTGAAAGGCCTGGATAGAATATACGTGGAGAAGATGTTTCCACTAGTGGGAGAGCCTAGGACCAGAGGCCACAGCCACAGAATAAAAGGACTTTCCTTCAGAAAGGAAATGTGAAGGAATTTCTTTAGTCAGGAGGTGGTGAATCTGTGGAATTCATTGCCACAGGACTGCAATGGAGGCCATTGATGGATATTTATGAGGTGAAGATTGACAGATTCATAATTAATAATGGTGTCAGGGGTTATAGAGAGAAGGCAGGAGAATGGGATTGAGAGGGAAAGATAGATCAGCCATGATTGAATGGCGGAGTAGGTCGCATGGTCTAATCCTGCTCCTAAAACTTATGAACCTATGAAACATTGCCCGAACTCTAAACTCCATTAGTAAAAGCAACATGTGGTATATGTGACACTTTACGATACCATTGTTTTCATACAAAGTGGACGTAATTGCTTTTAATGTATTTTAACGGTGTTAAAACAGCAATGTGGGACACCTGGATGCGTCTGTATCAGCCCATTGCATTTTATTGCAACTCTACGCTACTTCATAGATGCTCTTAATGGATCTATTACAATACAAACACTTATCTCAGCTACAAAAGAGTGTTGCTGGTGAATTAATTTAAGCTGCAAAGATGGGAAGGGGAGTTAATGTTCTCTTAACGATCAGGGGGCTCTGTGGAGAATTGTGAACCGAGCCCACTTGAGGCAGGACAGACACAAGATGCTGGAGTAACTCAACGGGACAGGCAGCATCTCTGGAGAGAAGGAATGGGTGACGTTTCTGGTTAAGACTACTTCTTCAGTCTGAAGAAGGGTCTCGACCCAAAACATCACCCATTCTTTCTGAATAGACCATTATCTCTTTATTTGCACTTTATCTGCTTATTTATTCATGTGTGTATATATTTATATAATGATATATGGACACACTGATGTGCTCTGTATTCATGCCTACTATATTATGTTATGCTGAAGCAAAGCAAGAATGTCATTGTCCTATCTGGGACACATACAATAAACTCTCTTGTCTTGACTTGACACTTCATGTGTTGCAAAACTCACCCTGATGCAAAGGGTCAAATGGGGTCTGTGCAACAATTATCACTTAAAGCAGTTCTTTTAATATTGTGGAAGATTTTATTTGTATTTATTTATTTATTTGTTGGATCTGTACATCAATGGGAATTGAGACATATATTGCATGTGTCTAATTGACTTTAGAAGGTGATGACAAGCTGCCTTTACAAAATTGCTGCATATTTTCTGGTGAAGTTATGGGCCTGTCCCACTTAGGCGATTTGTCAGACGACTGTCAAGTCGTGCAGGTCGCTGAAAAACCGCCGACTGGAACGGTGACTGTCAGAGTGGAACACACGCACACACACACACGCATCGCTTCCTTCACAAGCCGTTATGCAGGCGGGGGACAGGGCAAGCGGGGGGAGCGCTGTCTGAGTGAAATTCACACGGTGCAAAGCCAAGGTGATACAGACACACACACAGATGAACAGGAAGGTTGGCGCAGTAATTAAGACGGTGAAAGCACAGTGTAGGGGAAGGGTCACGTAAGTCCTTTAAAAGGGGGGGGGGAGCGGGGAGAGAAGGGGGGAGAAGGGGGAGGCGGGGTGGGGAGGAGTGGAGACAACTTTTAAAAAGCCAGAGATACACTGCTGCGCAGCTCGGAGAACATTAACATTACCGGTCGGTTATCCTTGGTTCTGAAAACTACCGTTTACGTTTTTTTACCCAATGAGCCAATGAAATTCACTGGTCAGCACTGGCTACAACCTATGAGAACCTACGACAACCTACGACCTCCTGCCGACCCACTACCACTGTACCTACAGCACGAGAAATCTCGCTATTCTCCATGGCGGTTTCATTCTGGTCGCCGCTAATTTTTCAACTAAAAAGTTGCCTAAGTGGGACAGGCCCATAACTCACACATTGCTGCCCGGTGGGAAGTTTCAGGAATGGCACCGAGCAACAGTTAAGGCAATGGGATACATATCCAGGTCAGGATGGTGAGCACAGCTGCTTGTCGTGGTATTTCCATGTACCTGAAACGTATTGCATCCAAGTGAATAAGATTACGGGCAGGGAAGACCTGATGAAATAGCCTTGATGATTAATGACAGTACATTTTGCAGATGGTACACACTGTGCCTACCGTGTGGTGGTGGACAAGGTACCAATCAAGTGGACTGCTTTATAGAAACAAAGAAAATAGATGCAGACGTAGGCCACTTGGCCCTTCGAGCCATTCAATATGATCATGGCCGATCATTCAAAATCAGTACCCCCTTCCTGCTTTCTCCATATCCCTTCATTCATCCCTTAGCCCAAACACCTATATCTAGCGCTCTCTTGAAGACATCCGGTCAATTAGCCTCCAATGCCTTCTGTGGCAGAGAATTCCACAGATTCACAACTCTCATGGTGAAAACGTTTTTTCTTCATCTCAGTCCTAAATGGCCTACCCCTTATTCTTAAATCAACCTGGATTTGATCCTGGATGGTGTGAGATTCTTGAGTGTAGTTGGGAGTGTGCATCCAACCAAGCATAGAGTTTCCATCAAGCTCCTGACTTGTAGATGATGGAATGGCTTTGGGGCGTCAAGGGGAAACTTGTCCATTATCCCAGAACACCCAGGGTCTGATGGCCTCTTGCAGCTTTGATGATGGGATACTTGGCACCAGGAATGCAATTGAATGTTAAACGTGGTTAGATTCCCCCGATGTTCGATTTGGCCATTGCAAGGTATTCCCATGGTACTGATGTTATCTCCCACTTATCAGCCTGCGCCTGAATGTTGTCCAAGTCTCACTACAAGCAAGTCTTACCAACTGTTGCTGGGTCTGCTCAATTTGCAGAGCAATTGCAAATGTAAATTAACATTGCGCTGTCATTAGGAAACATTCCCGCTCCTGTTCTTGTAATGGGAGGAAATTCATCAATGTAACCGCTGAAGGTAGTTGATCCGAGCACGTTGCTCCAAGGAAGTGTTGCAGGGGCATCCTGGGGCTGCGAAGATTGATGACTGTAACGCAATACTGGCCGGTTTCGAGGATTGAGATTGATGGTGGAAGAAGATCACTCAAAACAATATAACATTTAAAACATTTATTAAAGCAACATTAAAGCAACAACCAAGGAAAGAAGATAGCAGTGGAATAGCAATATCCCATCAGTTAGTGCAACAATAAAAACACAAATAAGCGATGATTTAAATAGAATCTGAAAATAGCAAATAAACACTGAATCTCACGTCTTTTAGCCTTGAAGGCTATATGTTCAAAAGCTTGATGGAAATTCTGTTTAAAAGCTGGGACTACAGATCTTTTGAGGAATGTGTTCCCTAGGCATTGCTCCAGAAGCTCATCCTGGTGAAGTCGCCTCTCTCTCTCTCTCTCTCTCTCTCTCTCTCTCTCTCTCTTTCTCTCTCTCTCTCTCAGAAGGTGAGGATCATACAAAAATAGCAATGAGTCTCATGGCCTTCTGCCCAATGGGGATTCCTGCTTGTGATGGCTGGTCTGGAGAACTCAAGGGTCCTGGCACCGTTCCAATCCTGGGCTGAGTTGAAGTCCAGAGCTAGTCTCGGATGTTTCTGAGAAGGTGGAAGTTTATCTCCGTGACCTTGCAGATTGCCTCATGATTTACTGGTTCTTCTAAAATACCCCGAGCAACTTCCCAAACACCAAATTGTTTTTCCAAGAGAGCCTGCTTATTTGCTACGTGGTACTGTTAAATTAGCCGAAAAGCCTGCATATGGCGGTTAGCAATGTATTTAGTCATTAGTAAGCAGGTTATTGGTGAGGAAGTGTCACTTTATAGAACTGTCAGCAATATCTTCCATCACCTTGCTGGTGATTGAGAATAAACTGATTTTGCAAAAATTGGCTAGCTTGCATTTGTTCTGCTTTTGTGCACAGGATTAAACTAGGCAATTTTCCACGTTGTCCCACGGATGCCAGTGTTGGAACGGCACTGAAACAGCTTGGCTAGAGTGGCTGGTTCTGGAATGTAGGACTGCAATACGACAGCTGGGATGTTGTCTGCTCCCTTAGCTTTGCCTGTACTCAGTGCTCTCAGCCGTTTCTTGGAATCAAATTGGTTGAAGACTGGCTTCTGTGATACTGACAATCCCAAGAGGAAGCAGAGATGGGTTGTTCAATCGGCAGCCCTGGCTGAACAGGATTACCAACGTTTCATCCTTATCTTTGGCATTCACATGCTTAGCCCTGTCAATGTGGAAGAAATGAACGTTCTCACAGACATGTCTGAACTCTTTAATGTTCCACCCGGTCTGTAACTGGATGTAATGTTTAAGAAAAAACTGCAGATGCTGGTAAAATTGAAGGTAGACACAAAATGCTGGAGTAACTCAGCGGGTGAGGTAGCAATTATGGAGCGGAGGAATTGGCAACGTTTCGGGTCGAGACTCTTCTTCTCGACCCGAAACGTCGCCAATTGATTCTCTCCTCAGAAGCTGCCTCACCCGCTGAGCTTCCCCAGCATTTTGTGTCCACCTGTAACTGTATGTAGCAGGATCGCAGAGCTTTGCTCTCATTGTGACAACACTTGTCCATCGAACGCTGTTTGGCTTGTAGGTAGTTCTGCACTGCAGCCTGATGAGGCTCACACCTTGTTTTTGATATGCTTGATCCTGCTGCCTGCAAACGCTCTTGAACTCATTATTGGAAGAGTGTTGATTCCCTTGCTTAATACTACAGAGACAGTAAGAGATTTCTAGGTCACAAAGACAGAGGTTGTGGTGATATAACACTTCAGCAGCAGCTGATGGTCCAATTGCTGTTCGGAGTCACTTTGGAGCTGCCAGGAACGATGTGAGTCTGTCCCATTGAGCATAGTTTGAGTGCTGCACAACACCATGGCCAACGTCTCCCCAAGGACCTTGCAATCATCTACCCTTGATATTATGGACAGCCATATCTTCCATAGATAGATTGGCACGGGTAAAGTCAATGGTGTGATGCATCACTCACGATGTACCACAACTCTAATCTGGCAACGCTGTCCTTCAGTAATTGACCAGCTCAATAAGTTGCTGTGCTGGACACGGAAGTTCCCCGCTGCATATTTGGGCCTTGCTAATTTCAATGCTTCTCGGCATTTGCTGATGGTTTACTATTGTCGCATGTACTGAGATGTTTTTTGTTCTATCCAGGCAAATACCGTACACAAGTTCAACCGGTAGTGCAAAAAGAGAAAGGGAAAGGAATGCAGAATATAGTGTTATACCTGTAGCTACAGAGAGAGAGCAGATACAAATGAGCAAGGGGCGCGACAAGATAGATTGGGATACATGGCGTACATCTTTAGTTTATGAGAGGTCCATTCAATAGTCTGATTACAATGGTGAGGAACCTGTTCGAGAATCTAGTGGTACATTCTTCCAAGTATTGTTTAAAGATGGAGGAGCATAATTTCATGAGCTGAAGGAGGACGGATATTGGTAATCAGGACGGGGTCATCTTGTGTGGGGAGGGACTGCAGATGCAGGTTTAAACCGAAGACAGACACAAGAGCTGGAGTAACTCAGCAGGTCGTCCGTCCCATATTATAAACACAGTCAGCGGGACAGGCAGCATCTCTGGAGGAAAGGAATCGGTGACGTTTCGGGTCGAGACCCTTCTTCAGACTGAGCATCGGGGGAAAGGGGAACGAGAGAAGATGTAGGCAGTACTTGGGAGAAATGAATGGAGGATGTGCAAACCCAATTTTAACCTGATCACTTAAGATTTGGACTCAATTACTGCCTCTACGCCACAGTGACTACACGTCAAAGTGACCGCTTATGGAGCAATATGGGACGGGATCGTCAACAAATTCTGAGGAAGGGACTCGACCCGAAACGTCACCTATTCCTTTTCTCCAGAGATGCTGCCTGTCCCACTGACTGTGTCTATAATATGGGACGGATGACTGCTATGATGAGCTGCTGCATGAGTTCAAGATCTCTCTCTCCTTTCACTCTTGGCTAAGCAATCAAATTCAATGCCAACCAAAGGACAGCTCAACTGGGCACGTCGTCATATTGGCCATTAATCAATGTCTGTCACTTCTGTAGCCTCCTGTCTGATGTAGCAATTGTTGAATGGATGTATCTATGCTCCCTGTTGCAGTTCTCCAGCATTTGATTGCCGGTTATCACTATAAGTCTGACAAAATATCGAACTTACAGCATAATCAGAAACTGAAGAATGGCTTTCTTTTTAAAATCTTTTGACAAAATCCCATCCATAACGATGATAAGCTGCACTGCTGTCAGCAGTAACCATCCCCTCTCCCTCTCACACAAAGCACAGAATTAATGCTTTGAGATACAGTTAGTTATCTTTAACAACAGGTTTCAGTATTTATGCAAACAGGAGGAAAAAACATTTTATTTGCATTCCAATCATATTTGTCACACCAGATGACAATATCAATGTAACTGAATATATGATAGATATAAACAGCGACAGTCGTAACTATTCCATTACTAAGTCATTTGAAACATTATTTACGATAAGCTTAGATTTAGACCAACATAAAATCCCCAAATTTTATGAAAGAAATAATCATTTTTACTGCATTCAAATGAGGGATGTGGGTAAGTAGAAACAAAGAACTGCAGATGCTGGTTAATACACAGAAGCTCAAAGTGCGGGAGTAACTCGGCAAGTCTGCCAGCATCTCTGGAGAACATGCATATGTGATGTTTCAGGTTGAGGCCTTTCTTCAGAACGTTTGTGTGTGCGGGAGGATGGGGGGTAGTAAAGCTGGAAAAGGGGATAGGCTTGGCAGTTGATAGGGTCTTTTTTTACCCTCCATCTCCCACTGGCAGGTAATGTGGGTATCACTGGCACCTGGTGTGGGTATCTCTACCCAGCTCTAACCACAGGCAGCGGTGACGTGCGCCACTTTCTCAGAGCACCCCAGCTCATTTGGAGAAGATACTGTCAAAGTTCTGCTTGGTTGGAGGTTCCGGGATTTTACCGCTGCTACAAGAAATGAACAATTCCTTTCCAATTCAGGATGGAGTTTAACTTAAAGGAGAATGTGGTGGTGGCAGTGTTTCCATCTGTTTCCCTCATAGAGGTATACAATATGGAAACAGGCCATTTGGCCCAACTTGTCCTTGCACTGGACCTCGATCATTCTAAACCTTTCCTACTCCCAAACTCATCCAAATGTTCTTTTAAATGTTCTAATTTTACCCATTTCCTTTGACAGCTAATTCTATACACCCACTGCCTTCTTTTGCGGAAAAATATGCCCCTCAAATCCCCTTTAAATATTCTCCCTCTCAGCATAAACCTATGCCCTCTAGTTTTAGACGCCTCTGTCCAAGGAAAATGACTGTGTCCATTCACCGTATCTATGCCCCTCGTGATTCAATAAACTTCTGCGAGGAAACTTCTCGGCCTCCTTTGCTCCAGTGGAAACAGGCGCAGCCTAGCCTAAATGTGCACGTTACTGCCATCACCCTCTTCATCAGAACGGGTAGAGAGGAAGGCGTGACAAAGGCAAAATACGTGTTCTCCAACATGGAACCAGGGTGAGGTCCATTCCCAGGTGAGGTCAAGTCTGTAAACATTGAAACATGGAAAATAGGTGCGGGAGGAGCCATTTGGCCCTTCGAGCCAGCACAGCTATTCATTGTGATCATGGCTGATCATCCACAATCAGTAACCCGTGCCTGCTTTCTCCCCATATCCCTTGATTCCGCTAGCCCCTAGAGCTCTATCTAACTCTCTTTTAAATTCATCCAGTGAATTGGCCTCCACTGTCTTCTGCGGCAGAGAATTCCACAAATTCACAGCTCTCTGGGTGAAAACGTTTTTTCTCATCTCAGTTTTAAATGGCCTCCCTTTTATTCTTAAACCGTGCCCACTGGTTCTGGACTCCCCCAACATTGGGAACATTTTTCCTGCATCTAGCTTATCCAGTCCTTTTATAATTGTATATGTTTCTATAAGATCCCCTCTCATCCTTCTAAATTCCAGTGAATACAAGCCCAGTCTTCCCACTTTCCTCATATGACAGTCCCGCCATCCTGGGGATTAACCTCGTGAACCTACGCTGCACTGCCTCAATAGCAAGGGTGTCCTTCCTCAAATTAGGAGGACCAAATCTGCACACAATACTCCAGATGTGGTCTTACCAGGGCCCTGTACAACTGCAGAAGGACCTCTTTACTCCTAGACTCACATCCTCTCATTATGAAGGCCAACATGCCATTAGCTTTCTTCACTGCCTGCTGTACCTGCATGTTTACTTTCAGTGACTGGTATACAAGCACACCCAGGTCTCATTGTACTTCCCTTTTTCCTAATCTGAGATAATAATCTGCCTCCTTGTTCTTGCCGCCAAAGTGGATAACCTCACATTTATCTACATTATACTGCATTGTAGTGTTTAAGTCAGATGATCCCAAGCATTATAAGATTCTAACGGGAGAATGAGGAGACCGTGGCTGACAAGGGAAGTTAAAGACAGCATAAAACTAAAAGAGAAGGCATATAACATTGCAAAGATAAGTGGGAAACTGGAGGATTGGGAAGCTTTTAAAAAACGACAGAAGGTAACCAAACAGGCCATACGGGGAGAAAAGATGAAATATGAAAGTAAGCTAGGCAATGATATAAAAGAGGACAGTAAAAGTTTCCTCCGATATATAAAGGGTAAGAAAGAGGCAAGAGTGGACGTTGGACCACTGGAAAATGATCCTGGAGAAGTGATGATGGGGAATAAATTTGGCAGATAAATTTAATACGTTTTTTTGTATCAGTCTTCACAGTAGAAGACACCAACAACGTGCTGGAAATTCAAGAGAGAGTGAAGGGCCTGTCCCACTTGGGCGACCTAATCCGCGAGTTCGGGCGAGTTTGCCGTCGACCCATACCCGCAGCATGGTCGACACGAGGTCGTAGGAGGTCTTTGTAACTCTCCTTCGTTCTCGAGAGCGGTCTCCGCGTACTCAAGGCCTCAGCTAGGTCGCGCGTTTTTTTCAACATGCTGAGTAAAAAAAGGTCGCCATGGAAAAAATCGATACTTTTTTTACTCGTAGGTTTAGTCGTAGTTGGTCGTAGTAGGTCGGCATGTTAGTCGTAGGTAATCGAGGGTAGTCAAAGGTAGTCGTAGATAGTCTTCAACATAGTCGAAGGGAGGTCAAGGGAGGTCGAAGGAGGTCGTCTTCACTCTTCACTATTTGGTGTCCAATTTTCCCGAAGTTAGTCGTAGCTAGTCGTAGTTAGACGAAGCTAGTCTTCAACATGGTCAACGGAGGTCGAAGGAGGTCTTCTACATAGTCAAAGGAGGTCTTCAACATGACATTTTTTCAAACTCTCCTAAACGCTTCTAAACTCGCCAATTGGGTTGCCCAAGTGGGACAGCCCCTTCAGGGGGTGGAAATTCGTGGAGAGGCTATTACCAAAGAGAAGGTGCTTGGGAAGCTGAAAGATCTGAAGGTGGATAAGTCACCTGGATTGGATGGGCTGCACCTCAGGATTCTGAAAGAGGTGGCTTTTAGAGATTGTGGAGGCTTTAGTTGTGATCTTTCAGGAATCGCTAGATTCAGAGGAGGTTCCAGATGATTGGAAAATTGCAAATATTACCCCGCTGTTCAAGAAGGGAGCAAGACAGAATAGTGGAAACTATAGGCCGGTTACCCTGACTTCAGTGGTTGGTGAGATTTGAAGAGTCCATTTTGAAAGGCGAGGTTTCTGGGTACTTAGAAGCACGCGAATAGGCCAAAGTCAAGATGGTTTTGTGAAAGGGAGATCTTGCCTGATGAACCTGTTGGAATTCTTTGAGGAAGCAAATAGCAGGATAGACAAAGGAGAGTTAGTGGATGTGGTTTACCTGGATTTTCAGAAAGCCTTAGATAAGGTGCTGCTCGTGAGTCTGCTAAGGAAGATGAGTGCCCATAGTATCAAAGGGCAAATACTAGCATGGATAGCAGGTTGGCTGAATGGCAGAAGGCAAAGAGAGTGGCAATAAAAGGGGCCTTTTCAGATTGGCTGCCATTGACTAGCAGAGTTCCGCAGTGGGTCGGTGCTGGGGCCGCTACTCTTCACGTTGTATATTAATGATTTGGATGAGGGAATTCAAGGCTTTGTGGCAAAGTTTGCAGATGATAGGAAGATACGTGGAGGGGCAGTTAGTGTAGAGAAAGCAGGGACTGCAGAAAGACAGGTTGGGAGAGTGGCGGATGGAATGCAGTGGAGCCTTGTATTTTGGTAGTAGGAATAATGACGCAGACTATTTTCCCAAACGGGGACAGATTTCAGAAATCAGATTTGCACGGGGACTTGGGAGTACTGGTGCAGGATTCCCAAAAAGTAAATTTGCAGTTCAATCGGTGGTAATGAAGGCAAGTGCAATGCTAGCATTTATTTCTAGAGGGTTACAATATAAAAACAGGGATGTAATGCTGAGCATTATAAGGCACTTGGAGCATGGCAAACATTTTTTTCCAGATATTAAACCAATCTGCTTTCCCTCTATTTAAGTGGACATAAAAGATCAGGCCATTAAAATAAATTCCAGGATTTCTCTGGCTGCACCGACTAACTTTCATTTTATAATAAAAGGCAGCAGATATTCGTTTCCTTTGTTGTACAAGGGATGTTAAGTTCCCGCATTTCTCTGCATCATAACCTGTTGCACTTCAAAAGAGAAACAGCAATTAGTTGCGAAGCCCTGAAGGACATCTCCAGGAGGTAAGGCGTGTTGCAGGAGTATCTTTTTGATGCATCATGAAAAGGTTGCTGAAAAACAGGATGTTTCAGCCTTCGACGTAACGAACCTCACTCTTCTGCAGAGTGCTGTCTGTTTCACATCAGTCACACCATAGGCTATCAAGAGCAAAACAAGATCAGAGTGAAACCAAAATTGAACTTTTCCAGGTTCAATTTGATACATTTTTTGGAAGATCTGGTGTTGGAGCACGTCACAGAAATATAGTTTTAAATAAATTGGCCTTGAAAGAAAAGGCAATATTTCTAAATTTTTATAAAATCATTGTTGATGTACTTTTGAAAAATAAATTCATCACCCCGCATGCATTAATAAACTGATGGTTGGGTTGGGCAGGCGGTGTTGGTGTAATCGGGCAGAAGTTAGGGCAGAGGCATGCTTGTCCTGCACAATGTGGGAGAGCAGGTCACCTCCCAGTGCATGACTGCAGGAAGTAGCTGGGCCACGCCGAGGATCATCGGGGATGCTGACAGCATCATGGAGGGGGGTTTTGGAGAGGTGGCAAGGTGCAGACAAGTAGTTGCTGGGTGATCATGAGGAAAGATACAGAGAGTTGGTCGAGAGTCAGGCATATACCATGGCCATTCCCCTCGTACACGTCTACTACTTTGGATTCGTGACGGGGGCAGTGTGGGTGATGACTGTTCAGGAGTAAGCAGAAACAGCAGCCATGTCTATGTCACCAAGACTGGCTCTGACTTGGTGTTGAAGGTTATGGGGAGAAGGCAGGAGAATGGGGTTAGGAGGGAGAGATAGATCAACCATGATTGAATGGCAGAGTAGACTTGATGGCCCGAATGACCTAATTCTAATTCTACACCTATCACTTTTGACCTTATGACCTTACAGCAGGGAAGGATGATGTCAGTCAAGGCTATCGTGATTGGAAACCCATTAGTTAAGGGGACAGGCTGGAGTTTCTGTGGGGCTAGTATGTTGCCCTCCTGGTGCCAGAGGCAAGGCTCTCGGAGAAGCTGCAGAACATTCCCAAGAAAGGAGGTAAGCAGCCAGAGGTCATTGTGCACATTGGCACAAATGACATGGACCTGTGACATTCCTTCGAACGCAGGCGGATTTTATCAAGGTGTATAAAATCATGAGGGGAACAGATAGGATGAATGCACAGAGACTTTGACCCAGAGTAGGGGGACAAGAGACAAGAACCATAGGACATAGGTTAAAAGGTGAGAGGGGAAAAATGTAACAGGAACCTGAGGGGCACCTTTATCACACAGAGGGTGGTGGGTACATGGAATGAGCTGCCAGACATTTAATAGACATTTGGACAGGAGCATGGATAGGAAAGGTTTCGAGGCATTTGGGGCGAACACAGGTAGGTGGGACTAGCGTAGATGGCGCATCTTGCTCGGCATGGGCTACGTGGGCCGAAGGGCCTGTTTCCGTGCTGCATGACTCTATAAAGGTATGGCATGATAAGTAAATTTGGAAATGACACAAAATGAGGTGGTAATTAAGGCTATCAAGAAGGGTATCAACAACTACAACAACAACGCCATTAAGTGGGCTAAGCTTTGGCAAATGGAGTTCAATTCAGATAAGTGCAAAATGTTACATTTTGGGAAGTTCTAGGAGTTGCAGAGCAGAGGGACCGAGGAGTACAAGTGCATAGCTCCCTGAAAGTTAAGTCACAGAATGCTGAAGTTTGCCTTTGGCACAGTAAACGGCCTGTCCCACTGAACGAGCTAATTCAAGAGTTCTCCCGAGTTTCCCCTGATTCGACCTCGGAGAATTATGGTAATAGCCGCTCGTAGTTACTCGGGGCTCTCGTGGACATTTTTCAACATGTTGAAAAATCTTCACGAGTCTTCACGAGCTTACCGCGTTTCCCGAGTACCTGCCGTTGGCTGTACGAGCCGCTAAGAGACGTCCCGAGTTCCGACGTACCCGATACGTACATTCTACGTGCTTACCATGAGTTTGATTTTTTTTTAATCTCGGGAGAACCTTCATCAATTAAGTAACTGAATCTGGGAATGTATGTTACAGTTGTACAAGATATTGGTGATGCCACACTTAAGAGTTTTGTGTTCAGTTTTGGTCACCCTGCTATGAAAGATGCCGTTAAGCTGGAAAAATGCAGAAAAGATTTACAAGGATATGGCCAGGATTCGAGTGAACGAGCTTTATGGAGAGGTTGGACAGGCTAGGACTTTATCCTTTGGAGTGTAAGAGATTATGGAGGTGTCTAAAATTGTGAAAGTTGCATAACACTGTAGGCCAAAGTGGACTGGAATTTTAACAGTTTTCTGTTAATAAAGTATCATCTCCAATTGAAGTCGGCAAATTGTAGCACATTTATGGCAACTCAAATTTATAGCAAGGTTGACCATTCGCATTGCATTATTCCGGTGTTGAAGATCAATTGGGAAGTGTGTGAGTGGAAGCTGAAATCTTCAAGCTCTCATGCAGTATCCCAGCCTATTAAATTACAATTAGATATCCTGAAGCATTTATATCAGGTGAATGCTAATTCTTCAACAGGCCAGGAACCTTACCATTTGCTTTCAGTGCTGCTACTGCACATAATCACAGCTTGAGGACTCATTAGTACTCAATACTGAACTGCAGATGTAGGCTCAATATATGCAACTCCAAACGCATCAACGGCCCCATAACCACACAGATTTTTAATTTTACTTCGGAGTCACGTGAGTGATTCCGTGAAGAACCCCGTCTAGGCCGCAAGCACGTCAGTACGTCAGCCGCACTGGTGCAAGCACCAGACTGGCAGGGCAGCGCTCCTGCCAACGGTAAGTTAAACCTAGAGGTAAGTTTGTTTTATTTACCAGGTTTTTTCAGGCAGGAGCCTCTCTTCATAGAGGTTCTCCTGCAGCCCGACGAGTGTGCTGGTTATGGACCGTGTAGAAACCCAGTCCGACCGGGGAAGCGGATAACCGGCAAATAGATCGGTTTGCGAGATAAGGAGTCGCTAACAAGGCGACTCCCAGCTTGCGGGGATGCCGTGAAACGGCAAGAAATTAACGCCAGAGTCGCTGACAGTGCAGTCAGCGGCTCTCAGCCTGTGGGGAAGCCGTTGGAACGGCAAGGACGTAACGCTAGAGTCACTGACAGTGGGGTCAGTGGCTCACAGACGTTGGTCCCCAGGCAAGGAATAAAATGGGACTCATTCAGTCCTATTTGGACTCAGGTGAGTTGGGCTGCAAAGGGTTTCTCTTAATAATAAAAGTATGTATGTTATAGTGCTTTTCTTAAAGTTAAAATCTAAAGGCAAAGTTAAAATCATAAAAAGTTATTGTTATATGTTTCTGACAATGCAATCCTTGTTGTTTAGCACAAGTTGCTGTGAATTGTTTTAACCCTTCACAGGTAAAGCTGTACACTAAAAATGTTGATTTAGTGAGCTTACATTGTAATAGTGCGGGGCTATGGGACAGGCCGTGCCAGCAGCGCCTGACAGGGCTGCTTCATGTATGAAAGTGCCGGCCTACGGGAGAGCCATGCCAGCAGCGCCTGATACAGGGCTGTTTCATTTGTGACATTACTGGCCTACGAGAGAGCCATGCTAGCAGCACCTGGTACAGGGCTGTTTCATGTCAAAAAGCGCCGGCCTTTACGAAAGGCGGCGCCAGCAACGCCTGGGACAGGGTTGCTCAAGTTCACACATAATCTGCTACGCCCACGGAGTCGGGAGATTATTCTCCACCCGGGCTGGATAGCAAGGCCCACGGAGTCGGGGGATGAATTCCTCACCGGGGCTGGATAGTGTGTTTGAAACGACTATCCCAAATACAGCAACTGTTGCATACAGTGCTACAGCAGGGCACACGCCAACAGGAGGAGTGGCAGCGCCATCCCGAACAAAAAGGCGCCAGCAGTATCTAGTAGAGAACTGTTTGATAGTACCTTCATAGATGAGGATTTGTTCAGACATCGACTCTGATGGTAGGGTGAGACAGAAGTTCCACCTCCGCAGGCCGCACCAGCAGCGCCAGTTACAGAGCTGCTACAGGTCTCCCTCTTGGAGGCAGAGACCAAGACGGGTCAGTATCCTGCTGACACTGAGTCTCAGGGTATGGTTGTGGTGCATATCCCAAGGGATGAAGGGCACGTGTCAGAGTTACCTTTTTTCAGACAACAAAGTTGCCATCCCAGCAGAATATTCTATTTGGGTATAGGTCCAATGGGTATCAGTATTGGTATCCTGCGCCGTGCGGCAGCCTGTTTAGGGCTGCCTACGAATCACCCTCTCTGAGGAGGGAAGAGCAAAAGGTCAAGATATAACTGACTCCAGGCTCTAAAGAAGTCAATAGAACATACTGAAGCACATATGTGCCGGCAGTGAACAGCGCCAACAGGGGGATGTGAGAGCCAGCCGCAGAATCTGTTATTCAGGTAGGACTATTCAACAAGGGAAGAAAACCTGGCAGTCGAATCAATTAAGGCCAACGGCGGGCAAAGGTCATCGTTTCAGAACGCACCACAGGCGCTCATCGGCAGTAAGGCGGTTCACTGGAGCTGGGGGCAGTATGATAGCTCAGAAATTCCATGCACCTTACCAACCCTACTCAACAAAATGGGTCTAGCACTTCCAAAATATGGGTAAGTGCACTGTTCACAAGTTGTAATATTACATTTGTTTTGTACAACACACAAAGGGTAAAAATATCTGGTTGAGGCACAGTCGTAGCATTCCAAGCAAGTTTGGATTATGGCCAGGGTTATTTTTTAAAAGTTAAGGTTCGGAAATTGGGCAAATGTTCTCATGCAAACCACCCATGGAATAGGCAGGAGTGGCATGTTATTATGAAGAATGGAGAGTGTCGGGCATATGAACTATCCGAATATGAAAACTTATTTTTCCTGACTAACAACAGATTCATAAGGGTCAAAGATCCATGATATGCAAATCCCATTACAGAGGTTATCAAAGACAATATAACTGTACTAATAACAGTAAAGCTTTGCGGAATGAGATAAACTGTTCATTGGGATTTACCTTTAATTATTATTAGCCTTGACTCCAGCCTGTGGCAAGAGATTGGAGTTAATAGCAATCTGTTATAAAACAGAGTTTTATTTTCATCAAGAGTAATTGGCAATATAGCAGCTGTGTTTCAGCTGAGCAAATCAAGGAACTGATTTTGTGTAAGTAGCAACCTCTCAAAGGACAATTAGACCATTGTTAACAACCTTATGCTATTGTCAGCTGAAGCTACCTCAGTCACAATGATGAAAAAACAGTATTCAGCATTGCTGAACATTACAATAAACGCATTTGAACTTGAACTTGAAATTCGCTACAGTAGTGTGGTCAATCGAATTCAGTTATTACAAACTGATGCTAAGGACTCTAAGATGAGAAGTTCCGAATACCATCTCTACTTGGAAGTATTGGAGATTTGCATGAGTTACCAATTCTTCAATTGTTGGTATCAACTAAATATATACACTAGATGCACCCCATGGGTAAGGGGCTATTGAGCGAATATACATATTCTACATGCTCAACTTCAAGTTGCTGCTCTACGATGGTGACATATGTTAGTCACATGGCAATCAAGTAAGTATCCTGTAATAATTACCTAATCTCCTTTGCCACTGGTGTATCATCCAGTTCAGATCGATGACAACACAGAATAGGTATTGGATCTCAAAGTATTATGAAAGTATGGTTCAATATTACATCGAATATCGACATGTTGGTGCATGTTTATTCACTGATTGCAAAAATATGTGGCACAGCAGTGCAGAGAAATACATTCTCGCTGCAAAAGGAGGAGTGGTCTTTTATGTTTTCCTCCATTTTTTGCCTCATTAGCCGGGTTTTAAAACAGTCAGCAAGACCTCACTTGGGTTCATACTGTTGGTGGCTAAGCAGCCATGTTGCCTGCTTCGTCAGGCATTATGGCACAACGGTATACGGTTATTCCCAAAAACAAGAATTTGCTGGTTCAAACTGTGGTTCAGGAGACCGGCCTTCGCACAATAAAACAATGATTGACTTACACATTTTGAATGGATTGACTTATGCCTCAGGTTGTCACATCAAGCCATGAATGTGCTCACTGCAGAGGGCAGGGATAGCACCCAAAAAAGCAGTACATTCCTATTGAGGGGATCAGAAGTGATTTGTTTAAATGTTAATGTTACATTTAATACGGTACAGATTACTGACATTTTCCAGTTCATTCTTAAATGGTATTTGACAATAATTCAGTTATAGAGACACTACAGCTGCAACGAAAGGGAACTACTCTGTCGGGTTCAACCCAGATATCGAGTTGTTAAAAAGATCTTGACACAAGTTCTCCCACTACAGGATTATGCAGTTGGTTATTGAAAATGTGTGAACATTACTTCACCAAGGGGTTCCAGCTACATCCTTAGTTATGACACTAATATCAGCACAACGACAGCAAACATTGCAAACGCTGTGGCTAGATAGGATGGAATTGGCTGCAGGTGCCATTACATTTTACATTCTGCTCTACACAAACAGACCAGACCAGGGGTGGCATGATTTAAGATCATTTTTCGGATACCCCACGGTCTCACGTCTATGTTATCAAGGCCACCAGAATCCTAAGAAGTGTGGAATCAGCATTGTTTATTAATCAACAAACAACGACACAAAGGAAGGTCGGTTCAGACTATTTCAAGGAGCCTGCAGCAGGTTCTGGGTTATACAGGTATTAACACTGACGATTGTATATCTCATTCCACCAGGTCAGCATCAACGTCAGCGGCTAGGGCAATGGACATGCCCATCAACCATATCCTCGCGACCGCAGGATGGTCAACTAAATAGTTTTCAATTTTTTTTCCATAGGCCAGTTACTGACCCGGGGTTTTGCCCATTCTGTTTGCATCCACTTTAGACTCCCCTGAGTTACAGGGGTTGCTATTGATTTCTTTATTAACGTAAACCATTAATACATGTGAATCAATATCATTCTAATGCATTTTGATTATTCACTCATCCTGAGTCAATCGATGCAATGAGACGCCGAGATTTCGATCTGCAGCATGAAATTACAAAGCTTTGAAGTCTTCATGGAATCATTCACGTGACTCCGAAGTAAAATAGTATGATTAAACGAGAACTTACCAGTTTGAAGTTTGATCTTGATTTTATGAGGAGTTACGTTGGTGATTACGTGCCCGCCATGCCCAGCCCTCTCTCATAAAGGATCATCTGGTACTTCTCGAGTCACGCATCTTACTATGTCACTTCGGTGATTGTTATTTCAGATTTCATACCGCTGCTTTGAAGATTGACGCGCATGCGTAATCACCAACATAACTCCTCATAAAATCAAGATCAAACTTCAAACTGGTAAGTTCTCATTTAATCTTACTATTTTAACTCACAAAGCAGAAATGCAGTATCACTGAATTGTGACCACACTGCCAAAATAACTTTTTAAAGCATTTTAAGGACACTCAACATGCTGCTTCCATGCATTCTTTATATTCCTATCAAAATGTAGATAATTAGGAAGCGGGAAAGATGCATTTACTGGAGACTGTTATCTATTGGGACTGTAATCTGCCGAGATATATCCACTTGTGCGCTCTGGCATGCTCTACATTCAATTGTTCCAACAGTGGTGGTCATGGCTTCACATTGCAACATCACAGCACCAGGAATTCTTCCTTAAGGGCCTGTCCCACTTTACGATTTTTTTGGCGTCTGCCGGCGTCATATCAGTGTCGCCAAAAGTTTTTCAAAATCCAGCAGCGACAAAAAAAATGTTATGACACTTGAAAAAACACCGCGCGTCGATACGTCATCACGCCACGTCACCGCCGCAAATTTCTCGGTGACCTGATACGTCAGTCAATGATGCCGGCAGTCGCCGAAAAAATGGCCGAGTGGGACAGGCCCTTTACACCCTCTGCCTTTTCCTCATTCAAGCGATTTAAAACTCGCCTTTTTCACCATCTGCCCTAATATTTCCTTAGATAGACACAAAATACTGGAGTAACTCAGCGGGACAGGCAGCATCTCTGGAGAGAAGAATGGGTTGACGTTTCGGGTGGAGACCCTTCTTCAGACTGAGTCAGGGGAGGGGGAAATTAGAGGTATGGAAGAGTAAGGTGTGAAGACGACAGACCAAAGCAGACGATGACCAAGGAGATGTAAAATGGTTAATTGTTAGCTGGGGGAAGGTGATAATGAGGCATAAAATCAGTAAAGTTAGTCAGAGAACTAGGGTGGGGGAGGGACGGAGAGAGAGGGGGGGGGCAAGGGTTACTTGGAGAAATGAATATTCATACCGCTGGCTTGTAGCTACCCAAGCCAATATTGCATTACATAGCTTGGCACTGACTGTTTGGTTTATTCAATAACATTCCTGCAAAGCTGTTCATGTTCTTTTTGCTTAATTTTAAAGTACAATATGAATGGAGTGCCATTTTAATTCTCAAACGCTCGCAGAGGGTGAATAAAACTCAGCACTAAGGCCCTTACAGCAACGTCATCTTCATAAAAAGTTGCAGCTAAAGGCAGTCAACGGGAAATATAACGGGAAAAATTGATATAGGAAATGTATTACGTCATCATCATTTTAAACATATTACAAGTTTACAGAGACAAAGTCTAACAAAGCACGGACATAGTCAGAGTCAGAGAGTGATAGAGTGATACAACATGGATACAGGACCTACATCCCAACTTGCCCACACCGGCCAACATGTCCCAGTTGCACTAGTCCTACCAGGATCTGGATGTAATACGCTGAAAAGCTCTAGGTAGAGCATCACTCAGCACTGCATTAGGTCTATATCCCTCCAAACCTCCAAAGCTGTCCTATCCATGTACCTGTCTAACCTTTTCCTAAATGTTGGGATAGTCTCAGCTTCAACTACCTCCTCTGACAGCTTGTTCCATACACCCACCACCCTTTGTGTGAAATAGTTACCCCTCAGATTCCTATTAAATCTTTTGCTCTTCACCTTAAACCTATGTCCTCTGGTCCTCGACTCACCTACTCTGACTGAGAGTCTGTACATCTACCCGATCTAGTCTTCTCATGATTCTATACACCTCAATAAGATCATCCCTCATCCTCCTGCGCTCCAGGGAATAGAGTCCCGGCCAAGTCAACCTCTCCCTCTCGCTCACACCCTGCAGTCCTGGCAACATCCTTGTAAATCTTCTCTGTACCCTTTCCAACATGACAACATCTTGCTTATAACATGGTGCCCAGAACTAACATGTTGCAATAATTAAACATTGGGCTGGGACCCCTTTGCTTATCAAGCAAATAAAATGGATCAGATGCCCCTGAGAACAATAGTTAGCACAATGGAGCACCCACTGAGGGGAGGAGTAGAGTCAGGGCTGGAGGGAGGGGCGATCGGAAGGTAGCCTGCAGAAACCCAACCATTCTGATCATTCAACCATTCAATCATCCCTGTAAGGAAGGAACTGCACATGCTGGTTTAAACTGAAGATGCACACAAAATGCTGGAGTAACTCAGCGGGACAGGCAGCATCTCTGGAGAAAAGGAATGGGCAGCGTTTCAGGTGTCTCGACCTGGAAATGTCACCCACTGCTTCTCTTCAGAGATGCTGCCTGACTCGCTGAGTTATTCCAGCATTTTGTGTCTATCACTGTAAGGACCACTGGTTTGGCTGTCGAATCCCCAAAGAAACAGCACCACACATGCAAACATGGAAAGGCAACAATAGACAATTATCTGCCAGTTGCAAATGCAGCAATCTTCAGATCACCCCTTTCAATCGCATTTTCATAAAGTTTGCAAAGAAACCTTCATCAATTTGCTGCTACATAACAAACGATATTCAATCAAATTGGGGCCAGTACTGCAAGGTATTGTTTGTTTTTGTTACATGATATTAGAGACCCAGATTAAAAGAGTGACACAGATTATATGAGAGACCCAGATGAAGGAATTGAAGTTCAACACCCAGTGGCCCTCATCATCTCCATCACTGTCTACTCACAGTCAGCACTTGCTCTTTATCCCGCAACCCTTTTTATCTTCTTTCCCTTCACTTCATATCTCCTCCATCTACTTACCATTAACATGACTGCAAATTTCAAAGATGAAACTTGAAGCAAAATGCCTTTTAGAAACAGCCACTTAAATATGACCTACATATTAACTTTCATTACCTGCTGCTTTGGTGCAATATATTTAAAGGAGTGACTTTCAAAATCCAGACTCCTTTCAAACATTGCCATAAAAAATATTTATGAATTACATTAAAGTCCTCTACTCCCTCAATGTTGAATATGTTTTTGTTTTATTTTAACACTTCCAAGGGGGCTGAGAGTTCAACTAAGGATGTGTTCCATCACAGGACACAAAGTGATGGGGTAACTCAGCGGGTCAGGCAGCATCCCTGGAGAATATGGATAGGTGATGTTTTGGGTCGAGACCGCTCTTTGGACGGTGTTCAGCAAATTGGACTGTGCTCAGGTCATAAGTGATAGGAGTAGAATTAGGCCATCCGGCCCATCAAGTTTACTCCGTCATCCAATCATGGCTGATCTATCTCTCCCTCCTAACCCCATTCTCTTGCCTTTTGCCCATAACCTCTGACACCCGTACTAATCAAGAATCTATCTATCTCTGCCTTAAAAAGATCCACTGACTTGGCCTCCACAGCCTTCTGTGGCAAAGTTCCACAGATTCACCACCCTCTACATCTCCTTCCGAAAGGAGCATCCTTTAATTCTGAGACTATGACCTCTGGTCCTAGACTCTCCCACTAGAGGAAACATCCTCTCCACATCCTTTCACACGAGTCTTGTTATCACGTACAATGTGCAACTATCAGAGGAAGCAGAAATGTGTTTCTGACTGAACATGGTTTCATATTTAATATTGTACACAAAATGTAAACTGTAGCCTTATGTTTTATTTATTGTTAGTATTATCTCTGTTCCTGATTTATAAAGCACGGTAACATATTTTAAGGCTTCCAAATTTGTCCCTTTCAGGCAAATACATTCTGAATGCAATGTCTCTCTGCATCACTTTCCATCTCCGCTGCTTATTTTGCTTCACAAGGGAAGGCCATTTAGTATTGTTTCATCTGATGTTTATCTGTCCATTGTTGTTCATGTCACCAAGAATTTGCACACGGTCTGTTCACGCATCTTACCCATGTGTGACATTATGCCCCCTGGAAACATGGGAATAGGAATAGGCCATTCAGCCCATTTAGTCTGTACTGCCCGTTACAGATCATGTCTGCTCTGGGATCACTTCCATACCTGCGCTGTTTCCCTTCCTGTTATAAGAAAAAAACTCAATTTACATGGTAAATTAATCAAAAGCATCAATTGCCAATCCAAACTGCAACACTATTTACCTTTTGCGGTATTTCCTAACCGCATCTGAAGAAGCTTAATGTAAAGCCTTTGATCCTAGACCTAACTATTTCCTTTCTATAACATTGCAAACAAATCGAAACACTCCTTAAGCCATTAAAATCAAACTCTGCACAACTTACCAGCTTTTCACCAGTTAGAAACCATACTGATCTTTCCCGTGCTGGCTCCCGTGTGGAAGATTTCACGCTAGTCGCCACGGAAATCCATGCATTCCCATTTAATTAATTAATTTATTATATGCTTCCATCTGTCCTGATTACACAAAGGCCTATCGTCATTCCATTGACAAACATGGAAACTAGCTTTGTTTCCTATCATCCATGTTGTTAATGAACACTGTGTGCACTTGCAGCGTAAGAGTCAACACAGTCAAATTCTGCTAATTTGTGCACCATCCCACTTCCCATCTCCAGCCACTCAATCAATTTCTCCACCGAGTCTGCAATTTTGCCCAGTGCAGGAGCTCTAACTTACGTTAAAGGTTGTTTGTGATATATGCACATGACGTGAATGAATGAATACTTAATTATCACGTGTGACAAGTCACAGTGCAATTCTTTGCTTGCGTGCCTCAGGTATGCAAATAGCTGCCACATAAAGGACACTGACAAAGTTACAAAGTATCCCGCGCCACTATTGTTCTTCCCCCCTTTCCCCCCCCCCCCCCCCCCCCCCCCTCTTTGGTTACCGGCGGTTCAAACTCGGTCTCTGTCCAAAGCAGGCTCCAGCCATGGGCTCCATCGACACAGACTTCAACTTAAATGTGCGGGTGGGTCGGAAGCTTGCGTCCTTTTCAGGACAGACGATGACAGCGAGGCCAACATTTGTAACAAGATGGCAGGAAAAGAAGAAGAGCGTGAGGAATGTGGGGAATCCGTTATGGTGGATGCTTATGTTAACTTTGATGTAGTTGTATGTCTTGTTGCTTTTTTCCAGTATGGCTGTATGGTAAATCGAGTTTCACTGTACCTTAATTGGTGCACGTCACAATAAACTGACCTTTGAAACCTTTGAAATGGCAGATGGAGTTTAATGTAGCAAGTGTGAGGTGCTGCACTTTGGCATGTTGAATGCAAGGGGAAAGTATGCGGTTAATGGCATGACCCTTAATAGCAGTGAGGTGTCGAGGGATTTTAGGGTGCAAATCCATAGCTCCCTGAAAGTGGCAACACATGTAGATAGGATGGTAAAGAAGGTGTAAGGTATGCTTGCTTTCATCAGCCAGGGCCTTGAGTATTACAGTCAGATAGCCATGTTGCACCTTTATAGGAATTTGTTTAGGCAGCATTTGGAGAATTGTATGTAGTTCTGGTTGTCACATTACAGAAAGAATGCGGAGGCTTTGGAGAGGGTGCAGAAAGGATGTACTAGAATGTTGCTTGGATTAGATATAAGGAGGTTAGAAAATCTTGGATTATTTTCTCTGGAGTGTCAGGGGCTGAGGGGTGACCCAAGAGAAGTTTACACGGGAAACGTATTAGTGGCATAGATAGGGTAGATAGTAAGAATCTTTTTCCCAGAGTCAAAGACTAGGGGATATAGTTTTAAGGTGAGAAGGGCAACGTTGGAGTGGCGGCGCTGCCTTGGCAGCTGCGGCTCGCCTGCAGTCTGTCTGTTTTTTCTTTTTTTGTTGTTTTCTTGTCTTGTTTTAGCTTGTTAATTTGAGTTATTAGGTTGTGTATGTGTGTGTGCGTGGGGGGGGGGGGGGGGGGGGGGGAGTGGGAGAAACGTGTTTTAGTCTCTTCCTTCGGGGGGATGCGACTCTTCTTGTCATATCCCCTGTCTCCGCCTGCGCTGAGGCCTAATGGCGGAGCTGGCGGCCTCCAACTGCGACCGACCCCGAGGCTCCGGAGGCAGAGCCAGCCAGGACTTACCAGCGCGAGGCTGGCCGATTTCGGGGCTGTGGCGGGTTCAGGAATTCCCGGCGTTCCGGCGGCCCAACTCGAAGCTGTGCCGGCTTTCCGGTGGTCTGCTCCGGTGATGTACCCTCCTAGGTTCTAATACCTCTTATGGGGGAGGTTAATAACTGCTTTCTGCAAGTCCACAACATCCATAGACCTTCCCATAGTCACCATTGTAATCATGTCTTCAAAAAATAAATTCATTCTGACATGAGTTGCCTTTTACAAACCCAAGCTAACTCCCTCTTGTCAGATGATAATGTTCGGTGTATTCAATCACTACATTTAATTAAAGCTCTGGTAATATCCCAAGAACAGATGTGAGGCTAACTGGTCCATAGGTCCCTGGTTTCCCCTTCTCACCTTTACTTAATTTTGGAGTGACTTGTATAATTTTCCAATCTAAAGGCAGGTCCAAATCATTTATTACAAATGCAAGGAGCAATGAACACAACACCACATGTTGTGGCTACTACTGTGTATATGCGACATCAAAAACACACATAAACACAAACTGTGATCACCTCATATTCTTTGATCATAGATACACCTGCATTCTGTTCTGTAATATGGAGGTAATTTTCCAGCCCAGAAGTCCAAGCACATAATGCAACTTTCTTCACGCGAATGTGACTGAAAATGGATTTTACACATCGGCAGTCCCCAAAGACAGACTCAGCAGGTCAGACTCTGGAGAAAGGGAATAGGTGACGTTTCAGGTCGAGACCCTTCTTCAGACTGAGTCTCAGGGGAAAGGGAAACGAGAGATATAGATGGTGATGTAGAGATATAGAAGAAATGAATGAAAGATATGCCAAAAAGTAATGATGATAAGGGAAACAAGCCCCGAGTTACAAACATCCAACAAGTGGACATACTATATAAAGATGGACATGCATAATATTACTAAATTTAAAACTCCAGCATATGTACATGCTTCCTCTTTCTTTCCACATAAAAACTATTCTTCTCAGTTTTGTGTTCTTTTGATGTTATTCATTATAATATTGTGGAAGTATGATTATGTTATGATTGAAATGTTAAAATTATTTACAAGTCAGTCAAATGTGAAAATTTGGTGCCAATGGCAATTTCTGTTCTAAGCTATGCAACAGCTGGTATTAGTACTATGGAGGCCATAATCTGCATTAAAATTACACAAATGCCTGTGAATTATGAGATTCATTGTAGCTCTGTTTCATAATGTTCCCTTATTAAGATATGAATTTACATATTAAATTAATTTCTCCACTCCTTCCCAAGCAGTCGCTCAGGGTTGAGAATGACTCGTTTCCACTTGTGGCAGCACAGTGGTACAGCTCGTAGATCTGCTGCCTCACAGCGCCCGAGACCCGGGCTCGATCCTGACTTTACACATCTCTGTGGAGTTTTCACGTTCTCCCTGTGACCGTGTGGGTTTCCTCAGACATCCCAAAGACGAGTAGGTTAATTGGCCTCTGTAAATTTCCCTAGTGTGGGGGGAGTGGATGAGAAAATGGGAATAACAGAGAATTAGTGTGAACGGCAGATCGATGGTCGGAGTGGATTCTGTGGGCCAAAGAGCCTGTTTCCATGCTGTATCTCTAACCTCTCCAGTTGTGTCGGTTCTGAGAAGGCTGATGAGGCCCACCTGGGACCTGCAGAGCTGCCCACAGGTACGGCAGAAAGTGACAAAAAGTTTGGCGTGTGAGGATTTCCACCCATCATCTACACAGGTCTTGGTGAGATCCCGATGCAACTTCAAGTCACATGGTTTCACAGTGTCTGTAATTGCTCAGGTACGTTTAATTGCCTCCTTAATGCAGGTATAAGAGAGCTCTCAGCACCTAGTCTTTCCTCCAGTCTTTCCATCACCTTTGGAAACTTTTATTGCTGTTTATCAACATGGGGACCAAAGTTGTGCCAATGAAAGTCAAAGAAGTCATTATGAGATTGAGAAACAAGAATAAAACTGTTAGAGACATCCGCCAAACCTTAGGCTTACCAACACCAACTGTTTGGAACATCATTAAGAAGAAAGAGAGGACTGGTGAGCTTACTAATCGCAAAGGGACTGGCAGGCCAAGGTAGACCTCTACAACTGACATCAGAAGAATTCTCTCTATAATAAAGAAAAATCCCCAAACACCTGTCCGACATATCAGAAACACTCTTCAGGGGTCATGTGTGGATTTATCAATGACCACTGTCTGCAGAAGACTTTATGAACAGAAATACAGAGGCAACACTGCAAAATGCAAACCACTGGTTAGCCACAAAAATAGGATGGCCAGGTCAAGAATCACTTAAAAGAGCAACCACAGTTCTGGAAAAAGGTCTTGTGGAGAGATCAGACATTGATGATACAACTGCTGATGGTAGGAGCATAATGAATTCTGAAGTGTATAGACACATCCTATCTGCTCAAGTTCAAACAAATGCCTCAAAACTCATTGGCCGGCGGTTCATTTTACTTCGGAGTCACGTCAGTGACTACGTGAAGAACCCATCAGCTCGCATGCGCGTCATTATGTCTAATGCATGGCGCTGCGACTGGCTGGTTGGCGCGTCGCTCCACCAACGGTAAGTTTAAAAGGCCTTCAGGTAAGTGTTTCCACTTAGTCTGCGGTCGTTTTTTTCTCCCATTCTTGTTACATCTCAAGAACGGACAAACATGGATAAAGCGAGGGTGAAGTCTCGACGAGCCGCGGAGAGAACTGCGGGGGAGGATCGCGGGAGTGCGGTAAGTGGGAGGCCGTCCATTTCGCCATCGCAGTCGTTAACTGCTCTGCCAGCGACTACGGACTCGGTGCACCTGGAAAGCACTGTGGCTACCCCACGGGTCGGGAAAGCCATGTTCAAGTCCAACAGGCCAGTTGACTCGGATGAGTCCGGCCGGGAGGATTTGCCTCCTGCAGCTGAAAGCGTCTTTGGACGCCTTTCCTGAGTGGAGCATCTTATGGAGAAGATGCTCCAACATGATATACTCCACAGTCGGGAGTCATATCAGAGCGGGCCTCGGGGGCCCGCAGCAGCACCTGGTGCAGGGCTGCATTATATCTCCCTATCCGAGGATGGGAGCGTAGGCCATCAGTCCTGGGCGGACTCGCATTTGAACGAGCCGATGGAACACCCGTGATACGGGACCCATGAGAAGCAGAGATACCTACCATGGTCTCTAAGTTCGCGATGCCGTCACTGGTCGGGGAGCCGCTGGACGAAGAGCTAGCGGCCAGTATAAATTACCTCGCTTCTCACCAACTTCAAGAGCAGGTGATGATGAAGACGGCCATCAAGTACCACACGCCCAGTAACTGCACCTCCCTTAAGGTACCGGCTGTGAATAGTTCATTTGGAGCTATATTGGTGGGGGCATTAAGACACAAGAGGTCAAAATTCAGAGAATCCTGAAGCTGCTGGCGTTGGGGGTGACAGCATTTGCTAGGTCTAAAAGTGGCAGCTCCCTATCTGAAGAGCAACGGGACGCAATGGCATTGTTGTGCAACGCACACTTTTAAATAAATTGCTTTTACAAGAATGCCAATCGTCCCATCCTCAATCCCAAATTTGCAGGTATGTGCAGGTCTAGCAATGTACAGCCTCCCAATTACTTGTTTGGAGAAGACCTGTCCAAGCAAGTAAAGGAACTGGATGAGGAGTCGAAGGCTGTGGGGATACTTCAGACTCCGCCTGCGAACAGAACTGGGTGCTTTCGATGGCAGCACCCCAATGCCTCTACCAACACCAAATGGTCTGCGGAACCCACCTCCAGCTCGAGGACCGAAAAAAACGTCCGGAAATCATTTTTAGGACGTGGCCCGAGCTGGCCGACAGTGAAGATGCGCAACTGGCGCACTCCAGCACCTCAATCCCCCAAACCTTGGGGAAGGAAATGAACATCAAGACTCCACCAATAACCACGGAGGTAGGTGGGTCTGGTTCACCATGGAACATACGGTGTGGGTCTGTTGCATGTTGGTGGTAGGTTATGTTTCTTTTTGCATGAATGGTGGTGGATAACGTCTGACCTGTTCATACTGCGCAGTATAGATGGGTTCGAAATTGAATTTTCTGGTTCACTGCCACCCACACAGCATGCTCCAAACCGTACCTTTGTTTGTTCACAACAGGATGGTTTGGAGATTCAGGCTGAAATTCAGGCATCATATGAAAAAAGGGTAATTGAAAAAACGTATCATGAACCTCACCAGTTTGTTTCCAACATATTTACCAGGCAAAAGAAGGATGGGGGGGGGGGGGGTGCCGCATCATCTTGGACTTGACCCAACTTAATACCTTTGTGCAGTACAAACATTTCAAAATAGAAACCTTTGTTACTGCCAAACAATTGATTTCCAAGGGATGTTATATGGCTAGCATCGACCTCAAAGATGCCTACTATTCGGTGCCTGTTCACAAGGGTCACAGAAAATACCTGAAATTTAACTGGATGGGGCAGCTATGGCAGTTTAAAGCGTTGCCTAATGGGTTGACCTCAGCTCCCAGATTGTTCACTAAAATATTGAAACCTGTTCTAGCTCTATTACGAGCTCAAAAACACATACTAATGGCTTATTTGGATGATATTCTTATCGTAGGTAAAACTCTGGAGTTGACTATTTCGTCGGTCTCAGCTACCAAGCTCGTGTTTGAGCAGTTGGGGTTCCTAATTCACCCAGTAAAATCCAGGTAGACACCATCCAGAGTTATGGATTATTTATTGACTCCAATCACATGTCTAAAGGCAAGAGATTGAAGTTAATAGAAGCCTGCAATCATCTTATTGCACAGCAGCTGCCCTCAATTCAGCAAGTGGCCAGCTTAATTGGACAATTGGTGGCCACCTTTCCAGCTGCTAAATATGGACCTTTGCACCATCAGCAATTAAAAATAGCAAAGGTGCAGGCACTTAAACACAATTTGGGCCACTTTGACAGGGTTATGCAATTACCGGCTAAAGCTGTTGCCAAGCTACAGTGGTGGAAAGCCAATATTTTGCATTGTTCTGGCAATATTTCGATCGAAAGCCCTTCTGTTCTTTTACAGACTGATGCCAGTGCTCTGGGAAGGGGCGCCACTGAGACCGTTTCTAGCTGCGGTGACAGATGGAATATGCATGAGCTATCTTTTCTGCAGGTGCATGGTATTAACTATTTGTAGTTGCTTGCAGCCCTCTATGGTCTGAAGGCTTATTGCGGGCATATGCACCATCTGCATGTTCAATTACAGATAGAAAACACCATGGCGGTGGCTTACATAAATTACATGGGTGCTATCAAGTCAGTGTCCTGTGACAAATTGGCTAACATCATTTGGCACTGGTTCATCAGGAATATTTGGGTTTCAGCCCACCTTCCGCAACACGGTGGCGGAACACCAGGTCACATAAATTCAATGATGTGGATGTTGAATCCATGAATCAGCTACCGAAATCAAGCAGATCCAGGGGCAGTAGCGGTAGATGCCTTCTCTCTAAAGGAATATGCATTTCCCCCATTCAAATGTCTGCGATTCAGCAGGACTAGGCATTCTGTAGTCCCTGACTGGCCAGAATGCCTACTGGTACCCTCCATACATTTGTAGAAACCGCCTATGACGGTTCCCAAAACCAAGTCATTTAACTCATCCCATTTCTGTACATCCTCTGCATGATCGGCTGAACCCCTTTCCTCGGAACTACATCGTATGGTACCCTGAAAGCAGTGGGGGGACTATGTAGTTCCTCTCAAAATTGCATTTGATGACAAACACAGCCAGTGTCATCATTGGGGTCTCATCCTTTGTCCGCACATGGACGTCCCGCTAAACAAACATTTCAGACGTTCTATGCCAGACAAGTGTGTTTGCGAACTCAGTTTTAAGTTTGGGTTTAGTCCCTCGCGGTAGAGAGGTGGCCTTTAATAAAATCTGACAATGTACACTTTATCCACATGTGCTTTTTTTCTATTACAAATCTCAAATTGTGGAGTACAGAGGCAAATAAATAAATGATGGGTCTTTGTCCCAAACATTATGGAAAGCACTGTAATTTCAACATGGTAGCAGGGAGAGCTCAGCTCAAAGAGTAACATGAGTACCTCAGCATTACAGAAGGGAGTCTCCTCTGATCAACCAGCAGTCAGTTCTGGTGTAAGATCAGAGAGCCCTTTCACTTCAATGGGGATTCATAGAAACATCGAAAATATGTGCAGCAGTAGGCCATTCGGCCCATGATCATGGCTGATCATCCAAAATCAGTACCCTTTTCCCGTTTTCTCCCCATATCTCTTGATTCCATTAGCCCTGAGGGCTATATCCAACTCTCTCTTGAAAATATCCAGTAAATTGGCCTCCACTGCCCTCTGTGGTAGGGAATTCCACAGATTCACAACTCCCTGGGAGAATGTTTTTTCCCTCATCTCAGTCCTAAATGGCTGACCCCTTATTCGTGGCTTGGAGAAAGGGGAGCATGCCCATTACTGTTATTTTGCTTTAGAGTAATGTTTCCTGTGATTTATAAATGTGTTAGTAAATTTTACATGACACTTACAAAAAGTGTCATAAAATACTTGTGACTGGCTACTTTGGAACAAATAGAGTTCCTCTATTTGAAGGGCGGCAAAGCTCCAATTTGAGTCTTGTACCTGCCGATGTCTGTCGTGGCCGGTTGGGGGTTCGGGGCGAGGTGCAGGGTTACGTTCCGTGGGCCAGCTCACTGCTGAAGCCTTGCTAGGTCTTGTCAGACTTCTGCTCCGTGCAGAAGGCCAGCAAGGAAAAGCCCTGGTGCACCTGGGCAGATCCTGATGGATTTGGCCCGTAGTCTTCAGCAGAACTGTGTTCACCCGTCCATTAAAATACTCTGCTCAGCACAAGCAGAATGATAGATATTTAAAACTACATTTCTGAACAATTTTAGCATTTCAGTCAATGCATTCAGAGCAAACTAAATATTTTTCAAATCAGAAAGAATTTCAACCTCTTTCTAATTTTTTTTTTAAAAGCACCATTTGTTTACGGTGAGGCTGCAGAGGCAGCTGTTCATCCTAGATAATAATGTCATCAATCCATTCTGTGTACAGTGGCAGAAGCAATGACAATCCCACTGTGTGCCTGAGTGACAGCCAAGCTCAGATGCAACATATGGCTCCGACTCTTCATTGAAAACATTGCATTTCATTGCAATCGTCAAGGGTAACCTACTGCTTGGGTGTATGTGTGTGTGTGTGTGTGTATGTGTGCATGCATCTTTGTGCATGCATCTTTATGCATGCATGTGTGTGTGCATGAGTGTGTGCGTGCGTCTGTGTGCATGCGTGTACGTTTACGTCTGTGTGTGCGTGCGTGCATTTATGTCTGAGTGTGTGTGTGCGTCTGCGTGCATGTGTGTGTGCGTGCGTTTATGTCTGTGTGTGTGCGTGTGTGCATTTATGTCTGAGTGTGTGTGCGTGTGTGCACGTGCGTCTGCGTGCATGTGCGTGTGTGCGTGCGTTTACGTCTGTGTGTGCGCGCACGTTTATGTCTGTGTGTGGGTGCGCGTGCGTGTGTGTGCATACGCTTACGTCTGAGTGTGTGTGTGTGTGCTAGCTTGTGTGTGCACGCGTTTACGTGTGTGTGTGTGTGTGTGTGTGTGTGCGTTTATGTCTGTGTGTGTGATTCTGTTTTTGTATCTGCTCCGTTACTTTTCGACCTTTCTTACAATACCACGTTGTCACTCCGATCAGGATGTTGCCAAAATTATGTCAACCCTCAGACATCCCACTGTCATCACCAGAAATTCCACACCAGAGAATTTTAGATACAAACAAGAGGCATCTGAGTGGTTGGATGTTTAAAAACAAAAAGTATAGTTATCAGCCTCAAATATAATTGTTTCTATTTACGTTCAACTATAAACTGGATCAAAATCAGGGCAAGGCACACAATCCAGTAGCCGACCAAACCCAAACAGCAAACAAGCAACATGATAACTCGTAGGATAAGAGTCCTCCACTGCCAGTGCAATGACAACCAGTGAAAGATGAGAACCAGGGGAACCTGTTCCGTCTCGGCAGAGCGTGGGTTTTCTCCGAGATCTTTAGTTTCCTCCCACACTCCATAGATGTACAGGTTTGTAGGCTTGGTATAAATGTTAAATTGTCCCAATGTGTGTGAACGATAGGGTTAATGTGGAGGGATCGCTGGTCGGTGCGGACTTGGTGGGCCGAAGGACCTGTTTCCCCGCTCTCTCTCTAAACTAAACTAAACTAAACAGTGGGACACAGAGGAGACGCCGTGAGGAACCATTGAGACAAAAGGAACTGCAGATTCTAGTTTACAAAAACAGGCACAAGGTGCTGGAGTAACTCAGCAGATCAGACAGTATCTCTGGAGTACAAAAATAGGGTCCTTCTTCAGTCCCCATTCTAAAGAAGGGCCCCGACGTGAAACATCACCTATTCGTGTTCTCCAGAGATGCTGCCTGACCTGCTGAGTAACTCCAGCACTCTGTGTCTTATTTTGAGGGATGCATTGACAACTGGTGACCTTAACGACACCTCCCGCCAGCCTGCCTTTTGTAAGGACCCCATCCATTACTCTCAATGAGACCGTGATCATTGGAGAAATATGAGTTGGATCACCGAAAGAACTGTTGAGTATTCTTTCAATCAGGGGTCGGTACGCATGTCTGTGAGCGGATGGCGGGCCACATCTATCACGTGTACACATGGATCCCGCCCCCATCCCGCCCTGGATGGCAGGCATCAAATCACGTGTTCACAGAAGGTAGACAAAAATGCTGGAGAAACTCATGCATGGCAGCCTCATGCATGTCTCACCCACTGAGTTTCTCCAGCATTTTTGTCTACCTTTGATTTTTCCAGCATCTGCAGTTCTTTCTTAAACGTGTTCACAGAAGGTGCGCGGCCGTGCTGGCGGCTTTGCGCAGGATGCGGTACAGCCAGAGCTCGGCTGCTCCTCGGGAAGCTCGGCGGGCCGGATGATTTCGGGTTACGGGCCGCGTTCGGCCCGGGGGCCGCAGGTTGCTGACCTCTGCTTTAAATCATATCTTGGGATCATTTAAATTCTTGAGGGAAAAGTGCTCTGTTTAAAGATATCATTCTGACAATGCAGCACTCCCTCGCTACGGCACCTGAATCTCAATACAATTTTTGAGCTTAGCTGATGTAGCCCTACTTGGATCATCACCCATCAATGAAGACAGTTTTTTGAAAGTCATTATTCTTTAGGAAATACTGCTGTGCAGTTTGGGTTTCCTTGTTTGTGAGGTTGCCAGGATTCAATCTCATCTCATCGCGTACTTCCATACATTTGGTTGATTTATTCACCTACATCGGAGCAGAGGGCAGAGCAATGAAACCCAATCGATGCAACAGATGAAATAGCTAAAGATGAAATAGAAAAGCGCAAATACGAGGAATGGCAAATGCATGCTCCATCATTCACAGGGGGGTTGGTGTAAATGGTGGTTATTAAACATCTAGTGGAAGTTAGTACTCAAAGAGAGGTGGCATTAAAGAAGTTAATTGAGCAGATGCGAGAGAAATCACAGGAACCTAATGGTGTATAACTGAGGATCCTGTGCGGAACTAGTAAACATTGAGCCGGCTGCCAGACAAAAACTTTTAAAAGATTCTGAGAAAAGAAATTCTGCACTAGAATACCGGGGGGGGGGGGGGGGGGGGGGGGGGGGTGAGGGGGAGACATATTTGGCACCTTTCTGCTGAAATAGAGTCAAAGATGGGGCAGGACATTGTAGCATTTTCTTGCTTCAGCTGTTGATAAACTACTAAGCATGGGATTTCAAGGGATTCTTCAAGTCTCCTATCGCTACTTTGGTGGAAGTGGAGTAGAAACAGCTGAAACGGTGTAAATGGTTGTTTGCTCCAAATTTTGACGGAAATGGAAAATGAGAAGAACGTCTGCAAAGATTCGAGGCACAAGGGTCTTTGCACAAGATTCGCTGCGAAGAACAAAGTGACAGCTCGTCACACAATATACTGAAAATCTAGAAACAAGAAACGGCAGGTGCTGGTTTACAAAGAAAAGGCACAAAGTGCTGGAGTAACTCAGCAGGTCAGGCTGCATTTCTAGCAACATAGGTAGGTGACGTCATTTATCCATGTTCCCCAGCTGTCTAACCCGCTGAGTTACTCCATCACTTTGTGTCTACTTGTAAAATCTCTTTAGATTCTCATTAATATTATTTGCCTTATAGCTATCTCATGCTTCATTTTTGCCCTCCTGATTTCCTGCTCAGGTATGTAATGTAATACCACTCAGGGGATACATTTCATTCCGGATGCCTATACTTGACCCATGCCTTCTTTTTTTCCTGATCAGAGACTCAATTTCTCTACTCCACCAGAGTTCCTTATTCCTGCCTGCCTTACCCTTCAGTCTAATTCACCGGATTGGATTTTCCTGCCTTTTGTGGACAGTAGATAGCTGGACAATTTTGCACATTGTCAGACAGACATGTGCACAGACTGTACTGGACAGCTTAACACGGGTACAGCCATCCTAGGAATGAGAGTCTACATAGCCATGATGTAGCCTGGTTTCATAGTGTTTGCATTATATGGTTATTTTAGCAATTGTTTGTATCACATGGCTGAAGATTGGCAACTACAGCAGTGGGTACCGCAGGAGGAAGCTTAGATCAAATCACGGGTACACAAAAGGCTGGAGAAACTCAGCGGGTGCAGCAGCATCTAAGGAGCGAAGGAGATAGGCGACGTTTCGGGCCGAGACCCTTCTTCAGACTGGTCAGGGATCAGGGAAACGAGAGATATAGACGGTGATGTGGAGAGATAAAGAACAATGAATGAAAGATGTGCAAAAAAGTATCGATGATAAAGGGAACAAGCCATTGTAAGCTGTTTGTAGTGTGAAAATGAGAAGCTAGTGCGACTAGGGTGGGGGAGAGAGATAGAGAGAGAGGGAATGCCAGGGCCCGAGGGCTGAGGGAGAGGTGGGAAGGGGAGGAGACAGCAAGGGTTAACAGAATTGGGAAAATTCAATGTTCAAGCCCAGAGGATGCAGACTCCCCAAGCGGAATATGAGGTGCTGTTCCTCCAACTTGCGGTGTTGCTCACTCTGGCCGTGGAGGAGGCCCAGGACCGAGAGGTTGGATACGGAATGGGAGGGGGAGTTAAAGTGCTGAGCCACCGGGAGGTCGGGTTGGTTTTTGCGGACTGAGCGGAGGTGTTCGGCGAAACGATCGCCAAGCCTCCGCTTGGTCTCACCAATATAGATCATCTGGCATCTGGAGCAGCAGATGCAGTAGATGCGGTTGGAGGAGGTGCAGGTGAACCTCTGTCGGACCTGGAAGGACTGCTTGGGTCCCTGAAAGGAGTGGAGGGGGGAGGTGAAGGGACAAGTGTAGCATTTCTTGCGGTTGCAAGGGAAAGTGCCCAGGGAAGGGGTAGAGCGGGAGGGAAGGGAAGAATTGACAAGGGAGTTGCGGAGGGAGCGGTCTTTGCGGAAGGCAGACAGGGGGGGAGATGGGAAGATGTGGCGAGAGGAGGGGTCACGTTGGAGGTGGCGAAACTGGCGGAGGACTATGTGTTGTATTTGCCGGCTGGTGGGGTGAAAGGTGAGGACCAGGGGGATTCTGCCCTTATTGCGAGTGTGGGAATGGGGAGAGAGGGCAGTGTTGCGGGGTATGGAGGAGACCCTGGTGCGAGCCTCATCTATAGTAGGGGAGGGGAATCTCCGTTCTCTGAAGAATGAGGCCATTTGTGATGACCTGGTGTGGAACGCCTCATCCTGGGAGCAGATGCAGCGTAGACGGAGGAATTGGGAATAGGGGATGGAGTCCTTACAGGAAGCAGGGTGGGAGGAATAGTCCAGGTAGCTGTGGGAGTCAGTTGGTTTGTAGTGGATGTCGGTCAGGAGTGTATCACCTGCAATAGAGATGGTGAGGTCAAGGAATGGTAGGGAAATGTCGGAAATGGTCCAAGTGTATTTGAGTGCCGGATGGAAGTTGGTGGTGAAATGGATGAAGTCAGTCAGTTGTGTGTGGGTGCAGGAGGTGACACCAAAGCAGTCGTCGATGTAGCGGAGGTAGAGGTCGGGGATGGGGCCCTGGTACGCTGAGAACAAGGATTGTTCGACGTACCCAACAAAGAGGCAAGCGTAGCTGGGGCCCATAGCTACGCCTTGTGTTTGGAGGAAATGGGAGGAGTCAAAAGAGAAGTTATTGAGGGTAAGGACCAACTCCGCTAGGCGGAGGAGGGTGTCAGTGGACGGGTATGGGTTGCTCCTCTGGTCGAGGAAGAACCGGAGGGCTTTGAGACCGTCCTGGTGGGGGATTGAGGTGTAGAGTGACTGGACATCCATGGTAAAGATGAGAGGATGGGGGCCTGGGGAATGGAATGCGCGGAGCCGACGGAGAGTGTCTGTGGTGTCTTGAACATAGGTGGGGAGGGATTTAACAAAGGGGGATAGGATGGCGTCAAGGTATGTGGAAATGTGTTCGGTGCGTCACGAACAGGCAGAGACAATGGGTCTGCCAGGGCAGTCGGGTTTGTGGATTTTGGGGAGAAGGTAAAATCGGGCCGTGCGGGGCTGGGAAACGATGAGGTTGGAGGCTTGGGGGGGGGGGGGGGGGGTAGGGAGCCGGAGCTGATGAAGTTGGTTATGGTGCTCGAGATGGTGGCCTGGTGTTCGTCAGTGGGGTCATGGTCCAGGGGTAAGTAGGAGGAGGTGTCCGAGAGTTGGCGCGCGGCCTCCGCTTTGCAGAGATCGACGCGCCAGACTACCACGGCACCTCCCTTGTCGGCGGGTTTGCTAACCCAGTCTGGGTTGTTACGGAGTGAGTCGATGGCAGTTGCTGGGACAGGGAAAGACAACCTCAAGTAATATTTCTCAATGGTGCAAGATTGGAAAGAACTGCATGATATTTTCCTTTATTTTCGACATTATTTCGACTAATAATGACATGAAACTGATCATTAATAATCACTAATAAGTCTGAAGAAGGATCTCGACCTAAAATGTCACCCATTCCTTCTCTCTAGAGATGCTGCCTATCCCGCTGTTACTCCAGCATGCTTTGTCTATCTTTGGTTTAAACCAGCACCTGCAGTTCCTTCATACAAATTGAGACTAACCATGTTCAGGTTATGTTAACCTGCAAACAATGCAAACAAGTTTTAATGTTTAAGTCTTCTTTGACTTTGGAGCAAATGTATTTCATTGTTTCAAAAGTACAAAAAGGCACAAATTGATCGTTTACATTCTTCGAATCCCAAAGTTTGATTGTTCAAACATCAAATGGAACCACTAACAGGCAGCATAATGGACAAAGGTTCAATAATGAAAATCAATTCAAGGCTTGATGCTGTTACAGGGGAACTATGGGAGATTTCTCTATGAATGAGCAATGTTGAGCAAAGTCATCCTAATTAGCATCTGCTTTATATTTTCACGCGTCGTTATTGTCAATTCAACTAAGTGAAGTCTTGTAGAAATTTAATTTAACAAGTTTTTTTAAAATACACATTAATATTGATATCCAATGCCACCAGTTTAATGAAGCATAATATTGAAGTGTGGATGTGAAGCAATCAATTACAATTTAAGCCTTCTTTCACCATCCATCCCTCAAGCTGCAACTTATGTTCTCTCTGCAACAAGCGATGTGTTAGTGTGCCGCAAGAATAACTATTCACCCTGATCTATATAATTAAAAGTCTCATCTTGACCACTTCCTGTCTGCGCTGTATATTGATTTTAGATAAAACGCTACCACATATTGCTATGATTTTTGGCCATCTTACTCACAGTCCTCCTCCGCTGAGCAGACCCCGAGGATTATTCCCATCAATAAAAAAAAAAAAGAATTATGAGTGTTTACAAAACCTTGAGATCCTCTCGCCTGCCAATCACCGTGATGAAGGTAACGCCGCTTCCGGGGGGGGGGGGGGCAGGACTATAACAGCCCGGATGCCTGGACGTGGCTCAGTCACTCTGCAAGATCGCTAGGGAGAGGCCACGACTCTCATTCTAAGCTGTGAATCAACTGAACTGTGAGTCTGCAATCTACTTGCAATAAATGATTTGTTAGCCCTTAATTACATTGCCATGAGTTGTTTGACATGCAGCCCTGCCTGTGCTTGAAACTGCAATGCAATGGTTGCGCTGATTGCGTAATGTCCGGTATATGCAGAGATCACGCAGATTGCAGAAGTGCAAAGCCCCGAAATGGAGAGGCCACGCTGAGCCGTGTGAGTATTCAAGAAAGTTTACTGCCATATATATGGTGTGTGAGTCAGTGAGTGTGTGTTTGTGAGTGTATGTGTGAATGTGAATGTGTGTGTGTATATATGTTTGTGAGTGTATGTATGTGTGTGTGTTTGTGTGTGTGTATGTATGTGTGTGCGTGCGTGCGTGTGTGAGTGTGTATGTGAGTGAATGTGAGTGTATGTGTGTGTGTGTGAGTGTGTATGTGAGTGTATGTGTGTGTGAGAGTGGGTGTGTGAGTGGTCTCGGTGACTGAGCTGCCAGTCCAAGAATCTAGTTGGCCCACAATGTCCATACTAGCCCTCTGGAAACCAGTCCCATCGTCCCACAACACAATGCTAGCGCTCCAGAACACCCCCCCCCCCCCCTCCCACCCTCACTGGCCAGCAATATTGGAATTGGTGGATAGGTGGAATATTGCGTTGGGGGACCAGCCCTCCCGGGTGAAGCTGGGACCCAACGGATCCCACTTAGTCTAGTATTCAATTCAATCCCACTGGCGGACAAATATAACACTCGCATACTGCCCCAAGCATTCCAGATCGGAGAGGGAGTGGGGGGGATTGAGAAAGCAAGGTGGAGGTGGCTAAACCATTTGGTCTGGGTTAAGGCTGGAGGCAGAACCAAGTGAAAATGGGAAAGATGGAAGGAAGGATTGGAAACTTTGGAGATGGGGCCATGCAATGTCTTTATTTTAAATCCACATCACTGGGGACAGTGGACGGAATGGTGTGGAATAATACTCAAGCACAACTTAGGGAAAGACAAGATTTAAAAAAAAAATGGAGGACTGACTACAAAAGTACAAAAGTCATTTGGAGACCATACCAGCGACCAGGTTCAGTGATGCCAAAGGATGCCTTCTCTCCAGAGATGCTGCCGGACCTGCTGGGTTACTCCAGCATTTCGTGTCTATAATCAGAGGTGCCAAAGGCTGGTTTGGAAATGTACCAGCTGCGGAGTGCTGTAAAGGCGGGCTCGGGCCGTGAAACTCATCCGTTTTGGTATTCATACATAAAGATTGAATGGGACTCCGAAGTTTCATACGAGTTATTGGCAGGAGACTAGACCCAGTAGCAGAGTCAAAGTCCAGGAATGCTAACTCATACAGTCTGATGGCAGAGGGGTTTGCAAATCAAATAGATTGGTGTGAAGTGAAGATGGATGATGACACATGATAACTGAAGGTCGAAGAGTGAATCGTCCGCACCTAACACAAACTCCATTCCCTGGGCAACCATTCCATCCCTCTCCCTGCTCACTGTCACAGAGCCCACAAATAACTCAAACTTAAATTCATTATCCATGCACCAGCACCTCGCCATCAGCAACCCCATCTATACTCACGTCCTCATGGAACTCCCTGGTTCAATTCTGGTTTGATGTGCATCAACTTCCTATGCCTCGTCATGGGCGGTTCAGCCTTCAGGCCAGGAAATTGAGCATCCCCCCCCTTGTCACACTTTCCTCCTGAAAGGTGCTCCTTCAAACTTCTCCATTTAACCAAACCTTTTGTTCCCTATCCTAGTATTTCCTTATTTGGTCTGGTTTCTATTTCTACCCAATTATATTCCTGTCAAACATCAATTGATTGATATATCATGATCACAGGTGACATGTCACAGTGAAGTTCTTTGTTTTGCATGGCATGCACTAGGTATGCAAAGAGTCACTACGCATAGGGCACCGGCAAAGTTACAAAGCATTCATTATCGACCCCAATGGTCCCTCTTTGTTTCTCAGCTCCCCCACATGCCGGGTTCCTATTTTGTTCTCAGCAGCGCATCCTCGGCTGACCCTCCAAAAAAATCATGGGACTTTTTATTACATTAAAGCCATTTTGTTTTAAAACACACTGCTTCTTGCTGTTATAACCCAGAACCAGACTCCAAAGCACTCTCGGTTTCACGCCATGAACCTTGCCCTGCAATGATCAAGATGACTGAATCCTGCATATTTATCTCCAATTTACATGTTTTGCTGCAAATCTAGAACTTTAGAAAAAATAATAATTCTGGAAAGAAACGTTAATAGTAGCTAAACTGTTATAATTTTCATAGGAAAAATTATATGACTTTCATAACTAGTTCCTCAAATTCTGGTAAAAATTCCAGAATCCTACGGAATCAAAAAAATGCAACTGGTTTGGTTAATGTAAGTTTTCCTAATATAATGTGACAAACAGAACATTCTTTTTTATAAAGATGGAGATACAAGGAGCAGCAGATGCTGGGGTCGGACTATATTTTGAACTAAATGTTGTACCTTTTATCTGTACAGCTTGATTGTAACCATATATAGTCTTTTATTTGACTGGATAGCATGCAACAAAAGCATTTTGCTGTAACTCGGCAAATAATAAACTATCTTGAGCAAATTTCAAAGTGCTTGAGTAACTCAGTGGGCCAGGCAGCATCTGCGGAAGGAATGGATAGACAATGTTATGGGTTGGGACTCCCCAAACGGACTGTCACAACCCAAAACGCCACTTATCCATTCTCTCCACAGATTCTGCTCGGCCCACTGAGTTACTCTAGCACTTCATGTTTCATCAGTTCTCCAATCGCCTGGCTTGAACAACACCACAAACGTTCTGCGAATTTTATCTTGGCGTATGTATTAATTTTCCTTTTGTATTGTAGCATTGTTTTCACACAATATATATCTGGATTGACTTGTTCCAAAATTATGTGACCACTTAATATAATTTATTTGTTCTGATATGAATGAAGTTCCATCAATTAGAACGTATCATTTTCAGGGGTGAATTTCTAATCAATTAGACAAATCTAAAAATAGGGAACAAGGCAGAGCAATGATCGCTGATTAACAAGTGTGCCTTATCTAAATGAGACAGGCGCAGCTATTGTGACAATGAAGTGGTATTATTACTGCTTACTGTGCCTGATTATTTCCTGAATTGGCTAATTAGGATTCCATTTCCCAGGCCATAGTGAGCAATTCCCCATTATTTAGGGCAAGCTCTAAATAAGACTGAAGACAGACATGAAATGCTGGAGCAAATCAGCGGGACAGGCAGCATCTCTAGAGAGAAAGAATGGGTGACGTTTCAACCCAAAACGTCTCCCGCTCCTTCTCTTCAGAGATGCTGCCTGTCCCGCTGATGTCCAGCATTTTGTGTCTATCTTCGGTGTAAACCAGCATGTGCAGTTCCTTCCTACGCAGCTCGAAATAAGACTGCCCGTTCATTCTCGTTAAAGCCATAGTCCCAGTCTCTCCTTTCTTGAACTGCCTGAGCTCACATTAGAGCCCCAAACCAATTTTCCTTTTGATCGCAGGTTTTCGACCGGACTCTGAAGGACCTGTACATGGCTCCAGAAGGCAAACTGTTTATGTCACCCACCTCACTGTTCAAACACTGGACATGCTGGCACATCCTATCTTTACATAACAAGAAACAAGGATTGGATAATGATAATGCATCTGCAATTATCGTCCTAATTTTATATATTTTTTCAAATTATACAGGTTTTTAAGAAACAATCATAAAAGCTATGGCATTTTCAATAAAAGTGTGGAAATCCGACTTGAAATCCGACTTGTGACAGAGAGCACACATTACCATCAACCTCTCTGCTTGGAATGAAAAGTATTCTTTATTGGTTTGTGACCAGTGTATAGAACATAGAACTGTATAGCACAGGAACAGGCCTTTGGCCTACAATGTCTGTGGCCAGCATGATGCAAGACAAACCCTTATCTGCCTGCACTTCATCAATGTTCCTCCATTCCGTGCATAGTCATGTGCTTATCCAAGTCTCATAAATACCCCAATCATACCTATCTCCAACACAACTCCTGGCAGCGCATTCCAGGCACGCATCACCCTCTGTGTAAAAAAACCCTGCACAATTCATTTAAGCTTTGCCCCTCTCACCTTATAGGTATACCCTCTAGTCTTTGATATTTCCTTCCTAGGAAATAGATTCTGACTGTCTATCCTATCTGTTTTTCATAATTTCATATAAATCTGTCACATATTCCCACCACCTCCAGCACTCCAGAGAAAACAATTCAAGTCTGTCTAACCTCTCCCCATGGCTAATATCCTCTAATCCAGCCATCATTCTTGTAAAAATGTAGAAACAAGGAACTGCAGATGTTGTTTACACAGAAGGACACAAAGTGCCGGAGTAACTCAGCGGCCATTTTGTGGGCCCTTTTAGAACTTCTGATTACCTGCTTGAATTCTTTCCTCCTCTATTTATACTCCTCAAAGGCTGATTCCATCCTCTTAAACCTTGCATGTGCTTCCTTTTACTTTTTGACCAAATTTACAACCTTATTGGTCATCCAAGGTTCCCTTACATTACTGTCCTTATCCCGCCACCTTACTGGAATATGGAATAATATCTGAACTTCAATCAACTGGCCTTCCAATGACACCCACATGTCAGGTGTGGATTTAGCCAATAAAAGCTGCTGCCGATAATTCCACCTGAACTCCAGCTTTACAAAGCTGTAATTTGTCTTACTCCAATTTAGAACCTTCCCTCAAGGCCCAGTAGGGTTGCCAACTTTCTCACTCCCAAATAAGGGACAAAAGGTCAAAATATGGGACAGATTCCCGATGGCAATTCGTTGACCAACTCGGCCGTGGCTGGGTGAATGATGAGTTGGCCCGGGCGCTGGACTGCACACAAAGCCCAGCCAAACGGGACAAACCAATTTAGCCCAAAATATGGGATGTCCTGGCTAATACAGGACAATTTGCAACCTTAAGGCCCAGCCTTTCCCTCTATTCAAATTATAGAATAGATATGGTTATCCACAAAAGGGGGTGACGTGGTGGTGCAGTGGTAGGGCTGCTGTCTTACAGAGCCAGAGACCCAGGTTTGATTCCGATTATGTGATGGATCTGTGTGGAGTTTGTACATTATCCCTGTCAACGCGTGGGTTTTCTCCCACATTATGAAGGTGTGCTGGTTTGTAGGTTAATTGGCGTCTCTGTAAATTGTCCCTAGCACAACTAGTGTACACGTGGTCATAGGTCGGTATGGACTCAGTGGGCCGAAGGGCCTGTTTGCACATTGTACCTTTAAAACTGAACTAAAAGAACAAAATGAAGTTCACAATCTCACAACAATGCCAGGTGAAGAATGTGAAAATCACTCCTCAGACTACAATAGAACAAAATGAGGCTAATGACATTTATTCACTTAATGTTAGATGAACATTAGCAGTAAAAAGAGGCTCTGTTAGTATGACACAGAATTTCTATTCCATCAGGACATTAGTGATTACACCAAGCAACTTTTCATGCGTGCCACCAGAGGACGGGATGACTTCCTCCGTTACATGTTTAAATGTCAGACATTAAAGGAAGAACTTGCGTTACTGATAGTTAACAGGAAATTAACAACCTTTCATTAACAATAAATGTGCCTCACAGCTGCATCAGTGTGTTTTACACTGCCTCCATGATTTATACATTATGGAATAAGTCTCAGATGCTGGGTGCAGTAACACCGGGGTAGTTGTTTAGGCAATTCAGTCCTGGATCTAAACAGACGTATTCCAATATGGGGGTAATGAAGAACTGGGGAAAGGATTGTTCAATGCAAATTGGAGGAAACAGCACCTCATATTTCGCTTGGGTAGTTTACACCCCAGCGGTATGAACATTAACTTCTCTAACTTCAGATAGCCCTTGCTTTCTCCCTCCATCCCCTTCCCCTTCCAAGTTCTCCCACTAGTCTTACTGTCTCCGCCTACATTCTATCTTTGTCCCGCCCCCTCCCCTGACATCAGTCTTAAGGTCTTGACCCGAAACGTCGCCCATTCCTTCTCTCCAGAGATGCTGCCTGTCCCGCTGAGTTACTCCTGCATTTTGTGTCTACTTTCGATTTAAACCAGTACCTGCAGTTCTTTCTTACCAATAATGTTGGATTTGGCAGCAGAGGATTACCATAATGCCAAGGAATCATACAGCTATGGAAATGGGCCCTTACCTCGGCCAAGTCTGTACTGACCACCAAGACCCATCTTTGTGTGTTTGGAATACAGGACGCCCAGAACTCTTCACACTTGGACTCCTGCAAATCGGCGACACCAAGCACAGGCTCGGCGATTGTTTTTTCTGAACACCTCCACTCGGTTTGCCGAAACCTACCTGATCTCCCGGTTGCTCAACACTCCCCCTCCCATTCCCACACTGACCTTTCTGTCCTGGGCCTCCTCCATTGTCAGAGTGAGGCCCAGCGTAAATGGGAGGAATTTATTCGTATTTCGCTTGGGCAACTTGCACCCCAGCGATATGAACATTGACTTCCAGTAGCCCTTGTTTTCCTTCGCTCTCCATCCCCTCCCCCTTCCCAGCTCTCCTACCAGTATTACTGTCTCCGACTACAGTTTATCTCTGTACTGCCCATTCCCGACATTAGTCTGATCTCGACCCGAAACGTCACCCATTCCTTCTATCCAGAGATGCTGCCTGTCCCGCTGAGTTACTCCAGCATTTTGTGACTACCCTCACGCATGTGCCATGTTTGCATCCAAAACAAATGGCCAGTCCCGTTGTTAATATAGTGATGAAGGATTCACGTTCCAGGAGCAGAATTAGGCCATTCAGCCCATCAAATCACCTCTTCCATTCAATCTATCTTTCCTTCAACGCCTTCTCCCCAGAACTTCTGACACCCATACTAATCAAGACTCCGTTAAGCTAATGCTGTAATCAGTACTTTGTCGATCTCCCTGCACCTCACAATGATATGGAGCCACTCACAGCACAGGACGCAATCACATGAGGGATAGCCGGTTAGAGTGAAGATCATCATGACCTCTGTCCCCACCGCTGTCTCTAACCTCGAAGGCAGACTTTAATGCAGCTCCTCTGGGCTGCCGTGAAGAGAACCCCATTAGGATCAGACACCTTCCCAATCATCAGCAAACCAAGGCCACACAGCAGCAAGCAGTTCATGCTGCTCCCCCTTCACTGCATAGTTCTGGGTCTAAACAACAGTGCCATTTCTAACATATTTTTGGCATATTTCACAATGTTTTGCTGGTGAAGTCTCATGTTGAGCATTATTATGTAATCTATTAGAAAAACTGAGAGCTGTTAATATGAACAATAATATAAGAAACTTAATATCACTTACCAAGATGGTAAGAGAAATGCTGAACACAAATTACTGTTGAAAGATTCTTAATGCTGCATTTGGCTTACAATTAACAGCTGAAGGAACAGGCAGGTCTGGGTTGTTAGAATTATAACACTACTAGTTATTGATAGAATTTAGTGTAGATTAGAGATACAGCTTGGAAATAGACCCTTCGGCCCATCAAGAATCGTTGATCATCCCCTCACACCAGTTTAATGTCGCCCCACTTTCTCGCCCTCTCCCTAACACTAGGGGCAATTTACAGAGGCCAATTAACCTACAAACCCAAGTGTCTTTGGGTTGCGTGAGGACACCGGAGCACTTGGAGGAAACCTATGCAGTCACAGGAGAGCGTGCAAACTCCACAGGGACAGCACCCGGTCAGTATGAAACCTGGGCCTTTGCTGCAGTGAGGCAGTTACACTGCCATGCCGCCCAATTAGCTTATGAATCATAGAGTGATACAGTGTGGAAACAGGCCCTTCGGCCCAACTCGCCCAACAATGTCCCAGCTACACTAGTCCCACCCGCCTGCGCTTGGTCCATATCCTCCAAACCTGTCCTATCCATGTACCTTAATTACAAAACACAATAATAATTACAAGACATTAACTTGAAAACGTAGGACTGCAACAAAGTTCTAACCAGGCATATGTCAGAAAAAGTGAGTCGAGCTTGTTAGCTGGAACACAGATAAGGACATGGGAGATCCAGTTAGAAACACAAGCATACAATGTTGAAGTTTGTGACTGAGAATAGCCTGATGATGTCTGTTAGCAAACCATGAGACGATGGATGGAGATGCTCACCTTTGGCCCCCAGCTGTTTAGCGCTTGTTTCATTTGCAACGTAGATTGATCAAAATGGTGGCGCACATGGAGCATTTACCAACCTCGAAGACTGGAGTTTTTAAACGGGCACATGAGGGGAAGAGTGGCAGACCATCTGGAACTCATTCAGGCTACCCCCTAATGCTAACCTTGGCAACGCACCTAGACCAGCTTTGGAAGACAATCGACAAAAAGACCACAGCCGTGAGGTGCCAAGATTGAGCTGCTCCACTGCTTGTTAGTCACCCTACTGATCCGACACAGACAAGTTGGTCCATCTGCTGCGGGTCATAAATCTATTTTATGTAATTGTAATGTGACACTTAGAGTGGCTGTTGCCTCAGTGTGACAATAATCTACACTGTTCTGCGGCCCGGTTCCAGAAATCTGTGGTTCGAGAGAAAGTTACACAAGGGCCTCTATTAATGCTTTGTTTTCTTTGCCGTTGCCAGGTGTCTCTTTAGACCTTTTAAAAAAGGAGACAAAGCAGTTGGGGGAAAAAAGAAGTGTGCATTTAAATATTTCGACCCGGTGTTGTCAGATTACGATGGCATCAGTGTAGCCCATGGGGATGTTTATCATTTCAAAGCAGCAAATGACAGCAGTGAAAATATTGGCATAAAATTTATATTTCAGTTGCTGTTAAGCCTGCTGATAAATATTAGCATTGTACTTGAAGATTCTATTTTAAATATTTAAACAATAACAGGTTATGTCAGATTTGTAATGATATTGTACCTGTTACACTGATGCCACTGGCCACATTGGCCATTTTAAATTGCTACAAAGCTACCCTGAATGCCACTACTAGGAGAAGTAAGAGTGACAAGGTGAAATTAATGTTAAACGATTAACAGTGATAGTCCAGTATAAGTATGGACAGTCATTAATTTGTAGAATAAGTTTGACATTCTACGTCTTTTTTTGTCTTTCACACATCGGACAATTTTACTTCATACAATGCGTAGTCCTCAACAGTGTAAAAAATGTATTTATTCAGAAATGTATGAATAAAAGACTCCATTGCATTTAAAAAGCAGCATCCTCACACTTTGCCTTTATCATGATGGCCAAACACACATTTGCTTGGCCTGGGAGTTAGAGTTGCTTCAAATGAACAATGTGATCCTGTGTCTGAAGAAGGCTTGAAGAAGTGACTCGACCCGGAACGTCACGCGTTCCTTCTCTCCAGAGATGCTGCCTGTCCCACTGAGTTACTCCAGCTTTTTGTGTCCATCTTTGGTTTAAACCAGCATCTGCAGTTCCTTCTTACACAGTGTGATCCTTTATAACTACTGAGAACCGTGACATGTCAAGTGATAATGATCGATATTTACTTCAGAAGTGGTTGTGCAATATTAAGAATTCAATTATTTGATCTGGCATATAGAGTTCGGGATGGAACTTTATTATATTCCTTGAAAGCATCAGCCAGTTCATCTCCTTCAATGCATCCTAATATCCAGTGCCCCTCCCAAACTAATCCCACCCCAAACTTTGGCACCATTTCCAATCTTCTTTCCTTCTCTCAGTTCTGGAACGTCAACTTTTTCATCTTTTCTCTCTTTCTCTGTTTTCTGATGTCTGTTTTTGACTTTTTAGCAACAACATTGGTGTATACCACAAGGATGTTTACACCCAGCTTTTGCAAATGTGGACAGTATTTGTAGTTGCCCTGTGGCCGTCTATTATTCCTCATGTAATGCGGCTGTTGTTCAGGACAATCACATTTTGGTGTAATTAAAATTAAATGGGTGCATATCTGCCTCCAGCATCATATAATCATTGTCGTAACATGATGGAGAGCCAACATACAGTGTGGCAGCAAGGCTGGGGAAATACTCTGGATCAGTGCATGTTCATAAATACACAAACCCAACAGCCTGGATCAGTATTAATCATCAGTCAGCTTTGTTGGTTTGCAGTAGGCCTGTCCCACTTTCACGACCTAATTCACGACCATTTTTACTCGTGGACATTTTTCATCAGGCTAGAAAAATGCCCCGACCTACTTGATGCCACGAGTACCTACGACTAGCATAACAACCTCCTATGACCTACCTACGACCTCGTGACGACCATACTGCAAGTATAAGTCAAGGGCAAACTCGGCAGTGGTCGTGAATTAGGTTGTGAAAGTGGGACAGGCCCTTACTGCAATAACTCTGTGGCTCCATCACGTTTTCAATTGCAAAACATTTTTAGCGAGTTGTGATTGATTGCCTTTTGCTTTTCTAACCCCCTCCACCCCCACCAGGCACGTGCCATGCGTAATTACTCAAGGAAGGCAATCAGTCGGTTTAAAAAAACTTAAACCGCGCATGCGCAGAATGTTCTCTGCGTAAAAATAAAAAAAATAAAAATAAAGACAGTAACAATTCAATTCGCTCAAGGCTTCCAAGTCTCCTTTCTTTTGAATTACTGAATGAGTGGGGAGGTGAAGGGTGATGGCAGGTGGAGAGATTGTGGGAAAAACGGGAGCACAGGGAAAAGTAGAATCAGCTGTCATCTTATTGAATGACAACACTTGTTCAAGGGACCAATTGGGGGGAGAGTTCCTTTCACAGCGTGTGGAGAGTCTGTGCCAGGGGTAAAGATGCGGGGAGGATAGGAGTGTTGAGAAGGAGGGGGTCGGGGATAATGCCAGTAACTCACTCACTCACCGCTGCTGCGGCGCTCTGGACATGGCGCCACCGCATTGTGGCCGGGGATAGAAGCATCTCGGGTGGCTGCGAGTGGCCGCCGGGACCCGGCAGCAGAACCGGCCGCCACTTCAGCGCCTTGGCAGTGCTCTCCGTCTGAACACCTCTCACCTGCCGCTCACCGACTTCGCTCATGTCAGCCACTTCCTGCAAATCCTTAAATTCCCACAGCCGAGTAACCTCAATCGCGCTGTCGGAATTTAAGGATTTGCGGGAAGCGGCTGATACGAGTGAGGCCAGTGAGCGGCAGAAGAGAGGTTTTTAGACGGAGAGCTGCCAGAAGTGAGCGGGCCGGCAGAAGGCACTGAAGTGGCTGCCGGTTCCGCTGTTAGGCCAGGCGGCCACTCACAGCCACCCGAGCTACTTCTCCCCCACCCCCTCCGCCCAAATGCAGTGGCTCCGTGCAAGGAGCGTCGCAAGTGGGTTACTGGCATGAACCCGACCCCCTCCTTGACAACGATCCCGCCCTCCCCTCAACTTTACCCCAGGCCAGATTCCCCAAACGCTGTGAAAGGAACTCTCCCCACCACCCCGGGAAATACGGTATTTAAAAACATATAGCACCAAGAAATGTACTTACCACATTATCCGTACACGAACTCCATTCTTCACTCTATGTTTCCTAAGATACACTTCAGATAATGACAATCCATATTTGAAAAACCCACCAAGAAACTAGCCCTGCGCAGGCACAGTGCTGCCTTCAGCCCGCTTGTCATGACGGCTTGAAGCAGCGCTGATGGCACGTGGGCTGCACTGACCTTCGCATGTTGCAAGTGCTGCGGATGAAAGGCACGGAGAATTATGTCTACCTAGGAGATCGATCTCTTAGATAAGCATAATTCTCCCATGCCTTTACTATTTATATTTAGTAATTACCATTGTATAATTTTCGTCAGTGCCTACCTTGCCTACCCTGACGGCACGTGCCTCACCCCTCACTAATCTAGGTGCTCTGACTACAACCGGCACTGAGCCATGGGCTCCATCATGGCCATAACAGGAATAATCAGGAATACTGCTGGCTGACCATGGAAGGCATAATCCTGAAAGAATACTTGCTACCACACATTGTTCTGTCCAGCATATCGAGCTAACGGTAAGAGGCCTGTCCCACTTAGGCGACTCTTTAGGCGACAGCCAGGAGCTAGTTTTAATGGAATTCACCCACAACACCTGGCGACAACCTACGACAGCAATAATTGTCGCTACTGTCGCCGAACATTTTTCAACATGTTGAAAATTTTGCGTCAGTCGCTTGTAGTCGCCCAATAAATCGCCTAAGTGGGACAGGCCCATAATGGTAGAGTTCCAGCCTCACAGCGCCAGAGACCTGGGTTTGATCCTGACTACGGGTGCTGTCTGTAAGGAGTTTGTATGTTCTCCATGTGACCGCGTGGGTTTTCTCCGGGTGCTCCAGCTTCCTCCCACACTTCAAAGACGTGCAGGTTTGTAGATGAATTGGCTTCTGTAAATTGGCTAAGTGTGTAGGATAGAACTAGTGTACGGGTGATCATGGTAGGTGTGGACTCAGTGGGCCAAAGGGCCGGTTTCCAATCTGCATTGCTAAAAACTACTACTGACAGTTGATAAGAAGCACCCAATGCAAGGGAGTGAATTGGAGCGCAGGCAGACCTGTGGCCTTATATTATATTGTCCACAATGGGTGTACCATCAGGTGGCTGAATTGCTGCTCATTTGCCTTCTAAGCCACAAGCCTGCTGATGTAAACTGTAATGGAGGAAATGGAGGTTATACGTTAACATGGAAGAAAAGGGGGAAGCCACGATAGAGATGGGTGAGGGAGAACCAGAGGGTGGAAACCCAATCACGACGCAGGCCATTCTGGGGGTAGGGGTTGCTGTGGAGTGTAGAGGCTGGGATCAGCAGCAAGGCTGCCCTTGGGGCATTCACGGGTCGGAGAATAAAAACAATGCTGGGTGCATGGGGATGGGAGAGGAGTTGGAGATAACATTTTAAGAAGGGTCTCGACCAGAAACGTCTCCTATGCCGTCTGACCCGCTGAGTTTCTCTGGCTTTTTGTGTCTATCTGACGTTTTAGGCATACGGCTGACTGCGGTTGGGTGTCACCAGAGAACACAAGGGTGGAATTGAATGTACTGGGGCCCCGTCTAATGCTGTGTAACAAAACGCACCACTGTTCCAGGCATGCACAACAATGGCCATTGCTGGCCCCACTTGGAATTGCATGATTCATGGTGAACTGCAACTCACACTCAGACAAAACAAAAGTGCCTGAAAATGATTGAGAAACGCTCGCTAACAATTTTCAGTTTCTGCTGGGTATGTTTTCCATTATGCGGTGTTGGAATAAGAGATGCAGTGCATTACAATTTCTAGACCTTGATAGCCAAACTAAAAGGTGCTCAAGCAGTGGAGTACTTTTTAACAACCCGCCCTTGAGGTCTCTTCAGTAACTATGAGATGGGTACGTTTCAATTAAAATATTTAAATATGCTCAGCTTTATCAAGCAAAATAAATATAAGCAAATCCTACAGGCGAGCGACATAAATTTAATGTGATGAACATTTCTCATGATCTGTGAAAGCTTGAAAGTGGAGGTCAACAGTCTGTTTCACAGCCAATCCAGCAGTGGAGATGGTTTGCATACTGATTCACTCACTCAGCTTCTGATCTGTCAGTTGTAAGCTTCTGCTTCATTGCATGGGTTTAAAAAGAAAACAATAATTTCACGCTTTCTTAGCTTTAGAGCTACGATATTACACTGGCCATTGTCCTCACAATTATTCCGCCAAAATAAACATGTTCTTCCCATGTGATTTGTGCAGCTTTCTATTAATATAAACCAACACTTGGGTATGCCCCAACACTTTGATCCTGTTATTACAACGCCCACCCATTGAAATCTAGTTTGTAATCTGTTCAGGTGTAACAAGTGCCTGTAATGGTCACAAGGCGTACTGAACTAATGACGATGCACGAGTTAAAATTCCACACGGTACCGATGGAACTTAAATAGAGGAACTTAAAGAAATCTACAATCAAAAACTAATATCAATTCCGATGACCAGGGATGTCCTTTACCACCTTTACTTGGTCTGCCTCTCTTATAACTCTTGACTCATCAATGAAGTTAACTCTTAACTGCCCTCTGATATCGCCATGCAAGCCTCTTGCTTCAGGCACTGTGGAATGGGTATAGGCTGTAACACCCACAAAAATAGATAAGTAAATATAAAAAATTAAGATTTCAATTTATTTTTCTTTCCCCACTTCCAATTATTACATTTTAAGAAACATTACTACTACCTGTACATTTACAGTGGCTTGCAAAAGTTTTCATACCCCTTGAACTTTTCCACATTTTGTCACGTTACAACCACAAACGTAAATGTATTTAATTGGGATTTTATGTGATAGACCAACACAAAGTGGTGCATAATTGTGAAATGGAAGGGAAATGATACATCGTTTCCAAATTTTATTACAAATAAAAAACTGAAAAGTGTGGCATGCAAAAGTATTCAGCCCCCCTGAGTCAATACTTTGTAGAACCACCTTTCGCTGCAATTACAGCTGCAAGTCATTTGGGGAATGTCTCTACCAGCTTTGCACATCTAGAGACTGAAATTTTTGCCCATTCTTCTTTGCAAAATAGCTCAAGCTCAGTCAGATTGGATGGAGAGCGTCTGGGAACAGCAATTTACAAGTCTTGCAAGAGATTATCAATTGGACTTAGGTTTTGACTTTGACTGGGCCATTCTAACACACGAATATGCTTTGATCTAAACCTAAATACAGCTCTGGCTGTATGTTTAGGGTCGTTGTCCTGCTGGAAGGTGAACCTCCGCCCCAGTCTCAAGTATTTTGCAGACTCTAAAAGGTTTTCTTCCAAGATTGCCCTGTATTTGGCTCCATCCATCTTCCCATCAACTCTGACCAGCTTCCCTGTCCCTGCTGAAGAAAAGTATCCCCACAGCATGATGCTGCCACCACCATGTTTCACAGTGGGGATCGTGTGTTGGGTGATGTGTGGCAGATTTTCCGCCACAACTAGTGTTTTGCATTTAGGCCAACAACTTCAATTTTGGTCTCATCAGACTAGATCACCTTCCTCCACATGTTTGCTGTGTCCCCCACATGGCTTGTGGCAAACTGCAAACGGGACTTTGTTTGGCTTTGTTTCAACAATGGCTTTTTATGGCTTTGTTTTAACAATGGCTTTCTTCTTGCCACTCTTCCATAAAGGCCCGATTTGTGGAATGCACGACTAATAGTTGTCCTGTGGACAGATTCTCCCACCTGAACTGTGGATCTCTGCAGTTCCTCCAGAGTTACCATGGGCCTCTTGGCTGCTTCTCTGATCAATGCTCTCCTTGCCCGGCCTGTCAGTTTAGGTGGACGGCCATGTCTTGGTAGGTTTGCAGTTGTGCCATACCCTTTCCATTTTCGGATGATGGATTGAACAGTGCTCCGTGAGATGTTCAAAGCTTGGGATATTTTTTTATGACCTAACCTGCTTTAAACTTCTCCACAACTTTATCCCTGACCTGTCTGGTGTGTTCCTTGGGCTTCATGATGCTGTTTGTTCACTAATGTTCTCTAACAAACCTCTGAGGCCTTCACTGAACAGCTGTATTTATACTGAGATTAGATTACACACAGGTGGACTCTATTTACTAAGTAGGTGACTTCTGAAGGCAATTGGTTGCACAGGATTTTATTTAGGGGTATCAGAGTAAAGGGGGCTGAATACTTTTGCACGCCACACTTTTCAGTTTATTATTTGTAAAAACATTTGGAAAACCATCTATTATTTTCCTTCCACTTCACAATTATGCGCCACTTTGTGTTGGTCTATCACATAAAATCCCAATAAAATACATTTACGTTTGTGGTTGTAATGTGACAAAATGTGGAAATGTTCAAGGGGTATGAAAACTTTTGCAAGCCACTGTATACACCCTCTCAGAAGAAATTAAAATGGTGGCTATCACCACTATAAATATGATGTTCCCTAAATCCTTCATCTTCAGGCCATTTTCCTTTTGGGTGTGAGCCTTGATAGTAACCTGCTATATATAGTTATATTGTCTCGACGAGGGTATGCAGCATCTTGACGGCGTATGCACTTGGACTAGTATCTATTAAAACTGTGTGTGTGTGTGTGTGTGTGTGTGCGCGTGTGTGTGTGTGTGTCATTTAGCATGTGAAACGTATCTCCTTGAAAACCAGATGCCGAAACGGGAACGTTTTTACATATTTCAGTAGACATTTTCCTTGCGAGTTTAGAAATCCACCCCTCTGTACCCTTGGTACATTATTTCCCTGACTTTTTAATTAAAATTGTTGACCAATCTGACATTTTTTTTTTTAAATCAGACTGCTGCCCAGCTGCTGACGTTACAACAACAGTTACATTTTTACACCTTCTGGTAGAATATTTCCTTATGATTTCAAAAATCCAATCCTCTATCCATTTGGTCGATTATTTCCCAAGATATTTACTAACATTTATCACCAAACTGACATTTAAAAAAAATATTAAAGTTGCCCAGCTGCTGACTTCACAATGCCTTTGCACCTGGCCCAACTGCCTCCTGGCCCCCGCCCGGCCCCACCCCCCACAGCCTGGCTGCTGGCCCCGCCCTGCTGACCTCTCAATGCCTTTGCACCTGGGCCGGCTGCCTCCTGGCCCCGCCCGGACCCGCTCCCCCAGCCTGCCCGTTTGTTGATTCCATTGTTTTTCATTGAATTGAATTCTTGAATTGAATCACTAATTCTTAACATTAACTTTTAATTTTAAAGACAGTTTAAAAAAAAAAAATAGCTGTCTTCATTGACAGCTTAAATCGGACCCGCTATGTGTGTGTGGTGGGGTGGTTAGTGTGTGTGGTTCAGGCTCCTCCCCTGAATTCCATAGAGCTGCCGACAGCTTTCGTGCATGAGACACGCACGCTTCATTTCCAGAACATTCTGAACTCGTGACGCATGGTGGCATTTCGCTCTCTCTCTCGCCCCCTCTCTCTCTCCCCATCTCTCTCTCCCCATATCTATCTCTATCTCTCTCTCTCTCTCTCTCTCTCTCTCCCTCTCTCTCTCTCTCCCCTTCCCCCTTCTCTCTCTTTCTCTCTCTCTCTCCCCCCCCTCTCTCTCTCTCTCTCTCTCCCACCCCTCCTACCCTCTCCCACCCTACCTCCCCTAAACCCCCTTCCCCCTCCCCTGCCCCCTTCCCTCCACCCCATCCCCTCCCCCACCTCCCTTCCCCCCACCTCTCCCCTCCCTTCCCCCCCTCTCCCCTTCCCTCCCTCCCCTCTCAGCCCCCTTTCGCTCTCCCCCCCTCCTCCCCTCGCTCTCTCCTCCCATCTCTCTCACCCCTCCTCCCCCACCCTCCCCACCTCACCCGCCCTCCCTCTCCCTCTGACTTTTGCCCTTCTGTCTGTGCCCCTTTCTCTGTGTCTCTCCCAATTCTCTCTCTGCCCTCACTCTCTCTAGACGCACCTGCGAGTTGGGGGCTATGCGTCAGTGGATAGGGCGGTTATGGGGCAAAAAGAGCAAATTAATAATATTAATATAATATCAAGGGGAGTAGTTAGCATTTGTGCAGAAGGGGGGGTAGTTAGTGTGTGTGACATGGCATGCTGCCCCCCCCACAGCCCACCCCCCTCCCCCGCAACTACACGTTGGGGGAACAGACCCAACGGGTCTGCACTTGGTCTAGTAAGTAATAAAATTAAGCCAGCGGCAAAGTTATTTGCCAGTTCTCAGCTCTCATGCATATTGTTGTCCCCCCCTAAATCTCGGTCTGAATGAGGGTCTCGACCCGAAACATCACCTATTCCTTTTCTCCAGAGATGCTATCTGACCCGCTGATATACTCCAGCTTTTTGTGTCTCTCTTTTTTATAACAATGCCTGAAAAGAAGATGAGATTTCTTACTCAGAATGTATTCTACTGTAACACATTAAGCTCACTTACAATAACATGTTTTCTTTATTTTTTGTTTAAATGGTTTCTCGATCAGTAGAAAATTCAGGGTACATTTTCATTTCTTAATAAACTTTGCAATGTCTTTGAAAATTGCTTTACCAAAGATAATACAGACGTAGGAATCCCCCCCCCCCCCCGCCCCCCCGCCCCCCCGCCCCCCCCCCCAACAGAATACATATAACATCAATGTCATTATGACTAAACGTATTTTGTCTAGTAAAGGCATCATATTGACCTTAATTGTTGGGAATGACATTTCCATTTAAGTTTGTCTTCCTGTTTGTAATGCTATGAAGCCACTGTTGGCAGCAGATGTTGTATCAGTTCATAGCTCGCTACCCATCGATGTGTTCTGCTCTGCTGCACTTGAATTGACAAAATTTAACCTCTGCAGAGTAAGCTTGACATCATCTATGTACAGCAGTGTAATGAAATCATTAGCTGCAAACAACTTCCATCTTCATTCAATTAGCAAATGAAGTCGAGATAACAAAGCTGGCCAGGGGAGTACGAAGGAACTGATCTCCTCTGGGTAGACCACAGAATCTCAATGCATTCACATACGAACTGGGAAAAAGTCCTTCAAATGCCACCGAGAAATGAAGAAAAGAACAAGATCTACACACAAGCAGCACTCTTGAAAGTTGCTCAGACTATAAAAATTCAACTTACTTCCCTGTAATGAAAGAAAATGAAAATTGAGTGCCTCTCCCATCATTTTAGAAAACTTCCACATGTCTTCCACAGACACGGGAGAAGGTAGGCATCAGCAGATAAGAGGTAATCACTCCACCCTTCCCTCGAGACTCACTCCATCTAGCATATTTGTGCCACTTTCCACAGACAGCATATCTGATGCTCCTTTCAACATGCCATCTTTGTCTTTTCCCAGCTTCAAGTACACCATCTGACATTTTTTTCGACATTTGTCACCTCAATTTTGCATTGAAACCATCCCACAGTTCAATCCAGTCTGTTAATTCATCCCCTGCTCGTAACCGCTCAAATCCTCACCTCTTCGTTTATAGAGAACAGTGCAGCACTGCAATAGGTTCTACAGTCCATGTCTGCTCTGAACATGATGCCAAATTAAACTAATCTCTTCAGCCTGCACATGATCCATATCCCTCCATTCCCTGCATATTCATGTGTCTATCTAAAAGCCGCTTAAATGTCACTATCGTATTTGCCTCCACCACCACCCCTCTCAGCACATTTGTCCTGCAAATCTACATTGAAATTTCCATCCCTCCAACCTTAAAGCTGTGCCTTCTAGCATTTGGCACTTCCACCCTGGGAAGAAGGTTCTGACTCTCTACCCTATCACTGCGTAAGAAGGAACTGCAGATGCTGGTTTAAACCGAAGATGGACACAAAAAGCTGGAGTGACTCAGCGGGACAGGCAGCATCTCTGGAGAGAAGGAATGGGTGACGTTGAGCAAAGATGTTGCCGATCAAAGTGCCCCATCTAAACTTGTCCCATTTGTCTGAAAAAGGGTTTCAACCCGAAACGTCACCCATTCCTTCTCTCCACAGATGTTGCCTGCCCCGCTGAGTTACTCCAGAATTTTGTGTCTATCCTCCAGAGAAGCTGCCTGTCCCACTAAATTACTCCAGTATGTTGTGTCTATCTTCGGTTTAAACTTGCAGCTGCAGTTTCATCCTACACTTTCCGATCCAGAGACAAACAAAAAACTGGAGTAAGTCAGCGGATGATGGATCCGTATACCAGTCCATGTCTCTCAACTATCTCCTCTGGCAGCTCATTCCATTTACCCAATGCCTTTCAGGTGAAAAAGTTGCCCTTCAGGATCCTATTCAATTTTTTCTCCTCTCACCTTAAACGTATGTCCTCGGGTTCTTGATTCCCCTACTCTAGATAAAAGATTCTGTGTAGTCATCCTATCAATTCCCCTCATAATTTTACACAGCTGCAAAAGATCACTACTTAGCCTCCTACACTCCAAGCAACAAAATCCAACCTCTTCCTATAATTCAGGCCCTTAGGTCCCGGCAACATCCTGGTCAACAGGTTCGTAGTTGGGACCAAGCCAGTGAATTGACACCTGCCCCTCACCCTCACATCAGTCCCCCGCCCTCCACCCTCACATCAGTCTGAAGAAGGGTTTCGTCCAGAAACGTTGCCTATTTCCTTCGCTCCATAGATGCTGCCTCACCTGCTGAGTTTCTCCAGCACTTTTGTCTACCTTTGATTTTCCAGCTTCTGCAGTTCCTTCTTAAGCATTTTGTCTACTTCACTGCGAAGTATGAGGTATGCCTACTTTGAAGAAGTTCTCCTCCTCCCTCCGAAGACAGTTTTATAACCTCCTCTCTCACTGCCCCCCCCCCCTGTGATAACCCCCCACCCACCCCCACCCTCACATCAGTCTGAAGAAACATTGCCTATTTCCTTCGCTCCATAGATGCTGCCTCAGCTGGGTTTCTCCAGTACTTTTGTCTACCAGTGATATGACAGCAGCTTTGGACCAAGATAGAGGCAGGTTGTGTTGGAGGGAGCTCAAGCGGAGAGATAGCATGACTTGACAACAAATCAATGGCATTTGACAAACGGTCGATCCAGTGATGGCAGAATGGTTACGTCGGTAAAGTAGAGGGCATAGAGCTGACAATCCATACAAAGAAGTTGAAATTTCACCATGGAAGCTGTTTGGAGTTAAGATTCAATAAAGACGTATATTAAAAGAACAATATATTACAAAAAACTATATATTTAAAAATAACCTTTAGTAATGAGAACTGTGAGATTTCACCGTTGTGAATATTACTGCCCAACAAGAGAGAGCCATTAGCCATTGAAATTAGCCATTCCAAGCACAGCTCCAGAAAGTGAACTACTCTCAACTTTCCCAAAATGTCCGAGCAAGCTATTCGTCATATTCGTCAATGTTAAAAGCAAGAATTATGTAAAACCATATCGACCACCCAGCATTAATCTTGCCGTCAAAAATCAGGCAGAGTAGTTGCTCCCTACACAGCCAAGCTTGTCTATTCTTCCTCTAAAACCATCTGGGGACTTCTGTCTAAATTGGAAAAGGTGTTCTACACAATAGTCAAGCAACAGCCTGACGGAGACCTGCAGAGACGAGCTCAAAGTCCCAACATGTGGTGGCAGTACAGTGGTATATGGACAACAGAGAGTAGCCCTGCGTTGTTGTTGCTTCTTTCACTTGAACAGAAGTTGAAAAATCCATTATCGATGAGGGGAAAGGAGCATCGGCCAAGTGGGATGTTTTTAAAAGCGTACCGAAGAAAGTTCAGGATGTGTACGTCGGCATTATAGTGAAGGGCAAAGCTTGGCTGACGAGGGAAATTGAGACGTTAGTCAAAAACAAGAAGGGAACATGGGACAGATGTAGACAGCTGGGATCAGGTGCATCCCTGGAAGAGTTTCGGGAACTAAGTAGTCTACCAAAAAAGAAAATCCGAAGGACAAAAAGGGGCCAGTAGATAGCTCTGGTGGGCAACATAAATATATCCAAAAATATTTTATGAATACTGGTACATAAGGGGGAAAAGAGTAACTAGAGAGAGAGAGTGGGACCTCTCAGGAATCAAAGCAGTCACCTCTGTGCGGAGATGGGCAGGGTCCTAGATGAGTATTTCTCCTGGGTATTTACTGAGGAGAAAGACAGTAGGACGGAGGAAATTAGAGCTGTCAGGGGAAATGTCTTGAGAGCAGTCAGTGTTACCGTCGAAGAAGTACTGAAGGTGCTGTCGTGTTTGAAGGTGGACAAATCCCCAGGGCCTGATCAGCTGTATCCGAGGACATTGAGGGAAACTAGAGAGGAAATTGCGGGAGTCCTGGTTGAAATTTACGAGTCGTCCTTAAATACAGGAGAGGTGCCGGAAGACGGGAGGGTGGCAAATGTTGTGCCTCTTCTCAAGAAGGGCCGCAGGGAAAATGCTGGGAACTATAGGCCGGTGAGCTTAACATCTGTTGTTGGTAAGTTACTGGACTATTCTGAGGTAGACATAAATGCTGGAGAAACTCAGCGGGTGAGGCAGCATCTATGCAGTTAAGGGATAGGCGATGTTTCGGGTTGAGACTGATGTGGGGATGTTGGGGGGGGGGGCGGGAAGAAGAAAGGAAGAGGCGGAGACAGTGGGCTGTGGGAGAGCTGGGAAGGGGAGGGGAAGGAGGGAGAAAGCAAGGACTACCTGAAATTGGAGAAGTCAATGTTCATACCGCTGGGGTGTAAACTACCCAAGCAAAATATGTGCTGCTCCTCCAATTTGCGATGGGACTCACTGGCCATGGAGGAGGCCCAGGACAGAAAGGTCAGATTTGAAATGGGAGGGGGAGTTGAAGTGCAGCATACCGGGAGATCTGGTTGGTTAGTGCGAACCGAGCGGAGGTGTTGGGCGAAGCAATCACCAAGCCTGCGCTTGGTCTCACCAATGTAGAGCAGTTGACACCTAGAGCAGTGGATGCAATAGATGAGGTTGGAGGAGGTGCAGGTGAACCTCTGCCTCACCTGGAAAGACTGCTTGGGTCCTTGGATGGAGTCGAGGGGGGAGGTAAAGCGACAAGTGTAGCATTTCCTGCTGTTGCAAGGGAAAGTGCCCGGGGAGGGTTGGTTTGGGTGGGAAGGGACGAATTGACTAGGGAGTTACGGAAGGAGCGGTCTCTGCGGAAAGCCGAAAGGGGAAGAGATGGGAAGATGTGGCCAGTGGTGGGATCCCGTTGGAGGTGGCGAAAATGTCGGAGGATGATCTGTTGTATGTGATGGCTGGTAGGGTGGAAGGTGAGGACAAGGGGGACTCTGTCCTTGTTACGAGTGGGGGATGGGGAGTGAGAGCGGAGCTATGGGATATAGAGGAGACCCTGCTGAGAGCCTCATCTATAGTTGAAGAGAGGAACCCCCATTCCCTAAAGAATGAGGACATCTCCGATGCACTGGTTTGGAACATCTCATCCTGGGAGCAGATGCGGCGTAGAGGAGGAATTTGGAGTAGGGGATAGAGTCCTTACAGAAGCAGGGTGGGAAGAAGTGTAGTCCAGATAGCCATGGGAGTCAGTGGGTTTGTAGTAGATGTTGGTCAGTAGTCTGTTACCTGCGATGGAGATAGTGAGGTCTAGAAACGGTAGGGAGATGTCGGAAATTGTCCAAATTCAGGAATTTGAGTGTCGGATGGAAGTTAGTGGTGAAATGGATGAAGTCAGTGAGTTGTGCATGGGTGCAGGAGGTAGCACCAATGCAGTCGTCAATGTAGTGGAGGTAGAGTTCGGGGATAGGGCCACGGTACTCCTCGACAAGGATTGTTCGACGTACCCTACAAAGAGGCAGGCGCAGCTGGGGCCCATGCACGTGCCCATAGCTACGCCTTGGATTTGGAGGAAATGGGAGGAGTCAAAGGAAAAGTTGTTGAGGGTAAGGGCCAGCTCCAAGATGAGGGAGTGAGGGCCTGGAACACGGAAGTCATGGAGGAGATGAAGAGCGTGTGAGGTGCCTTGGACATAGGTAGGGAGGGATTTGACCACGGGGGATAGGATGGAGTCGAGGTATGTGGAAATAAGTTCGGTGGGACAAGAACAGGCAGAAACAATGGGTCTGCCAGGACAGTCAGGTTTGTGGATTTTGGGGAGAAGGTAAAATCGGGCTGTGCGGGGCTGGGGAACGATGAGGTTGGAGGCTTGGGAGGGCAGGGAGCCAGAAGTGATGAAGCCCGTGATGGTGTTTGAGATAATGGCCTGGTGCTCGTCTGTGGCGTCATGGTCAAAGGATAAATAGGAGGAGGTGCCTGGCCTCAGAGATCAGCGCGCCAGACTACCACGGCACCTCCCTTGTCGGCAGGTTTGGGTTGTTGCAGAGTGCGTGGAGGGCTGTACGTTCAAGGGGGGGGGGGAGGTTAGAGTGAGACAGGGGAGTGGAGAAGTTGAGATGGTTGATGCCCCGCCGGCAGTTTAAAATAAAAAGGTCTAAAGCCGGAAGATGGCCATGAGGGGTCCAAGAGGAGGGGGTCCGTTGGAGACGGGAGAAGGGGTCATCAATGGGGGGCGAGGACTCCTTCCCATGGAAAAACGCTTGGATGCGGAGGCGACGGAAGAAGAGTTCCATATCGTGGCGGGGGGCGCGGAACTCATTGAGTGGGGACGGAGGGGAACAAAGGTGAGGCCTCTGCTGAGGACAGACCGTTCGGTATCTGAGAGGGGGAGGTCAGGAGGGATGGTGAACACACGGCAAGGATGGGGGTTGGTTCTGGAGTAAGGCAGGTGAGTGGATGGAGGCAGAGGCGATGTCTGGCAGGGGGGTGGTGGGTGGTCAGGGAGGAGGGGGTATGAGGAATATAGTGTGGGTGGGGAGGAGCTGGGGTCACATGGTACAAGGGATAAGGGGAAGACCCAATGGGATAAGCACTGAGGTTCCCTGTGATGGGGGGTAGGGAGCACTAGGACCCAGCGCAGTCAAACCCCGTGGTGTTAGAGTCTGCAGCGTGGAGACTTCAGGCCCGGTGCTGAGCCTAGGACTCGGGTAAGGCGAAGGCTGCGGCCTGCGGGTGGGTGGTGGAGTGGCGAGGGTCGGTGGAGTCACTGGTGGAGACCCGCGGGGAGTTGGGGGACTATTCTGAGGGACAGGTTGTACAGGCATTGGGATGGGCAAGGACTGATTAGGGATAGTCAGCATGGTTTTGTACGTGGAAGGTCGTGTCGCACAAATCTGATTATTTTGAACACGTGACCAAAAACGTTGATGAGGGCAGAGCTGTAGATGTTATGTCCATGGACTTCAGTGAGGTGTTCAACAAGGTTCTGCATGGTGGGCTGCTCTGGAAGGTTAGATCGCATGGGATCCAAGGAGAGATAGCTGAATGGATAGTAAATTGGTTCCAGGGAAGGAAGCAGAGGGTGATGGTGGAAGGTTGCTTCTCAGAATGGAGGCCCGTGACTAGTGGTGTGCCTCAGGGTTCGGGGATGGACCTGTTACTGTTTGTCATCTATATCAATGATTTGGATGAGAACATACAGGGCAAGATTAGCAAGTTTGCTGATGATACAAAAGTGAGTGGTTTTGCAGATAGTGACGATGGTTGTGAAAGATTGCAGCAGGATCTGGATCGATTGGCCAGGTGGGCTGAGGAATGGTTGATGGAATTTAATACAGAGGAGTGTGAGGTGTTGCATTCTGGGACATCTAACAAGGGCAGGACCTACACAGTAAATCGTAGGCCTCTGGGTAGTGTTGTAGAGCAGAGGGATCAAGGAGTATAGGTGCATGGTTCCTTGAAGGTCGAGTCGCAGGTAGATAAGGTGGTCAAAAGGCTTTTGACACATTGGCCTTCATCAGTCAGAGGATTGAATATAGAAGTTGGGAGGTCATGTTGCAGTTGTATAAGACGTTGGTGAGACCGCATTTAGAATATTGTGTTCAGTTCTGGGCATCATGTTATAGGAAAGATATTGTCAAGCTTGAAAGGGTTCAGAAAAGATTTACAAGGATGTTGCCAGGACTAGAGGGTGTGAGTTATAGGGAGAGGTTGAGTAGGCTGGGTCTCTATTCCATGGAGCGCAGGAGGATGAGGGGTGATCTTATAGAGGTGTACAAAATCATGAGAGGAATAGATCGGGTAGATGCACAGTCTTTTGCCCAGAGTAGACGAATTGAGGACCAGAGGACAAAGATTCAAGGTCAAGACGAAAAGATATAATAGGAATCCAAAAGGTAACTTTTTCACACAAAGGGTGGTGGGTGTATGGGACAAGCTGCCAGGGCAGGTAGTTGAGGCTGGGACTATCCCATCGTTTAAGAAGCAATTAGAAAGGTACATGGATAGGACAGGTTTGGAGAGATATGGACAAAGCGCAGGCAAGTGGGACTAGTGTAGCTGGGACATTGTTGGCCGGTGTGGGCGAGTTGGGTCAAATGGCCTGTTTCCACACTGTATCACTCCATGACTCTATTACTCTATCACTCTATCACTTTATGCAGCCAACTCTCACCCTACTCTCATTTTTCCATGATCCATGTCTAACCTTTCCCTTCCCACCTTAATTTGTTAGAGATGGACACAGAGATGAACAGTAACTCAGTTGGACAGGCTGCATCACAGGAGAGAAGGAATGGGTGACATTTTGGGTCACCCTTTCCTTCTCTCCAGGGATGCTGCCGGTCCCAGCTGAGATACTCCAGCATTTTTGTCTACCTATCTTCAGAGTAAACCAGCATCTGCAGTTCCTTCCTACACTTAACTTGTCAGAGGATGGGTTGGTGTTCAATATCCACTACAAGCCCAGTGATTACCACAGCTACTGTCATTATACCTCCACCAACCCTGCCTCTCTCTGTCCTTCCCTTTCACCACCATCCTCCACATTCAATGGATCATCCTCTGTAATGTTCACACCTTCGACCAGCAGAAATATCTTCCCCTACCTTTCTGAATTTTGAAGAAACCATTCCCTCTGTAACCCTTATTCACTCTTCCATCACTGTTCTTATTAGTAGACCTGACAGTGGGTATGTTACAAAACTTACCTTGAGCAGCGCTGCAGTTCTGCCACTCCCCGTGTGCGTGACTTTGGCGCCTTTCAGAGGGGGGCGGGTTTAAAGTGCCGTTTTTCTACAGACAGTTCAAGTCGATCCATCTCAGGGGATTTCGTTGCTAAAGAGAAATCGCTCCGACGTTTGTTTTATGAAGGTATTTTTAAACTACGCAAGATCATTTATTAGCAAGAGTAATTTAAAAATTATCTTCTAAAGCCGTGAGCGCCGACAACGGGAAGGATTTTACGTAGGGGAGAAAAAAAGGTACACAGTTTATTTTTACATAAAAACGTGGTTCTTAGGAAGCATTTAATCACATTTTCATGTTGCGAAATGGGGACAAAAATATATATATGAACCGGCAGTATTTTTCCTGCCGACTTCACCGCAAACCGCAACGTTCTAATCCACCGCATTCCACTAAAACCCATTTGCAAGTTGATTTAAATAACCATTAATTTACAGGAATTAAACACTAAATTCCTTCCATTTGGCCTATAAATTCATGAAAATGAGATTTAAAAATCATGTTATATTGTGAATTATTGTGTGAATGTTATTTGGACACTTAGGCAATTTAAAAATGTTTATCTTTTCTTAAGAAATGGATAGATGTTTAGATCTAGTAATTGAATTTAGATGAAACTGATTTTTTTTGTTGAGTATTTACTATTTGTTTTAGCATTTAACTTTATCATTTCTACCTTTTTTGCTAAAACTGCAAATAATAACTTGTTTCTGTTAATGCTGTTCAGTGTTTTTTTTTAAATTTACATTGTAAACAGATGTCTCCAAAGAAGAAATGCAAAATTGTCAATCCAAAAGCCCAGACAGGCATAGCTAGAGTTCAACTCGAAGTGAAGTTCTCTGTCATGCCAGAGTCTAAGAGGGATCTTAAAAATGGACACATCTTGTACTTGTATACCTCGTTTGGAAAAAGTCTGCCTGAAACAGAGAAATCGCTGAGTTCACATTTCTCTTTGTCGGATGCAGGTTATTCATTTGGTGCTGGTAAGTTAAGAGTGAAGGCTCTTGTTAGCCAGACTTTGCTTAAGTTTAAAAAACTCACCAAGGAACTTGGAGCATTTATGGAAATCTGTGATGAAACTTTTAAACTTCCAGAAGGCAGTCAACACCTTTCTTTAGATGACATTCCACTGCCTGGTGCTCAAGATCCTGAATCCTTGACATCAGCTGAAAGCCAAGTGCCCATATTTCAAGACACTGAGGACATGGGCGATGACAGTCATAGTCTACATCCTCCACTGAATCTAGCAACGCCAACGACAGCTGCTGCCTCACCTGAACCAATGGCATCGACATCTAGTGTTTCAACAAGATGTAGCAGAGAATTTCTAAGTCTTTCACCAGGGAAACAGAAATTGAAGAAAAGACTAAACTTTCAGTCCGAATCCAGGGCTGCTCTTACACTAAAGTATCACACAAAGATCAGTGAACTTAGGGCATGGTTGAAAACTCCCAAACGTGTAGTTAATCAAGCCTTAAAGAGAAAGCAAAACCAAATAGATTTAAAGGGCAGAAAGATTCAGGAACTCAAAACCAAATTACGTGGGACTACTTTGGTACAAGAGCTTGCTGAAACCAAGGCAGAGCTTTTGAGACTTAAAAAAAGCACACAGACAATTGCTGATGTTTCGTGGCAGTAAGAAAGAGAGGAAAACTGTTTCAATTCACCAGTACAGAAAAGTTCATGAAAAATTAAAGGACAGGGAAGAGGATGTGAGACGCCTCGAATTTAACAATCTTGTCCTCAATGAAACAATCGAAACTCTGCAGGCTGCCAGTATTGTCAAGGCAAAGGTGGGCCAGAAAACCTACTCCTCAACAACAAGGATGCACGTGTTTGATTGTATCGTAAACCAAACTCCCAAAGCAAACATTCCAATCCTGATAAGCCAGTTCTACAAGCGGAGTGGACTTCATCTGGATTATGTTCCTCGATGCAGTGCAGTTGAAGTTATGGTCTGAGAATTGGGAGCTATTGCTGAGTTGCAAACAGCAGAGATGCTCCGAGCAACAAAGGGTTTGACTGTGGGTTTTGATGCAACCACCCAGGAAGAGACCCACATTAACAGTGTTCATTTCACCACCACAAACAAATGTCTCTCTGCAGCAGGCGATGAATTGGCTGGTGGGACTGCTGAGGACCATGCACAACATATTTGTGAAACAATTGACAATTTGTGTAAAACATACACTTATTTCAATGAGCAAGCAAATTTTCAAGATACCAGACAAAAGATAATTGACAACATTTCAAACACAATGAGTGACAGGTGTGCAGCTAATCATGCTGCTATTAGGATAGTGAGTAGTGAGTGGGGTCAATCTTTGAACGAGCTCTACTGCCACTTGCATCCTCTTGACTCCATTGCTACATCAGTTCGCTCAGCCCTCAAAATGCAGAAACAATCCGGAGGACAATTTTTGTTTGGGAAAGACTATCTAGCAGTAAATGCCATTCTGCAGATGAGCAAACTTCGGTACAAAAATGGAAAAGGGGACCCAAAAGGATTTGTCGCATTTTTAGATGATAGGAACATCCCCCGAGGTGTCCTCCCACGGTACCGTGGCAACAGATTGCACCAACTGTTTCATATTAATGGCAAGCTCATAGAACATTATGATGACTTTGTTGCACTGCTGAATAGCGGAACATCCTGTGGGGGGTTGAAAAGCGCCATCCTCCATGACTTGGGCCATCCTCCATCCTCCATGCCAATATCTGACTGGGCCTTGGATGGAGTGCTTCTACACTTCAAGCCAGAATCAGATCAACCATGTTGATGGCATCAAAGTGGCTAAAGGGGTGATTGCTGCTCTAAAGGAAGCCACAGAAAATCCAGAGAACTTTGGTCGGCACGGACTGGAAGGGCCGAGAGGGCCTAATTGCATATTGGCAAGGGAAGATTTCTTCGGTGAGGAGGTACATCTTGACGCCACATTGGCAAAACCTCGGGAGCTACCAGTACATCCACAATTCAGTTCAAAGATGAGGAGCTGTCTTCAAGCTGTCATCACTGTGTTGGTGAGGCAGTATAGTAAATACTTTGAACTTGATGAACTTGAGAAACTGAAGGAGGAGACTGCATCAGCAGGATCACACAACATTGATGCGGAGGAGATAATGGGGATGTTTAGTTTATTGAAACAGAAATCTCCCATTGCCACCATGTGTTATTTGTCATGTAGGATGCGGGCTTGCAAGAATAGAACAGTCAATTACCTTGATAATCTCGAGGAGCATCATAGGGAGGAGGTGCTCTGTAAGGCAGTGACATGGGGGAGAGTGCAGAGGAACGGTCGGAAGAAAAAACAGAATGAATTGAGATCAGAAATCATCAAGCGACAGAAAGGCAAGGAGCATGATCGGGACACGAAAGAGAGGAAAAAACTAGGAAAAAAATTGAAAGAGACTGATTTAAACAGCATTCGCAGAGATTATCCGAATTTGGACTACTCCAAATGTGATGATCTACAGGACATTCTTAATGGGGAAAGTAGTGGGCAGAAAGGCATGTCATGCGGGGTTTGAAGAGCAAAAACTTGTAGTTTACAATGCCAAAATTGAAAAGTTGAGAAAAAACAACGTGTGCAGAGTTGCTTATTGGTTGCAATCTGAGGAGTATGATGATGCTACTGATTATGATATGCCAATGTACCAGTTAGCAGCTGATCTTCTCCATAAAGACTTGGCCTTTTTCTAGAAATTGTAATTTACCTATCTGTTACGGACTTACAGCATATAATACAATGATATTAAAGTTCTTGAGAAGATCACATTTTTGAATTTTCAAAGAAGTCTGGGTGTTTATTACTATTTCCATCGCAACGGTCTATTTTGTTATTAGCTACAATTAGGTAACTAACTAATTATATGCTTTAATTTCAGGTCATCCAAGTAAGATTGTCTCATATTTGTTTCAGAATGCTTCAATCTATAATAACTGAACATTTCATTGAGTTCTCTTAATTTTTAAGAAAGTTATGGGCTTTTGACTGTCCTCGATCACAGCTTTTGAGTTAAGTCAATGGAAAGGCAATGGGGAACAAGATGCTAATTTCCGAGTATGAAAATGGCCATAACCTTTTTAATACAGAAGATATGAAAGTGAACTGGGTGTCAAATTAAACTTCTTTTTATGCTTTATCTGAAGGGGTAAATTGCAGACTTAACATTGCTACTGACAGCTGAATTTCCGCTCTAACCTTCCCATCACCCTTGAACCCAAAACAGTTCTTGCAAGCAAAGCAAAAATTCATTCGCACCTCTTCCAATTTTGTGATTTACATTCAGCGCTCAGAATGTGGTTTCTCATCTGATGGTAAAACCAAATAAAGATTGCAGACCACTTTGCAGAACTTCTCCATTTAGTCTGCAAGGGCAATCCTGAACTTCCTGAAGGGCTTGACCCACTGAGGCGATTTTTTTAGGCGACTGCCGGCAACTGTCATAGTTGTAGCAGGTTGCTGAAAAACCGGCGACTGAACCCCCTACAACAATGTCTACGACAATGTCTACGACAAACTACAACAACCCACACCTAGTCAATGTCAAGCTACGGCAAGCTACCGACAACCGGCAACCCATTAGGTCATCCACCTACGACCACACCTACGACAACCTCTGGCCACACAGGCGACAACCTACGACAACCAAAGTCAACCTACATCCACCAACGCGACAAGCTACGACCCTGTCGGCGACAACTGAAGACAATTCAGTCGCCGGTGCCTGTCGCCGGTTGACGTAGGTAGTCGGCAATGGAATTCACTGAAGTCAGCACCGGTGACTACCTACATCACCTGCCAACAACCTACGACAGCACCTACGTCAGGAGAAGTCAAGCTATGCTCATTGGCGTCGACCCACGGTCGCTGGAAATTTTTGAACATGTTGAAAATCCGGCAGCGACCAGAAAGACGCTACAAGTCTTTGGGCGACTGAGGAGACTACTCACGACCATACAGGCGACACCCCTGGTGACCATCTGGGACAGGCCCTTGATGCTCATAAGCATGTCCCTAAAGCAGCTTCTCATTTTCCATCTGGGAATGTTGCAACCCATTTTCCCTTTACATACATGACCTTTGTTTTAAGTTGATCCTTTTTTATCTTCTTGTCCCTAACTTCTGTTTATTTTATAAAAAGGAATCATCTTACTAACTGCTCCTATCACAAATATTCCCTCAAGTGTTCATCTCTCTTTCCACGCGCCACCACTGTCCCCTCGCTTTCCGCACCTGGACGAACAGTACTCACCTGAAATATCAATCCTGTTTATCTTGGCACAAATGCTACTTCACCGGCTGGGTGCTTCCAACATTTTGAAGTTCCAGCATCTGCAGATTACTGGCTTCAAGGCCGATTACCACCCAGGATTGTCTGCAGTGATTCAGCTGTGCTCGGAGAAAGGAGAAAAAGCACAGCAAATATTCTAGATGGGCAGCAGCTTTGTTAAATTACCCCTTGGTGTACATTAGTGGAAAAAATCAAGAGAATGCCTCTAATGGCTTTGCTCCCTTGAGGCTAGATGGGTCAAGTAGTCTCCTCCTATGTCTTTATAATCACATTGATTCTTTGACCACTTTATTTGGATTACTGGCTCTACAAATTCCACCTCACTTACTTGCCTGGGTCACCCTGACTCTCAAACCTTACCATCAAAAAGGACAAGGTGCAAATGTACAACACCATCTGCAGGTTTCCCCTCATCTTATGCCTTCCTGACTTGGAAACGTATCACTGTTCCTTCACCGTTGTTAAGCCGTGGAGCTTTCTACACAACTGCACTGAGGTAGGTCCCTCGCCAGAAATGACTTGGCAGCTAGTCACCAAGATCTTCTCAATGACAATTGGGGATAGGTAATACAATGCTGGCCTTGTCAATGTCATCTGCAACCCTGCAAATGAATTTAAAAATGATGTTCTCCTCAGGCTGTTCTACATAACATGATGTGGAGCGGCAGAATGTTTTGTTGCTAAGAGTGGCCCAGAGGGGGAAGAGCTTGCTGCCCCTAATCAACTAGCACTAGATGTGGTGGAGCCATCTTTAATTGTCTGCAAAAACCAATGCAAAATTCATCGCACCATATTGGAGAGCAGAAATGTGCAGAAAGTGAAAGTTATTTAAAAATAAAAAGCATAAAACCCCCCTTAGAAAACTTCAAGTTGAGTTCTCTAATCCATTTCTCCCAGAGGGGGAGTTTGGAAGTGATGATAGTGTTGGGTGCCGAGCTCTAGTCAATGAAGGAAGCCAATGTATGTGTTTCTGTTATCCAGATTGTTCAGAGCTGAGTGGCAAGCCAGCCAGACATCTGCTGGTGACCTGTTATGCCGATTGACAAAATGTGGATCCAAAAGATTTATGAGGCAAGGATTGATTTACAGCATAACCAATGTCTCAAAACAATCCATTGTGGTGAATATAAATGCTAACAGATGGCAGGTCACCACGTTCTTCTTGGACACCAGCATGATAGATCCCTATCAGCACAAAGCCATGCTGTACAATTGTAATTATATACTCATGTCAGCTGTCTATTGACACAAAATACTGGAGTAAGCGATCTCTCCAGAGATGCTGCCTGTCCCGCTGAGTTACTCCAGCATTTTGTGTCCATCTTTGGTGTAAACCAGCATCTGCAGATCCTCCCTACACATTTTGTCAGTTGTCTATTGTATTTGGGGTCATTATAAATGCTTACAAACACTGCACACATCAAGGATAAAAACAAAATCCAGTAATGTTGAAATACAGTTGCACTGTGTGGTTTGCTTCTGTTCATCGAATGGAATGACTTGCCGGCTAGATCTTTTAAGCCGTCCAATTGATCACCCGTCCTGTCTAAACAGCCCCATAGTCAATACAGTTGAATGCAACAAATTAAATGTTTACACACACACACACACACAGAGAGCAGTGCACTACAAAGTAGTTCACAATGTCCAGAGACCGGAGCAGTGCTGAAACGTACCCTTAAAGTATGTAAATGGATTGATTATAATCATGTGTTGTCGTTCTGCTGGCTGATTAACATGCAACAAAAAACTTCTCACTGTACCTCGATACGGGTGACAATAAACCAAACTGAACTGAACACAGGCGCACACACACGCTCACAGAGTTTTTACAGCCAACTGTCTTAGCAACTGACAATCAGAAGAAATAGCACAGTGTGGACTCGGGTCATGAGAACACTGCTCCGCACAGCTGTTCCCTTTATAACACAGTAGAGCCATAGAGTGATACAGTGTGGAAACAGACCCTTTGGCCCAGCCTTCCCACACCAGCCAACATGTCCCACCTGCCTGCGTTTGGTCCATATCCCTCCAAACCTGTCCTATCCATCTACCTGTCTCACTGATTCTTAAATGTTAGGATAGTCCCAGCCTCAACTACCTCCTCTGGCAGCTTGTTCCATACACCCACCACCCTTTGTGTGAAAAAGGTACCCCTCAGATTCCTATTAAATCTTTTCCCCTTCACCTTGAACCTATGTCCTCTTGTCCTCGATTCCCCTACAAGAGATTCTGTGCATGTAAAAATGCATTCAAGCAAAATGATAACATTGTTTATAGTTACCCGTGTATAATACAAGAGCTTTGATGGAAATTTCACAAATACTTTGTTACATCATTTATAGATAAGAGTGAAATGCACGAGAGGTTCTGTTCCCACCATTTCTGGAGGAAAGCGAGTTGAGTACATGAATGCAGACGCAGGAACTTCAGATACTGGAGTGTTCCTCACCCTAGGTATTGAGAAGATTAACATCTTCTGTCATTTGCACCATAGTGCCTCACTCATAACCTCTAAGATGGATTAATCAGCAGGCAGCGTCCCAAGCCGAGGTAATATTAACCACAAGCACCATATTTTACATGTCATATAGAAAGTGACAGAATAGGTTGAGAGATAATAGGCCAGCTCTCTAAAGTACCAAGAGACTGGTAATTTAGTTTCCCTTCTGACAGTAATGGCTGCAATGCAGCAGCAGCAAAATGAATTCAAATGGTGCAAGCCTTTCCAACTGAAAGACACACAGCTCACTATGCCGCTTCACAAGCTTTTTTTCCCACAAAATAATAATTATTTAACCTGTCAGCGACAACTGGTTGAAAACAAAACATTGACAGAGATGGCAGACAGATTAGGTGGGAGTGGAGACCTTAAAGTTGATTGATTTTATTGACGCAGGATATGAGCAGATGATAAAGCCAATTATTTCTTGTCAATTGGCAACATAAGAGAAAACAAAAGGCTATATGATCCCTCGGGTCTCCTCTTTAATAAGATCATGGCTGCTCCTGTGCCTCAATTTAATTTCTCCTTGGCCTCAGCTATCCCGTTTCCCTTCATTTTGTTCAGAATCCTCTGCTCCTCTGAACATTGTTCCCCTTCCTTACTTTTCCCCACTATTGAACAACCATTGAACATCGATGATTGGGAATTTCTTGCAAAATTCTCTCTCTCTTGTTAAACTTTAGGCACACCTAACTTGCTGGGATGGTTTTGATGATGAATATACATTAGATGCGGCACAGCAGCAGAGTTGCTGCCTTACAGCGCCAGAGACCCGAGTTCAATCCTGTTTGCAGGTGCTGTCTGTACAGAGATTGTATGTTTGGTTTAGTTTAGAGATACAGCGCGGAAACAGGCCCTTCGGCCCACTGGGTCCACGCTGACCAGCGATCCCTGCACATTAACACTCACTAGGGATAATTTTTACATTTACCAAGCCACTTAACCAACAAACCTATACATCTTTGGAGTGTGGGAGGAAACCGAAGATCTCGGCGAAAACCCACGCAGGTCACGGGGAGAACGTTCAAACTCCGCACAGACAGCACCCATAGTTGGGATTGAACCTGGGTCTCCAGCACTGCATTTGCTGTAATGCATTTGCTGCATTTTCTCCATGTGACTTGCATGGGTTTTCTCCGTGAGCTCCAGTTTCCTTCCACACTCCAAAAGACAGGTTTGTAGGTTAATTGGCTTTGGTGAATTTGTAAATTGTCCCTAGTGTGTGTTGGATAGTGTTCGTGTGTGGGGATCGCCGATCGGCACGGACTCGGTGGGCCGAAGGGCATTTCCACACTGTACCTCTAAACTAAACTAAATCAACTGTAGTCTAATTTTAATCAACAAGTTTATTATTTCCTGTATTCAGTAATTGTTAGGGTGACCTCAATCTAAATCAGCATCAAGAGAGACCTGCAGTTCAGAAGTTGTTCAGTCCAGAATAATACATGACCTCTTTTAAAAAAGACATGACCCTACTCTTTTAAAAAAGTAACTAGTGTTCCGATCTTATTTACGGGATATCTATTTCCAATCAATCCTGCTCAGTGAAAGGCAGAAACCTGTAAACAGTTGATGTGCATCAGCAACTTTAACTAATCTGCCCTTTACCTGTGAAATCAGGTAAACATCTGCCGTTTCACTGGACAAGGAGCAATAGCTAAGCACAGTCAGGTGGGGGAGAGAGGTGGGTGCATGACCACTGTGTGGGAGAACAGCCTAAAACCCAGCATTGTCGCAACGTGGTAGAACTTTGAAGATAAGCTGCAGCACAGCAATTGGGCTTGTTCACAGTAACAAGTTCAAGACATCCCTAGGTAGACAAAAATGCTGGAAAAACTCAGCGGGTGAGGCAGCATCTATGGAGCAAAGGATCCCCAGATCAGTTTTGCCGCCAAACACTGTATTTCTGTCGAGCATATTACTCATCCACCCAAATTACAACTGAGGAATGATTGTCCACAAGTTCACAAGTAATAGGAGTAGAATTAGGCCATTCGGCCCATCGAGTCTACTCTGCCATTCAATCATGGCAGATCTCTGCCACCTCATCCCATTGTCCTGTCTTCTCCCCATAGCCCTTGACACCCATTCTTGTTGAAGTTTATGACATTGAATTCTGAAACCATTAAGAGGAAATATCTCTTCCTGCCACCACCTTAAACATAATGGCAACACCAGATACTCTCCCTGCCACCATTCCAAAATAAATCTACCCTCACAAACTGTCCGGCTCATTCTTTCCCACCTGCCGTCCAGGGACTCAAACACTCCTGGTACAAATTGAGAATAATGAAGTACTAATTAATTACAATTGAGCATCACTCCATCGCGATAGCTCCGTGTGTTTTGTCGATCGCGATTACCTGGCATTCCATGAACCAGATCTCCACAGAGTACAAAGAACCTGGGTTTCACAGTCAGCTTGTTGATGGCCTGCACCGTTTGTCCTGTGAGCTGGATCTCTTCCTGCCATTCATCACCCCCACTGTCACAGTCTCCGGCCCTCCAAGCCTTCATGAGGCCAAGCTGTGGATCGGCTCCTTGAATGAAATAGAAAGGTCCATTCCAATTGCCCTCGGTCTCTGGGGAAAGAGATAATAACACATTTAGATTTGACCTCGCGTGCAAGCAGAACATACACAGAATGAGAGGTTTCCTCCTTGGTTACCTTTATACCGGTTACTGCGCTGTAACTGAGGTGGAAGCGCGTAAAGAAAGGTAGACATTTAATGTAAGCACGAGAGAAAAATTAAGACCAGTCTACCATTACATTCAATAAATGGAAAGCACAGATTAAACAGCTGTTGGTAACATCATCTTTTAAAACAGACACGCCTTTCTTAAAACATTGAAAGTCACATAAAAAATGGCTGTGCTCAAAATTCTATACAGTTTTGTGCCCAGTCACTTAGAACATAGAAACAGATAAAATACATGCAGGAGTGCGCCATTCGGCACTTCGAGCCAGGACCGCCATTCAATATGAGCATAGCTTATCATCCAAAATCTGTACCCCGTTCCTATTTTCTCCCTTGATTCTTCCAGCCCTAAGAGCAAGATCTAACTCTCTCTTGAAAACATCCAGTGAATTGGCCTCCACTGCCTTCTGTGGCAGAGAATTCCACAGATTCCACAGTTGTGTACAGGCCACCTAACAGTAGTAGTGGAGTTGGGGATGGCATCAAACAGGAAATTAGAAATGCGTGCAACAAAGGTAAAACAGTTATAATGGGTGACTTCAATCTACATATAGATTGGGTGAATCAAATTACCAGGGGTGCCGAGGAAGAGAATTTCTTGGAATGTATGTGGGATAGTTTTCTAAACCAACATGTAGAGGAACCAACGAGAGAGCAGGCTATTCTAGACTGGGTACTGAGTAATGAGGAAGGGTTAGTTAGCAGTCTTGTTGTGCATGGCTCCTTGGGCAAGAGTGACCATAATATGGTTGAGTTCTTCATTAGGATGGAGAGTGACAATCTTAATTCAGAAACAAGGGTTCTAAACTTAAAGAAAGGTAACTTCGAGGGTATGAGACATGAATTGGCCAAGATAGATTGGCAAGTGATTCTTAAAGGATTGACGGTGGATATGCAATGGAAGGCATTTAAAGACTGCATGGATGAACTACAACAATTGTTCATCCCAGTTTGGCAAAAGAATAAATCAGGGAAGGTAGTGCATCCATGGATAACAAGGGAAATCAGGGATAGTATCAAACCAAAAGATGAAGCATAAAAATTAGCCAGAAAAAGCAGCCTACCAGAGGACTGGGAGAAATTCAGAGTTCAGCAGAGGAGGACAAAGGGCTTAATTAGGAAAGGAAAAATAGATTACTGGAATGAAAACTGGCAGGGAACATAAAAACTGACTGCAAAGGTTTTTATAAATATGTGAAGAGAAAAAGATTAGTTAAAACAAATGTAGGTCCCTTGCAGTCAGAAACTGATGAATTGATCATGGGGAACATGCACATGGCAGACCAATTGAATAACTACTTTGGTTCTGTCTTCACTAAGGAAGACATAAATAATCTGCCGGAAATAGCAGGGGACCGGGGGTTAAATGAGATGGAGGAACTGAGTGAAATCCAGGTTAGCCGGGAAGTGGTGTTAGGTAAATTGAATGGATTAAAGGCCGATAAATCCCCAGGGCCAGATAGGCTGCATCCCAGAGTACTTAAGGAAGTAGCCCCAGAAATAGCCCCAGAAATAGTTGATGCATTAGTGATAGTTGATGCATTAGATTCTGGAGTAGACTCTGAGGATTGGAGGGTAGCTAATGTAACCCCACTTTTTAAAAAGGGAGGTAGAGAGAAAACAGAGAATTACAGACCCGTTAGTCTAACATCGGTAGGGGGGGAAATGCTAGAGTCAGTTATTAAAGATGGGACAGCAGCACATTTGGAAAGTGGTGAAATCACAGCATGGATTTATGAAAGGCAAATCATGTCTGACGAATCTTATAGAATTTTTCGAGAATGTAACCAGGGAGAACCAGTGGATGTGTTATATCTGGACTTTCAGAAGGCTTTCGACAAGGTCCCACATAAGAGATTAGGATACAAACTTAAAGCACACGGTATTGGTGTGGATAGAGAACTGGCTGGCAGACATGAAGCAAAGGGTAGGAGTAAACGGGTCCTTTTCAGAATGGCAGGCAGTGACTTGTGGGGTACTGCAAGGCTCAGTGCTGGGACCCCAGCTATTTACAATATATATTAACGATATGGATGAGGGAACTGAATGCAACATCTCTAAGTTTGCGGATGACATGAAGCTGGGTGGCAGTGTTAGTTGTGAGGAGGATGCTAGGAGACTGCAAGGTGACTTGGATAGGTTGGGTGAGTGGGCAAATGCATGGCAGATGCAGTATAATGTGGATAAATGTGAGGTTATCCACTTTGGTGGTAAAAACCGGAAAGTAGACTATTATCTGAATGGTGGCCGATTAGGAAAAGGGGAGATGCAACGAGATCTGGGTGTCATGGTACACCAGTCATTTAAAGTAGGCATGCAGGTGCAGAAGGCAGTGAAGAAAGCAAATGGTATGTTAGCATTCATAGCAAAAGGATTTGAGTATAAGAGCAGGGAGGTTCTACTTCAGTTGTACTGGGTCTTGGTGAGGCCACACCTGGAGTATTGCGTACAGTTTTAGTCTCCTAATCTGAGGAAATACATTCTTGCCATAGAGGGAGTACAGAGAAGGTTCACCAGACTGATTCCTGGGATGGCAGGACTTTCATATGAAGAAAGACTGGATAGACTCAGCTTGTACTCGCTGGAATTTAGAAGATTGAGGGGGGATCTTTTAGAAACTTACAAAATTCTTAAGGGGTTGGACAGGCTAGATGCAGGAAGATTGTTCCCGATGTTGGGGAGGTCCAGAACAAGGGGTCACAGTTTAAGGATAAAAGGGAAGTCTTTAAGGACCAAGATGAGAAAATCATTTAGCGCACACAGAGTGGTGAATCTGTGGAATTCTCTGCCACAGAAGGTAGTTGAGGCCAATTCATTGCTATAAGTAAGAGGGAGTTAGATGTGGCCCTTGTGTCTAAAGGGATCAGGGGATATGGAGAGAAGGCAGGTACAGGATACTGAGTTGGATGATCAGCCATGATATTGAATGGCGGTGCAGGCTCGAAGGGCCGAATGGCCTACTCCTGCACCTATTTTCTATGTTTCTAGATTCACAACTCTCTGGGTGAAAAAGTTTTTCCTCATCTCAGTCCTAAATGGCCTACCCCTTATTCTTAAAATGTGACCCCTGGTTCTGGGCTCCCCCAACATCGGGAACATTTTTCCAGCATCTCACCTGTCCAATCTCTTAAGAATTTTGTATGTTTCTACCATACAATCCCCTCTCATCTTCTAAATTTCAGTGTATAAACCCAGTAGATCCATTCTTTCATCATATGTCAGTCCCGCCATCCCGGAAATTAACCTGGTGAAACCTACGCTGCACTCCCTCTATCGCAAAAATGTTCTTCCTCAAATAAGGAGACCAAAATTGCACACAATACTCCAGGTGTGGTCTCACCGGGGCCCCGTACAACTACAGTAGGACCTCCTTACTCCTATACTCAAATCCTCTCGCTATGAAGGCCAACATGCCATTTGCTTTTTTGCTGTACCTGCAGGCTTAATTTCAGTGACTAATACACAAGGACACCCAGGTCTCGTTGCACCTCACCTTTTCCAAATCTGACAATATAATAATTCAGATTATAATCTGCCTTCCTGTCCTTGCCACCAAAGTGGACAACCTCACATTTATCCACATACTGCATCTGCCATGCATCTGCCCACTCACCCAACCTGTCCAAGTCACCCTGCAGCCTCACAGCATCCTCCACATTATAACATTTGAATGGAGTGGAGTGGATCGGCGTGGTCTAACATTGATGTGTCTGTCATGTACTTACATAGTGCACAAACAAAAGCTACACTGTATCAAATGATCAAACGATTCTCATTGTCTTCAGGGTTCTTTATACTTTGCTTACTGAGACACAAATCAAATTATACTTCCTCTGTAGTTAAGAGTGTATAGGGCCTGTCCCAACTAGGTGACTTTTTCGGCAACAGCCGGAAAATAGGCTGTTGCCACAATGTGGCGTCGTGACACCTGTATGGTCGTGAGCTGTTGCCTCAAGTGTCGTGGCCTTTTCCTTGTTGCCGCTTGGTTTTGAAATATTCAAAACCTCTTGGCGACAGTTAGCTTGACATTGCGTGACTTCTCCTGGCGTAGGAGCTGGCGCAGGTTGTCATAGGCTGTCGCCAGGTTGACGCCATCTGACGTTGGCTGTCGCCGGGCGCTGACTTTGGTGAATTCAAGTGGCAGCGGCCTACGTCATGCTGCGATAACCAGCGACAGTATCGGCGTCACAAGAAGTCACGTTGCGTCATTTGGGAAAAGTTCCACCGCTCCACCTGTCTTCAGTTGACGCCATCAGGGTCGCAGCTTGTCGGGGACTGACGTAGGTTGACTTCGGTTGTCGTAGGCTGTCGTCTATATCATCGTAGGTTGTCGTGGGTGTAGTCGTGGGTTGATGTCAAGTGTCGCGAAGAATTGGGACGCCGGTTGACGTAGCTTGACGTGGCAGCCTGTCATAGACATTGTCGTAGGGGGCCGGTTTCTCGGCGTCACGCCACGGCAGTGACTGTCGCCAGCCATTCCCGAAAAGGTCGCCTAAGTGGGACAGGCCCTTTACAGTTAGAAATGCAGTTTGGATTGCAAGAATGTTTCATTGTTACTTCCCTCAGTTAAAGTCAAAGACAAAATAGTAACTTAAGACACCCAGGTAGTTTAAATTAGGAACAAATAACTTATCCATCAATAAAAGAACTGAACTGTAATATCCCACAGCCTCTCCAGCTCATATTTCCTCTATATGTAAATATTTAAAACCAAAATGTAAACAGGAATGTAGTTCAAGGTTAGAATTATGAGCACACTGTGCAGTACACCTGCATCAATTAATTATAAAAATGTAATCAGTACAAACTCATTGTATACAAGACCTATGCTGTTAGATGTCAGGTGACTAAAAAAAAATCTCAATTTGGGTTGCATTCAAATCCACCGAGCTTGTAAAAAATGAACCTGTCGCTTCACCTGCAGGACTACAAAGAATCTACAGTTCAGCGAGACTGACATAACACTCTATACCTGTCAGTTCAATGGGCCCTCTAGCTGAGACAATACTTGTTTGAATAACATTCAGCAGTAGAAACCTATATATATATATATATATATATATATATATATATATATATTCAGATAGGCTCATATACTTAAATATATATACACACACATGTATGTAAACCCACACATAGGTATACACAAATATACATACACACGTATGTGTGTATATATACACACACATGTATGTAAACACACACATATAGGTATACACATACACATATATACATACACACGTGTACATGTGTCTATGTGCGTGAATGTGTGTGTGTGTGTTTATACGTCAATGAGCCTCTCTGGAGTCCACTGAAATTAAGCGATCTGATTTAAACTGGCAGTTTGAACCACTTAAGCCTCAATTTAAAAATTTTTACTTTTGGCCACACGTAATGTACAAGGCAAAATTAAAAACCTCAATCTTAAATAATGAAATGCTATTGTTCCAAGGATAATTACACTCCTCAGTGCCTGAAACATGCCATGTGCAAGACTACACTTTGAAGGCATCTGTGGAGCCAGCATTTGCTGCAGCAGGCTTCCAACAGCATCTGCCATCCAACTGACTTGCGCCGTTACCCAAATAATGCACCCACCAAGTGCCAGAGAGTGTCAGCTGCTAACATCATGGCGAGGGAAATTGCAACACGTCGGGATATCTCCTTAATTCAGACTCAGGAAGAATTGAGAAGGGACACAAGTAAAGGGTGTGAGTTTAATCCCAAATCAGGGTCAGACAGAGAGAAAGTTGAAGGGGAAAAATATTGGATCATGAGAGGAAGAGAAAACACAAATTAATAATTCAAAACTAGAAACAATGACATTTCACATCTGTGAAATAAAGTTCAGTTGCTGAGCATGTGACCTAATTTTCTTAGATTTTATGTTTGACAAGACTCATGTTGTTAAATAGTTATGCTTGCTTCTAATGACAACTTAATGTTCTGTAGGAAGATTAATGGGTGAATGGAGAGAGTTCACTGCTAAAGGGGCCTAGGTGTGGGGTAGTCACAGCACAGCAGCTCAGCATAACACACAGCAACCTTAGGATATTTAAACAAAACCACAGATCTATCCTTGCCTAAGGTAGCAGGATTCACGGGAAAATAGTGGTAGCACCATTAATCTCGCTGTTGCTCTCAGAATAAAGACAATGCCAATTCCTAACCTGACCAAACTGGCTTCAAATCTCACTCACAATCTGAAATCTTAACCTGAAAGAAAAACAGAAAATGCTGGAAATACTCAACAGGTCAAGCAGCGTCTGTGGAAAGAGAAACAGAGTTGTTGCTTCAATGCCCTTCTTGACCAATCTGGCCCATGATCTGCCCTGTTCCGCCCACATATATGGCCTGTTCCCTATCCTGACCAAATTCAGTCCTGATTCACCAAATGCACAATTCCAATTTCACATTTGCTTCTTGATGCGTAAATGATATGTTTCTCAGCTGTAACTGTTTTACTGTGAGAGAACTTAATTAGCCATTGTCTGCACAATGTATTCAGAGGTGGGCAGTCCCACAACAGATTAATGGGTGTGCTTGGTTGGAGCCCATAGGTGTAAGTTACAGCTTGGTTGGAGTCCGTAAGTGTAAGCTGCACCTGCATGTGTTCGTTTTCACTGTGCAAGTAATGACTCAGTCAGCAGGTGAATGTTTACTGAAGGCAGTGGCACTCAAGTGTTGTACTATACTTTCAATTTGCAAAGGAATGCTGCCATGCTCGTTTTGGACATCAAATAATTTTACAAGAATTCTCCTGTTCATCCATCCAACAGGATTTTTCTGAAAAAAGTAGATTTTTCTATTTTTCTCCTTTCATTAAATTCCTTGAAAATTTCTCCTTTTATCTTGATAAAGTCTGCCAGATTTACGTGGAGACCCAATGCTATAATCTGGACTCAGATGTTTAAATAGGCCACCTGCCAGCTAAACTGACATCCAAAGGATTTGACAACTCTTCATCAAGAGAGCATAAAGAACATGGCACCCATCCGATGATGTAGCTCGATCCTCATGCTGGTCACAACGACATTTACTCATGGAAGTCCACAGTACTATTAGTTGTCATATAATTCACTCAACTGTGCAGTTGAAAGGGCCCCGCTGTCCTTAATTCTACTAGTGGCAACTACTCCCATGTTCTCTCCAGAGCGTCACAACTACAGTTGCATTGCTCACTAAGTTGGCGTCCTATTGTAGCATTTGACATCCGACACCTTAACTAAGATTGAACTATGAACATTTGGTACATTAATTTAAAAATGAACCTATTACATTTTGGATTTTCAAATCATTAAAAATGGATGGCAAGTTGACTTAAGTATTTAAACGTTTTTCTTCCTTATTTCCCATCACCACGCACAAAGGGTCTTTGGTTTCCGAACAGGGCCAGAGTGTGCAAAGCCTTCTACAACGTGTGATGGGGCTGCACGTTTTGTATGTTGCCCCATGCAGCAAGTTATTCCTGTGCATCAAGCCCAATCGATGAGAGAACAGATCTTGTTCTATAAGTTGGGTTTCATTAATTCTGTTAGGCTAAATTAGGACATCTTTGCTTGAAGGAATGAATGACATTGGTTTGTGTAGGAAGGAACTGCAGATGCTGGTTTAAATCTTGGTTTCTCCAATTTAAAAGAGGCAGGACCCAACTTGCACATTAACAGGTGGTAGCTGTTTCTCAAGTTCACAGCTACAATATCATATTATGATGCCCAATGGCAAATGATTCAGCGCACTACAGTGAACCTGGGAAGAACCATTGGCAAACTCAACCATTGGTGGACTCTGTAGGAAGGCACTAGATGCTGGTTTAAACCGGAAATAGACACAAAAAGCTGGAGTAACTCAACGGGTTAGATAGCACCCCCCTGGAGAAAAGGAATGGGTGACCTTTTGGGTCGAGCCCCATCTTCAGACTGAGAGTCAGGGGAAAGGGAAACAAGAGAACTCTCTCTGCCATCCTGCCTTGCTGAAGAGGGAAAATGGTGGTATGTGTTTGGATAGGAGATGGCGGGATGTGAAGAAACTCAATGGACATGACTCCATTGCCCCATGCGATGGGGCAGCCACAATTGAGCCATGCCACAGTGATCTTAGGTCACTGTACTACGCACTAAACCGCACATGTGCCGTGATCTTTCAGAGCCGAATTTGTGCAAAGTTACAGAACATGGAAAATGTGGAGAACTTGGTGCATTTAAACTAAATTTGAGCAGGAGCTTTTTAAATCATGTACAGTTCTTGTTTTGTCCTTGCTTCACAGGGTAAACTCGAAGGCGTCGGGTCACATTTCCTGTTGTTAAGTTGAAAGAAACACTTAACATTATGTACACAAAGGAGGAGGAAATGTGACACCCAAGCACAACAGGAAGTGCCCAACGTCCGTGGAAATAAGTGCAACCAATTCAAAACACGCAAAAAACACTTTTCAAATGGTTTAATCTTCATCCAATTTCTTGGCTTATTACAAAGGGCCTTTCATGCACTCTGTGAAGGCAGTGGAAAAACCCGAGTAGATTTCCAACCATGAGTTCACAGTGGAGTGATTCAGGGTAGCGAGGTTGTTATGAGATTGTTTCCAAAGTACATAACATTGATGTTTTTTGAGAGTCTCTAGCACAGATAGTTATTTGAGACTGTCCCTATGAATCCTCCTCACCACCATACAGGAACTTAAACAACCCTTCCAGGAAAGTCAGACTAGTATGCATCTCCCCTAACCTCATCCATTGCATTTGGTGCTCTCAGCGTGACGTCCTCTTCATTGGCGAGGCCAAATGTAGACTAGACAACGTTTTGCCAAGTGACTGCACAGTCTGTCATGGCCATCTGTACTGCCTGTCGCCAGCCATTTTCATTCCTCTCCCCATCCCCACACCGACCCATCTGTGCTCAGCTTCCTCCACTGCCAGGACAAGGCCAAATGCAAACTAGAGGAGCTGCACCCTATATACTCCACCTGGGCAACCTACCAATCAATGACATGAACACTGAATCATTGAATTTGCTCGTCCACAACCCCTCTTCTTTACTTCCGATTGACCAGATCATTTCACATAGTACCCAACATCCCTATCACCCCACCCACCCCCTCCCCCAGCCCCTTATCACCCTCAGTTTCTTTCCACCACCCTTCTATCCCATCTGACCAACACCCACATGCTCCCACCCCTGGGTCCCCTACCCCATTACCAAGTTCAACACTTCTTTATCAGTTCCCATAATTTACAGCCCTTTGTTATTTCTACTCATCCCCCTGATGCTTTCTCACCCTTCCCCCCCACATAATTCCACCTGTTAATGAGGTCCTCCACACCTGAACCCACTCGCACTTACCAGCTCATATTCCACCTCTCCCCTTCACCTCTTTATATGAGACATCCCTCCATTCTTTCAGTCCAGATCAATGGTGCTGTTTGGGCAGCATACAGCGCCAGAGACCTGGGTTCAATCCTGCCCCCAGGCGCTTGTCTGTACAGAATTTGTACGTTCTTCCCATGACCTACATGGGTTTTCTCCAAGAATTTTGTTTTCCTCCCATACTCCAAAGTCATACAGGCTTGTAGGTTTCATGTTCATTTTCTAGGTCTGCACAAAACCTGAGAGTCTTTAGTTTACCACAGAAGTCTTTAATGTTTAACTCAATGCTGGCAGCAAGACTAGTCACAGTGGCTGCCCGCATACTGTTTACAGACAGGATAAACTATATACAAGACATCTCCCTTTGTCCTGTGCAGCGCCACCTGCTGCACGGGAGGAGCAACAGGTTCTCCCACCCCACACAGTCCACCAAACATCACAGTAGGTTAATTGGCTTGGTATCAATGTTTATGAGGGATATCAAAATTATGAGGGATATCATGAAGGAAATATTTTCTCCTGGTTGGTAATGGGAGGTCACCATTACAATAAAGGAAGTGCAAGATAATGAATTTGTAATGAAACAATACAAATATGTTCTCAACAGATAGTTTTTTGTTCTCTGCCGCAAGTAGTGCTGTTTCTCTGAAAGGTTCCAACTTTAATTTGTGCTATGATTAGTCGAGAGAGTACCATGTAAGACGTTTGCACACTTTTATGCAGCCAAGTGTCTTTTTTTCATTTTGTAATTAACATTAAGCAATTATAACAAAAAGAAAAGCTGCAAAATTAAGTAAAATGAAATACAGTTTTAACTGTAGCTACTGGTGACTGGGTTAAGTTTGTTGAAAATAAAACAGTTTATATAAAATATTATCAGCTTTCATGATAATTTTTTTCATTTGTTGCAGTGTTGGGGAAAGATTGTTCATCACACAATATAGCAGTAATCCATTTCACATCCATGCAGAAAATTAACCTCCAAATTAGCATCTTGTTTATTCTTCAATTTCTCCTCATCCTTTCATTTCGAAGGAGCTGGTTTTTGGACTACAAGCAGGAATTTCTTTCCATTTTTTGTTGGCCAAATCCATGAATGTGCACATTTAGCCAACAATTGTGTGTGTGTGTGTGTAAGCGTGTGCGAGACCAGCTGCCTTCTGCCGATTACCAAAACCATTTGGAGACACCACAGATGCTGGAAACTCGAGCGAAACAACAAAATGCTGGAGGAATTTGCCTCCCTATGTAAATCCGTAATAGGGATGTTAGTTTATTTTCCTAAGGCATCATCACAAAAACACTTCATTATATCCATGTTACTACTTTGTTCATTTAAAGGATGCCATTAAGTTTAAAGATAGAGCTTGCATCACACAGGGACATTTCACCAATACAGCCCTGATCTTTCTCTTAATGAGAGGACATTTTGCCTTTTGCCCTCAACTGTGTGGGAGACTCTGTCCTCCCAAATGCTGTGAAATGTTGTTCATCTGTACTTCACCTGCACTACACCAATGCACTATCTCAGATTTCCAAGTGCCTCCAGGTCTGCACCATCTTCATCTAGTGAAGTAGAGAAATCACTATTTTCAATAGGAGAAAATGGCAGAGGGGAGATCAGAATGTACAAGCTAATTTTAAATGTATATATTAATATGCAAGTACTTTCATTTTTTTTTAAATACTAAAACTTTTTAAAACAGTGTTCAAGTGCTTATGAGCGTCTTTGAATACAAATATAATTCACAAACATTCATAGTCCTAGAGCACAGATATGGGCCCTTCAGCCCGTCATACTGTTCTTTCGTCCCCTTTCACTTGCACGGTCCGCACCATTCTTTGCTTTGACGGTCCCAGTGATCCTGCAGATATCCGATTCAGGAAGGGGATGTAGGGAAACGTAAAACTGAAACCTCTGCCGAGTACTGATGAGTTACCACCCGAGAAGGAACAGTGAAAAAACAAATCTGGCAAGGATCGACAGGGAGAGCCAGAATAATGGGAAAAGTCTCTCAGAGAGGCGGCCCGGCAGCGGTAGAGTTGCTGCCTGACAACACCAGAGCCCCGGGTTCAATCCTGACCACGGGTGTTGTCTGTACGAGGTGTGTACGTTCTTCCTATGACCTGCGTGGGCTTTCTCTTTGAGCTCCAGTTTCCTCCCACACTCCAAAGATATACAGGTTGGTAAAATGGTAAATTGTCCCAAGTGTAAATTGTAAAGGTCCCTAGAGTGTGCAAGATAGTGTTAATGTGCGGGCATCGCTGAAGACCGTAGGGCCTGTTTCTGTCCTGTATCTCTAAACTAAACTAAACTAAGGGGTTCTGCTCGCTATAATGGCTGCCGGCTAGTTGAGCTTTGTCACATGTTTAGGATCCCTATAAAGGTGGGGGTTAATACCCACAGAAACATTAGGTTTAGTTTAGTTTAGAGATACAGCACAGAAACAGGCCCTTCAGCCCATCGAGTCTGCACCAACCAACCATCCCGCTCACTAACACTATCCTATACGCATTAGGGACAATTTACAATTATACCAAGCCAATCAACCTACAAACATGCATGTCTTTAGAGCATGGGAGGAACCAGTGCACCCGGGGAAACCCCACACAGGTTACTGGGGAGAACATGCAAACTCTGTACAGACAAGCACCCGTAGTCAGGGTCGAACAACTTGGCCACTGTGCCAGAGGCCCGGGTTCAATCCTGCCAGTGCCGCCTTAAAGAAGTATCTCTGAGTGAACATGTCAATGTGTTCACAGAAATTGGTAGTAAATCAAGGCGAGCTCGGAAAATTGCACGCAAACTATTTTGATGGTGATGCTTGCAAATGACCAGCTGGTGGGGAGATCGGCAAACTCCAAGGGCCACTGAGAAATATCTGAGAGAACTGACAAGGCCTCATTTTCACATGTGGCCTGAAAATTGCCACATCTAATAATATGGCACAGGCCTGCTACTGCAGTGATGTCAGCCTGTATTGTGTGTTGGAGTTCAGCTTGAATACACACACGAGGATTCAGAGGCTCGAGTATCACCAGTGTGCCAAGGTGACACAGTATGTGTATTAATGCACGTGTCTTGCTAGTGTAGTGGCAAAATGGTGCAACAGTAGAGTTGCTGCCTTAAGGGCCTGTCCCACTTGGACCACCTAATCCAAGAGTTTAGAAGACCCTAGACGAGTTTAAAAAAATCTCATGGTCATGTTGACTCGCCGAAGTAAAAGAGCTCCTACGACTATGCCTTTCGACCTCCTACGACCATGTCTACGACCTCCTACGACCCCCCTCGACCTCAGACTTCCACACCCAAGACCAACTAAGACTAGCTACAAGTGGCAAATGATCACATGATAAAATAATGTAATGTTTGCATTTTTTTCTTGGGCCATTTACCGACCTGCGACTACCTACGACTATCATTACAACCTACCTACGACCTACCTACGAGTAAAAAAGTGTCCATTTTTTCCATGCCGACCTTTTTTTTTACTCGTGGACATTTTTTAATTAGGCTGGAAGAAACACCGCGACCTACTTGAGGCCACGAGTACGGGGAGACCACTCACGAGCATGAGGAAGAGTTACGAACACCTCCTACGCCCTGCTCGTGGCAACCATGCTGCGAGTATGAGTCAAGGGCAAACTTGGCAGAGGTCGCCAATTAGGTCATGAAAATGGGACAGGGGCTTTACATCGCCAGAGACCTAGGTTCGATCCTGCCAACAGGTGCTGTCTGTCTGTATGGTGTTTGTACGTTCTCCCTGTGACCGGGTGGGTTTTCTCCGGGTGCTCTGGTTTCTATCCACATTCCAAAGACTTGCAGGTTTGTACGTTAATGTAAATTGCCCCTTGTGTGTAGAATGCTAAACCTGGGAACATAGAACTAGTGTACAGGGATCGCTGGTCGGTGCGGACTCAGTGGGCCAAAGGGCTTGTATCTATAAACTAAACTGGTTCTACTCCTTTTAGTGCAAGCTAAAGTAGCAGTTTCTTACAAATCACTGCTATACAGCAGCACCTACACATTCTTTAAAAACCCTGGGATAGGACCTCAGATTCTTTCTATTGAAACATTGCAGATCAATTAACTTTTTATGAAAGGTCTTGCACAAGTGTGAGCTGATGTGTATAAAAATGTGTATAAACTGGGAGCTGGATTGAGTGCCATGTGCGTGGACTTTGCCCATTCACCATGTTAACACACAAGTTCCCCAATATCCTCCATGCTCCAACATGCTAAAGCCATACTGGTTGATTAGATTAATTGGGCTGCACGGTAGCACAGCGATCGAGTTGCTGCCTGACAGCGACAGAGACCCGGGTTCAACCCTGACCACGGGTGCTGCCTGTACCGAGTTTATACGCTCTTCCCGTGACAAAAACGTGGGTTTTCTTTGAGATCTTCGGTTTCCTCCCACACTCCAAAGACGTAAAAGTTTGTGGGTTAATTGGCTTTGTGTAAATGTAAAATTGTCCCCAGTGTGTCGGGTATTGTTAATGTGCGGGGATGATCATTGGTCAGCAAGGTCTCGGTGGGCTGAAGGGCCAGTTTCCGCGCTGCATTTCTAAAACTGAAATTAAATTAATTTCTGTCGGTTGCCCCTGCTGTATGTGGGCAGCAGGGGGAAATCATGGGTAGAAAATATGTAATCAATTCGGAAACAGAAAATAAAACCAGGGTATTTATGTAGCTGAGCACTTGAGGCTAAAGCACCCGTTCCAAATTTTCTGATTTAAATTCTAATGCAGTACAAGAAATGCAGGTTTAAAACTTATTTGTGTGTGTCCATTAATCAGTTTCTAAAACTTATTCCAAGTCTGTCTCCGTGACAAGCATCCCAATGAAGTTTGTCAGCCATACATTCTCTTAACTTGGACATCACCAGCAGAAAACCTGTTTGCGGTAGCGGCTCACGATAACATACATTGAAGGACGACTTCAGTGGGGGGCTGTGTTTGCACCCGCTCACGTAACTATGCTGAGGGTTCACTATTATAAGGTCATAAGGTCGTAAGTGATAGGAGAAGAATTAGGCTATTCGGCTCATCAAGTCTACTCCATCATTCAATCATGGCTGATCTATCTATCCCTCCTAACCCCACTTCCCTGCCTTCTCCCCATAACCCGACACCAGTACTAATCAAGAATCTATCTATCTCTGCCTTAATCCAACTTACCACCAATACCTTCTATCCTCCACCGCTCATCTCACCTCAGACGGGGTTTGCAAAGGATTCATACTCTCTCCAAAAGCCCAGCTGCATGATTGATGCCAATAACCTTGAGCTGTTGCCATCTCTTCTCCAGATGACTCAACTGCCCTCATTGCAGAAATTGGATTAGGGGGCAGAGATCAGCCATGATTGAATGGCGGAGTGGACTCGATGGGCCGAATGGCCTAATTCTACTCCTACAACTTGTGAACTTGTGAACAACATACATTTCCCCTGCAGCTCTCTGCCTCTCTCATGTCCTCATAGGTATTCTGTGACCTCATGTTTGGTCACTTGTCCCAACTTTGACCCACTGTCTTTTTTACTGAGAATGCTCCTTGGAAGCTGGGGAGATACATCAAGTTTTTTTACTGTCAGAGATTGCATAAATAGGAAAATGAATTCTGTATTAATTGTCCATAATTAACTAAAATCATAATATTGGCTCTTATAAGTTGAATTTCAAAAATATATCCTAATTCAGTCAGAAGGCATGTTTATTCCAGAAACCAAAACTGATTTATTATCAGGGCATTGAAGGTACCCAGCGTATAATAAATTGTGTTCTATTAAAAAGGTACCACAGAACCAACAAGTACATTTTCTGGTCGATGGATTTTTAATATGTGTTGGAACAAATGTGCAGCAAAATTGTTTATTTTATCTTTTTGAAAAATATGTTCAATTAAGCACAAATGCAGAAGTGGTAGAAAAACGAGCTCTAAAAACTTCTGCAGAAATAAATCATTTATGTTTTAAATTGTAACGATACAAGGATTTAGGGTGGCACAGTGGCGCAGCAGTAGGGTTGCTTGTCTACGGGTGCTTGTCTGTACGTTCTCCCCATGACTGCGTGAGTTTTCTCCGGGTGCTCCAGTTCCCTCCCACACTCCAAAGACGTGCAGGTTTGTAGGTTAATTGGTTTTGGTAAAAAATCGCAAATTGTCACTAACGTGTAGGATAGTGTTAGTGTGCAGGGATGGCTGGTCGGCACGGACTCGGTCGACCAAAGGACCTGTTTAAACTAAACAAACAAGGAAAGTGCAAGAAAGAAGCCAAGAGGAGATAATGGCTCATTGTCTACTTCCACCCCCTTCATTACCAAATGAAACATTTCAGATCCACGAGCAGGTGCAACCTAAGGTCCCAGTGAAGCAGTGTTCCCGTGAAGCAGTGAAACGTGGATAGCACATACAGTGAGGTGGATAGCACGTACAGTGAGTTGGTCACACCACAGGTAAAAGGTAAGAGGACAGAAAGGGATCAGGTGGCCAATAGCCAGCAAAGCAGTAGGCAGGTAGTGCAGGGGTCCCCTGCGGTCATCTCCCTCCTAAACAGGTATACCATTTTGGATACTGTTGAGGGAGATGGCTCATCAGGGGAAGGCAGCAGCAGCCAAGTTCATGGCACCATGGGTGGCTCTGCGGCACAGGAGGGGGGGGGGGGGGGGGGGGGGGGGGGGGGAAAGAGGGGAAGGGCAATAGTAATAGGGGATTCAATTGTCAGGGGAATAGATAGGCGTTTCTGCGGCCACAAACGAGACTCCAGGATGGTATGTTGCCTCCCTGGTGCAAGGGTCAGGGATGTCACTGAACGGCTGCAGAACATTCTGGAGGGGGAGGGTGAACAGCCAGTTGCCGTGGTGCATATTGGCACCAACGATATAGGTAAAAAAAGGGATGAGGTCCTACAAGGTGAATTCAGGGAGCTAGGAGATAAACTTAAACGTAGGATCTCAAAGGTAATAATCTCTGGATTACTACCAGTACCACGGGCCAGTGAGAGTAGAAATAGGAGGATATTGCAGATGAATACATGGCTTGAAAAATGGTGCAAGGGGGAGGGATTCACATTTTTAGAGCACTGGAACCATTTCTTGGGGAGGTGGGACCAGTACAAACAAGACGGTCTGCATCTGGGCTGGAATGGAACTTGGGGGAGTGTTTACTAGTGCTGTCGGGGAGGATTTAAACTAATGTGGCAGGGGGATGGGTACAAGAGCAGAGAGGCAGGTGGGTGTAGAATGAGGGTAGAAGCAATAGGGAGCAGGGTGAAAAGTAAAAGTGGCAGGCAGACAAAACCAGGGCAAAAATCAAAAAGGGCCACTTTTCAACATAATTGTATAAGGGGTAAGAGCGTTGTAAAATCTGAAGGCTTTGTGTCTTAATGCAAGTATTCGTAATAAGGTGGATGAGTTGAACGTGCAGATAGCTATTAATGATTATGATATAGTTGGGATCACGGAGACATGGCTCCAGGGTGACCAAGGCTGGGAGCTGAACATCCAAGGATATTCAATATTCAGGAGGGATAGAGAGAAAGGAAAAGCAGGTGGGGTAGCGTTGCTGGTTAGAGAGGAGATTAACGCAATGGAAAGGGAGGACATTAGCTTGGAGGATGTGGAATCGGTATGGGTAGAGCTGCGAAACACTAAGGGGCAGAAAACTCTGATGGGTGTTGTGTACAGGCCACCTAACAATAGTAGTGAAGTTGGGGATGGTATCAAACAGGAAATTAGAAATGCATGCGACAAAGGCAAAACAGTTATCATGGGTGACCTCAATCTACATATAGATTAGGTGAATCAAATTGGCAGGGGTGCTGAGGAAGATGATTTTTTGGAATGTATGCGGAATAGTTATCTAAATCAACATGTAGAGGAACCAACGAGAGAGCAGGCTATTTTAGACTGGGTATTGACTAATGAGGAAGGGTTAGTTAGCAGTCTTATTGTACGTGCCTCCCTGGGCAAGAGTGACCATAATATGGTCGAGTTCTTCATTAGGATGGAGAGTGACATTGTTAATTCAGAAACAATGGTTCTGAACCTAAAGAAAGGTAACTTTGAGGGTATGAGACGTGAATTGGCCAAGATTGACTGGCAATTAATTCTAAAAGGATTGACGGTGAATATGCAATGGAAGACATTTAAAGACTGCATGGATGAACTACAAAAATTGTTCATCCCAGTTTGGCAAAAGAATAAATCAGGGAAGGTAGTGCATCTGTGGATAACAAGAGAAATCAGCGATAGTATCAAAGCAAAGGATGATGCGTACAAAGTAGCCAGAAAAAGCAGCATACCAGAGGACTGGGAGAAATTCAGAGACCAGCAGAGGAGGACAAAGGGCTTAATTAGGAAAGGAAAAATAAATTATGAAAGAAAACTAGCTCGGAACATAAAAACTGACTGCAAAAGTTTTTATAGATATGTGAAAAGAAAGAGATCAGTTAAAACAAATGTAGGTCCCTTTCAGTCAGAAGCAGGTGAGTTGATCATGGGGCACAAGGATATGGCGGACCAATTGAATAACTACTTTGGTTTCGTCTTCACTAAGGTAGACATAAATAATCTGCCGGAAATAGCAGGGTCAAAGGAGGAATTGAGTGAAATCCAGGTTAGTCGGGAAGTGGTGTTGGGTAAATTGAATGGATTAAAGGCCGATAAATCCCCAGGGCCAGATAGGCTGCATCCCAGAGTACTTAAGGAAGTAGCTCAGGAAATAGTGGATGCATTAGTGATAATCTTTCAAAACTCTTTTGATTCTGGAGTAGTTCCTGAGGATTGGCGAGTAGCAAACGTAACCCCTCTTTTTAAGAAGGGAGGGAGAGAGAAAACGGGGAATTACAGACCAGTTAGTCTAACATCGGTAGTGGGGAAACTGCTAGAGTCAATTATTAAAGATGGGATAGCAGCACATTTGGAAAGTGGTGAAATCATTGAACAAAGTCAGCATGGATTTACGAAAGGTAAATCATGTCTGACGAATCTTGTGGAATTTTTTGAGGATGTAGTAGAGCGTGTGTAGGGGAGAACCAGTGGATGTGGTGTATCTGGATTTCCAGAAGGCTTTCGACAAGGTCCCACATAAGAGATTAGTATACAAACTTAAAGCATACGACATTGGAGGTTCAGTATTGATGTTGATAGAAAACTGGCTGGCAAACAGGAAGCAAAGAGCAGGAGTAAACGGGTCCTTTTCACAATGGCAGGCAGTGACTAGTGGGGTACCGCAAGGCTCAGTGCTGGGACCCCAGCTATTTACAATATATATTAATGATCTGGATGAGGGAATTGAAGGCAATATCTCCAAGTTTGTGGATGACACTAAGCTGGCGGGCAGTGTTAGCTGTGAGGAGGGTGCTAGGAGACTGCAAGGTGACTTGGATAAGTTGGGTGAGTGGGCAAATGTTTGGCAGATGCAGTATAATGTGGATAAATGTGAGGTTATCCACTTTGGTGGCAAAAACAGGAAAGCAGACTATTATCTAAATGGTGGCCAATTAGGAGAAGGGGAGATGCAGCCAGACCTGGGTGCCATGGTACACCAGTCATTGAAAGTAGGCATGCAGGTGCAGCAGGCAGTGAAGAAAGCGAATGGTATGTTAGCTTTCATAGCAAAAAGATTTGAGTATAGGAGCAGGGAGGTTCTACTTCAGTTGTACAGGGTCATGGTGAGACCACACCTGGAGTATTGCGTACAGTTCTGGTCTCCAAATCTGAGGAAGGACATTATTGCCATAGAGGGAGTGCAGCGAAGGTTCACCAGACTGATTCCTAGGATGTCAGGACTCTTATGAAGAAAGACTGGATAGACTCGGTTTATACTCTCTAGAATATAGGAGATTGAGAGGGGATCTTATAGAAACTTACAACATTCTTAAGGGGTTGGACAGGCTAGATGCAGGAAGATTGTTCCTGATGTTGGGGAAGTCCAGGGCAAGGGGTCACAGCTTAAGGATAAGGGGGAAATGCTTTAAGACCGAGATGAGAAATACTTTTTTCACACAGAGAGTGGTGAGTCTCTGGAACTCTCTGCCACAGAGGGTAGTTGAGGCAGGTACATTGTCTATATTTAAGAGGGAGTTAGATGTGGCCCTTGTGACTAAGGGGATCAGGGGGTATGGAGAGAAGGCAGGTACGGGATACTGAGTTGGATGATCAGCCATGATCATGTTGAACGGCGGTGCGGGCTCGAAGGGCCGAATGGCCTACTCCTAATGTCTATGTTTCTATGTTTCCCGTTGCTCGTCCAATTCAACTTCCCCAAGGCTCCAGTTACTGCTGATTTCACATCCAATTGTTTGGATACAATGCGAGGTAACAATCAAATAGACAGCCTTTAAAACAACCAGCACACCAGGATGCCACGCAAGCTATTGTGTCCGGGCTACTCTCATAAAGAAATGTCTATTGGGACCAATCCCATTTTTGAAAGTTGATCAAATGCTCCCGGGAATAATGGGGTAAATAAATCATGTGTATACTTTTGACACCATTGTCCTATATTTCTGCATGCACTTTGCAATCTTGATACAAGGAGCAATTAATATAAATATTTCCTGATTAAGCATTCTGCTCTGGTAGAACCAGGAAAATGACAATCTTGAAATGATCAGAACTGCTTGTAAAATATTTCGACCATTAACTCTGCACCTTGTCACTTTTTGTTTGTATGATGTTTACAAATACACAGGACTAGATGTTAAAAGTCCAAAGTGCCAAATATCAATTTACTCCCGATGGTGATGGGAGCCTTCTGCACTCACCTATGCTCCTCCGATGTTGAGAAGGGCTAGGCAGACGCGTCATTGGGGTTATCAAGTGGGCACCTACTTTCATCAACGTTTCGCTGATTGAACCCACGACATCTCCAGTAGGCTCAGCGGTGCATTCTGGCATCCCAGAACCACCCCCCTCTGCATCTGTCTAGTCGGTTATTTGGGAGACCAAATGGGGTCTTTCCTCTTCAGCCAGAGCCACTGGCTACTTCGCTCTGCTACCCGTGATGTTTCTTTGATGGCCTGGCGTAGGGCTTGTCCGCTGATCCCCAGGTCCTTCATCAGTATTAAGGTAGATGTTGCCACGAATCCTCGACATCCAACTTCTACCGGGCAGATCTTAGCTCTCCAGCCCCGCTGTTCTGCCTCCGCTGCAAGCTCTGTATATCGCAGTGTCTTTCTTTCGAAGGCTTCCTGCACAGCATCCTCCCAAGGGACTGTGAGCTCCACAAAGTACACCATGCGCTGAGAGTTCGACCAGAGCACAAGATCAGGCCTCAAGTTGGCGATGGCTATTCTCTGATGGAACTGTAAGCCGTTGGTCCACATCCACCAGCATCTGCCAATCCCGGGCTGCCTCCAGCTGTCCAAGCCTGGCCCTTGGTGGAATTTTCCATTGCCTTTGTTCCAGAGTCGATTGCCAGGCATTTGAGCACTTGATTATGTCTCCAGGTTGTACCGTCCTTGGGAGAGGCTTACTTTACACCCAGTGAGGATGTGCCTAAGTGTGGCTGGTGTGTGAACACAGGGGGGCATGACGGATCTTCGCCCATCCATTGGTTGATATTTTTTGGGCTAGGAAGGACATCATAGGTTGCCCGAATGAGGAAACTTATCCTGCTCGCCTCCATTCTCCCACATGTCCTTCCAGCTGATCTTCCTCTTTTCCACACTCTCCCATCTCATCCACTGGCCCTGTTTAGCTTGTGACACAGCCTTGGCACACCTACTCAACTCCTCCTGTCGGCGGACTTCGGCCGCGACCAACTTCCGGCGCTCCAGTGATGATGCCTTGTTCCAGCAAGGTCGCTTTCCGCCAGCCCGAAGCCACTTCCTCCGTGTTGGATTTGCCCTACCATGTCTCCTTGGTGGAGAGCAGATTTTGCTTGCTGTGTCGCATTCTCAGCCGTCCACTTCTTTCCTGTTGCCAGGGTTGGAGCAGCAGCTCGGATGACAGTGTCCCTTGATTCTGCCAGGGTCATCTCTAGTCTGACTTTAGTGCACTTGAAACTCCTCTGTGAGACTAGAGAGAGGCAGCTGGAGTACCCCCTGACCGTACAGGCCTACGCTGCTCAGGCACCGAGGAACACCTAACCACTTTCTCATGAAAGAGCTGATTGTTCTTTCTATCTTCTCGACTCTTGTGAGGGTGATGTCATACATGGTTAGTGGCCACATAAGGCGAGGTAGTAACCCAAACTGCAGGGGTGGGAGATTGCAACCTTCACGTGGTCCGCCCTGTTTCGACGAATGCAATCAACCTGGTGTGCACAATCAAGTAAGATCAAATAGAACAAGTTGTCCTACAACTTAGGCTGTGCACATCATACGCAAGAAGAAGAAGAAGAACCCAAACTGCAGGCACCAGATTTTCAGCTTTCCAGGCAGCATGGATCGGTCGATGTCCGCCAGACCTTTGATGACTTCTTGCCTAAACTCATTAGCCTGATCAGTGTCTTTCAGTTTAGAGTTATACCATCTTCCCAGACTTTTGATTGGCTTCTCTGACACAGTTGGGATAGGTTCTTGATCAATGAAGAACCTTTGATCTGTCAGTTTGCCTTTGATTATAGAAATGCTTCTTGATTTGGATGGCTTGAATTTCATTCTGACCCCAGTGATGTTCTCTTGAAGCTTCCCTAAAAGGCGCCTGGTGCAAGGTGCTGTTGTTGTTATGACTGTCATGTCATCCATGTAGGCCCTGATGGGTGGTAGACGGACTCCAGACTTCAGCCGCTCGCCACCCACTACCCACTTGGAGGCCCTTATGATGGCTTCCATAGCCATTGTAAAAATCAATGGGGAGATGGTACACCCCGCCATAATGCCAATCTCCATGCAGTGCCATGTGGTCGTGAAGTCAGGTGTGGTGAAACAGAGCTGCAAATCTTGAAAATAAGCCTTGACAAGGCTTGCGATAGTCTCTGGTATCCTGAAGAAGTCAAAGGATGCCCAGAGGAAACTGTGAGGGACAGTTCCGAACGCGTTGGCAAAGTCAAGGAAAATAGTAAGATCAAACGAGAACTTACCAAGTTTGAAGGTTGATCTTTATTTTATGAGGAGTTGCGATGAGGGATTTCGTGAAGACCCCGCCAGCACGCATGCGCGACGTTCTTCAAAGCAGCGGTGTGGAATCACAGAACCCATCATGGAAGGAGTTAGTAAGATTAATAAAGTAGAACATACCAGTTGACCTTATGAGAGAGGGTTGGGAGCAGAGGGCACGAAATCCCTCATCGCAACTCCTCATAAAATAAAGATCAACCTTCAAACTTGGTAAGTTCTCGTTTAATCTTACTATTTTACTTCGGAGTCACGTGAGTGACTTTGTGAAGACTTCAAAGCTTGTTTGATTACACGCCCTGGACAACGTCCATGCTATCACACTGCCGCAATACTGTTGGAGGAAGTTTGTTAATGCATTCCAGACTGAACAGGCTGAAAAATAATGCATATTTATTAAAACAAAGAATAACAAAGCAAAACCCCTACTTGGGGAGTAAACATTCATAGAGCGGCTCTCAGCATGGCATCCGCGAATGTAGCGGGGGCGACCACCGGTTTATTGTAAAACCTCTGGAAAGTCGATTCACTGGCCCAGCCCGCGGTGGCGAGGATGTGGTCCATGGGCACCTCCATGGCCCTCGCCGCTGACGAGGATACAGACATGGTACGGTGAGATTAAAAAATGTTAGTATCGATACCAGCTGCACCCAACACCACCCGGCGATGGTCTGCACAGTCACTCAGTGATGTGGTTGTTTGTGGCTGATGAGGAGCCCCTGCTCCATCTTCTGGATGGTTCAAGTTGTTCGGATGTAATAGCGGAGATGGTTGGCTGTGCAGAGGGTGGCATCAGTGGGGTACGCCCGGAATTCCAACTGCAGCCCAGAAGACCCAGGCCTATGTTGCTTCAGCAGGTCCTCGACAAAGAAAGTCACCTTTGCAGGAGTCGGGACCATCCGGTCCAGCCAAAGCTTCTGCAAGGCCTGGACTCGTTGAGCTGAAGTGAGTGCCATCAGCATCACCACTTTAAGGGTGAGCTTGTCAAGAGGATCCCCTGTCATAGGGGACCAGCTTCTCAGCAGTGTAAGTACTACACCCTCATCCCAAGTGATGTTGTAGCGGGGTCAAGGATGGTTGGTGTTGAACACTCCCCTCATGAATTGAGACACCAGATGGTGCGTGCCCACACCTATATTCAGGTATGAGGAGAGCGCACACCTGGCACTGTTGATGGCACTGTAGCTGAGACCCCCATCGTAATGAAGGCCCGCGAGGACGTCAGGGATCGTGGCAGAGTTGTAGGTGGTATTTGTTCGGGAGCAGTAGGCCTCCCACTTCCTGATCTGGGTGAGGTACTGCTGCCAGGTTGATACTCTGCACGATGCTGAAATGAGGTCCATTGCCCTGGGCGATATGCCGGCCTCCATGAGCGGCCTCTTCAGAACCTGCAAGCCAACAGTTTTAAGTGACCATGGCACGGGTGACTTTCCCCCGTAATGGGGTTAGTGAGCAAAGTGGGGTTTGTAGCAATTTGAACCCACGGACGTATTATTATTTGGAGAACCACCGGGTACCATGGGTGTGTAGGCCAGTCGGGTATGATCAATATGCCTGAAGCAGAATCCAGTTGTATTTTCTGCAATACCCGACTGATGAGGTAGAATGGGGGAAATGCGTAGCAGAACCATTTTCCCCCAATGGAGTGAAAAAGCATCCACAGCCACTGCCCCAGGGTCAGGTTCCCAAGACATATATGTTGGTATCTGATGGTTCAACCCAGACGCAAAGAGGTCGATATCTGGTGTACCAGAGTTAGCTATAATTTGAGCAAATATTCGGGGGTTTAACATCCACTCGATGTTATCATTGAACACTCGTGACCTGGTGTCTGCCACTGTGTTGAGCTTCCCTGGTAGATAGGTCGCTGTTATCCAAATATTTCTTTCAATACACCAGTGCCAAATTGTGTTTGCCAATTCGTCACAAGATAACGACCTGATACCACCCATATGATTTATGTAAGCCACCACCGTGGTGTTATCTATTCGAAGGCGGACATGCAAATGCTGTAAATTTGTGCAGTATGCCCTCAGACCATGGAAAGCCCCAAGCATCTCCAAATAATTTATCCCATGTGTCTGAAGGAGGGTAGACTCGTGAGGATCCCATCTGCCACAACTGGACGTGGTGTCAGTTGCACCCCAGCCTTGAGCGCTTGCGTCAGTTTGTAACACGACTGATGGGTTGCTAATAATGATGGGTTTGAACACGCACTAATATTGTCGACCCATCTGTAGCTCAGTTTTAGCCTTAATTGGCAGCCGTATTGGCCTGTCAAAGTGCCCAGCATTTGCTTTTAATGCTGAAATCTTTGCTCTTTTTGATAGTGCAGTGGTCCGAATTGCGCAGCTGGAAATGTTGCTGCCAGTTTCCCAATTACCTTGGCAGTATGTCTGATGGTCGGCAAACAAGGCTGTTGCATGCATCTTTTATATCTGATGCTTTGGATAATGACTATCGTTCGGTTTGTGTCAATAGTGAAACCCAGATAGTCCATGATTTGAGATGGGGTGAATTTGGATTTGTCTGGATCACCCCTTTGGCTGCTAGCCGAATAAGATTTCTGCATGTCCTTGCTCGATCTCTTTGTTAGAGAGCGCAAATTTGCGATGGGGTACATGCAGGAAGGGGTTTGGACAGGCTAGATGCAGGAAGATTGTTCCCGATGTTGGGGAAGTCCAGGACAAGGGGTCACAGCTTAAGGATAAGGGGGGAAATCCTTTAAGACCAGATGAGAAATACTTTTTTCACACAGAGAGTGGTGAGTCTCTGGATCTCTGCCACAGAGGGTAGTTGAGGCCAGTTCATTGGCTATATTTAAGATCGTGAGTTGGATACAGTGACCCTTGTGGCTAAGGGGATTTCAGAAATGGGTATGGAGAGAAGGCAGGTACGGGATACTGAGTTGGATGATCAGCCATGATCATTATTGAATGGCGGTGCAGGCTCGAAGGGCTGAATGGCCTACTCCTGGCTGCTACCTAATTTCTATGTTTCTATGTTTCTATGCTGTGTAGGGGGAAGTTTACCGTTAATAAACTCTGTAACATAACCCTGAACACTCTGTAAAATAAAAGAGTCTGTAGTTATTGTATCCCATGCACCACTGAAGGCCCGCAACCGTCCCCCTACTTGTGAGGTTACCATTGCTACTTTCCTAGTAGATCCAGACCCCCTTACCTCCATGGTCAATGGCGGGTCCTGGTGTATGGTGTTCGGGGGGATTGCGGCCCGCATGAGGGTCTCTGGCTGGGTATTCCCCTTGGGCGACTCAAATTCCGACCCAATATTTGAGCATTGACCGTGGGGAGTGGAGGGTGTGGATGGTGGAGGTTCGGCATTCAGGTTAATGCTATTCTCTTGCGTAATGGCGGCTTGAATTGGCCATGGTGGCGTTGAGGCGGCTTGACCTGGCGTTCCTTCTGTAGCTGGTGCCCCTGAATGAGTTGCTGTAGCAAATTTGCCCACAACATCCAGTAGGTCTGCTTCTGCTTCTGGAGCATCGACCCCTGGCATGTCTGGCTCTTCATCGAAGTCTGCCTCCTGCAGACTTCTGGTACTCCCAGCGGAGGAAGGCGAGATGCTCGGATTTCCTTCGGCTGTGGGTAGTGGATGCCCGGGACCTCCGTTCTTCCCTGTCCAGATCTCGTTGGACTAGCTCCTCCACCATGAGCTCCAACCTGGCCATGCGACCGTCGCTACTACACGCAGCCGACAAGCCGACTTCCCCAGGCTCTGCAATGTTGCTGGGGCTTCTACCAGCAGACCACACCCCTATAAGGTGCTGACTCGGATCTGGTGGCAGGAGGTCGTCGACAGCCGCTCCTGCAGGCCCGTATGACTCCCGCACGGACTCTCCGCTAGTCCGCCCACGAGCGGACTGTGGCGGTCCGTGTGCCTGGAGGGAGGGCAGCGGATATGAGTCGGTGCTGGCCCCCGGTGCCTGGCTCCCCGGAGTCCGTGCAGGCTTACCCCGACTTCTGACATTATGTCTCTGTAGGGGTGCATGGTCAGCAGCAGCCCCAGGCAAACTAACCGACCGCATGTGGCTGCCACCGGGCAGCACCCCAGCAGCAGACCCCGGTGTGAAGGTGGCAGCTCCTGCTCCTGCAGGGCTGCTTGACTCTGCAGCAGCTCTACCGGCCTGTCCTAAGGCAGTAAACCCCGGCGGGTTCTCGAGACCTGCCGCGGCTGCGGGGCTCGACGTCGGCGCGGTCGTCCCCCTGCTCGGCCCTCGCGGGACGTGTAAAAGACGGGGTGTTGCCGTCGCCGGTGTGCGAGGCACTCCACGTACCTGCTTGCTCCCCCCCCTCCTGGGGGACGGAGACACGGCAGGGACTCCCATACCCTGCTCCTGTGCGGCCGCCTCTGGAGACGAGTCGGGCGCTGGTGTAACAGGTGCGCCCAACTTCCGCACATTTTTCCCCGGCCGTTACCCGGATGCCGCCGGCGTGGTAAACAGCTCCGGAGAAGTTTGCCGCTGACCCATAGGAGTCCCGCGGCTTTTGGAAAGTTTGCCTTTCCCTTTCCCTTTCCCTTCCATCTTTTCCTGCAGGTAGAAAACACAAAGAATCCGACCTGCAAACCAGCTTAAGGTTAGAGCACTTACCTTTGCCGGTCTTTCTGAAGGAGCTGTGGAGAGAGCGCACTCCCCCCCCCCCAGCTAGTCGACAGCAAATGCGAGCGACGATATGTCGCGCATGCGTGCTGGCGGGGTCTTCACGAAGTCACTCACGTGACTCCGAAGTAAAATGACATGCAGATCTCTCTTTTCTTTTCTTGCAGTCTGGATTTGGTGCCAAATCATGCTGGTATGTTCAAGACATCCAGAGAACCCTGGGATGGCTGCTTTTTGGACTGTTGTATCCACAAGGTTGTTTCTCGCTAAATAGCTGGTCATCCTCTGAGCTATGATGCTGAAGAAAATCTTACCCTCTACATTGAGGAGACTGATCGGGCGGAATTGGCTGATATCTGTGGATTTCTTCACTTTTGGAATCAGGATTCCCCCTGCCCTGCGCTATGCTTTGGGTATGACTCTCTTCTCCCAAGCCACTCTCATTAGCCTCCACAGGAAGCGAAGAACATCAGGAGCACCATTATAGAGTCGATACGGAACCCTATTTGGTCCTGGGGCTGAAGATGCTCTTGCCCGCTTTACTGTCTGTTCCACTTTGGAGGACTAATGTCCATCTTGCGCTCCGGTTGTTCAATTGGTGGAATGTCCGATGGAATCTAACCATATAACAATTACAGCACGGAAACAGGCCCTCTCGGCCCTTCCAGTCCGTACTGACCATTTGTTTTCCCCTAGTCCCATCTACCTGCACTCAGACCATACCCCTCCATTCCCTTCCCGTCCATATACTTATCCACTTTACTTTTAAATGTTAAAATCGACCCTGCCTCCACCACTTCTGCTGGAAGCTCATTCCACACAGCCACCACCCTCTGAGTAAAGAAGTTCCCCCTCACGTTACCCCTAAACTTCTGTTCCTTAATTCTCATGTCATGCCCTCTTGTTTGAATCTTCCCTACCCTCAATGGGAAAAGCTTATCCACGTCAACTCTGTCTATCCCTTTCATCATTTTAAAGACCTCAATCAAGACCCCCCTTAACCTTCTGCGCTCCAAGAAGTACTTAAAAGAGCAACCACAGTTCTGGAAAAAGGTCTTCAGGACAGATGAGGTGAAGATTAAGGGGCGGTCCCATTGCGGTGACCTAATCCGCGAGTTCTGGCGAATTTGCCCTCAACTCATGCTCGCAGCATAGTCGACACGAGGTCCTAGGAGGTCTTTGTAACTCTCCTTCATGCTCGAGAGTAGTCCCCGTGTACTCGAGGCCTCAGCTAGGTCGCGGCGTATTTTTCAACATGCTGAAAAATACCCGCGAGTAAACAAAGGTTGCCATGGAAAAAATCAATACTTTTTTTATTCGTAGGTTTAGTCGAAGTAGGTCGTACTAGGTCGGCATGTTATTCGTAGGTAATCGAGGGTAGTCGGAGGTAGTCGTAGCTAGTCTTCAACATGTCAGTTTTTCAAACTCTCCTAAACTCTTCGAAACTTGCCAATTAAGTCGTTGCAGTGGGACAGCCCCTTTACTTGTATCAGAGTGATGTCATGAGCAAAGTATTGAGGAGAGAAGGAACTGCCCAAGATCCAAAGCATTCATTCTACAGCGAGACAATGATCCAAAACATACTGCTAAGGCAATAAAGGAGTTTTTCAAAGATAAACCCAATTGAGCATGCCTTTTATATGCTGAAGATAAAACTGAAGGAAACTTGCCCCCAAAACAAGCATAAGCTAAAGATGGCTGTAATACAGGCCTGGCAGAGCATCACCAGAGAAGACACCCAGCAACTGGTGATGTCCATGAATCGCAGACACTGCATGCAAAGGATATGCAACAAAATATTAAACATGACTACTTTCATTTACATGACATTGCTGTGTCCCAAACATTATGGTGCCCTGAAATGGGGGGACTGCCTTGAATAAACACTGCTGTAATTTCAACATGGTTGAACCAAAATGTATAAAAATGGCCTTTAATAATATCTGACAATGTGCACTTTAACCACGTGATTTTTTTTCTGTTACAAAATCTCAAATTGTGGAGTAGAGAGGCAAATAAATAAATGATGGGCCTTTGTCCCAAACATTATGGCGGGCACTCTCTCTTTGGAGTTTAAATCGGCAAACTAATCACTCAAGTAGGGTGCAGGAGCCATTTAAGCTTAAGTCAGTTTATTATAGCCATGCTTCATATTTTTAGTTTTTATCTATACTTTTGTAGGTGGGATTTGATACGTAGAGCGATGATTCTACTTTGGATTTGAGTGTTGGTTTGTCTTGAGGGATGTGAAGGCTAACAGTTTTTATCACACGATCTCCCAATCTCACGATCGCATGATCTCCAATCTCACGATCGCATGATCTCACAATCTCACGATCGCATGATCTCCCAATCTCACGATCGCATGATCTCACAATCTCACGATCGCATGATCTCACAATATCATGATCGCATGATCTCACAATCTCATCACACGAGACGCCACACTTTTATATGCCAGAAATGAAAGGACAGACAGCTGCTGGCGAGGCTGCCACACTCGATGGCGCCACCACTCAGACTTTCCCCCTTTGAAAGACAGGGATGAGGAAAGGAAGAGCAACACTTCATTAATGAGAACGGAAAGTTATGAGTTATGAGTTATTTCTTTGTTATGTATTACTTCAATAAAGACCAATTAATCAAGAAGCAACGTTTGGAGAATTCGTATTTGCTGTCATAAGAGTTTGTTGAGTGCGTAAACTATAGCTGCTGAGAAGTAATGACCATGGAAGTTGGACTTTGAGAAGGTATAGAAGCTGCCATTACACAGGGTATGCTTTATTGGAAGCGCTCTCCGTTAATTGCCAGATTTAAATTCATAGGCATATACTGTCTTGTAAACAAATAAGTGTATGTGCTTAAATTGTGCGCAGTCACTTTCTCAAGATCCTTTAATCGCGTTACATCCAGATGTAATCCTACTTCACTAATGAACGTTCCCTACTCTAAACCGCCTCACTGTTCCATTTGTTTCTGAGAAACTGCAATAAACTATTACTATTAAATCCATCAACGTCCAACCTCCTAGTTGTAAGTACTCGCTTTAAAATAATCTCTTTCCTGAAGCACTGATCTACATAATGAATTAAACAGTAATTGTTAACAAACTCACAAAGCAATTAATCAACTATGTGCATTTACAAATTGCCCCTGGCTTATAGAAGAGCATCTGAAAATACTTAAAAGAACTCAGAAGTGGCCTATTTATTTCACTTGCACCAGCTACAAACTGCAGGTGATTGATTTTAATGTTGACAATTCTTTAAGTATACATGAAGAAAAGAGTTCAGCGAGATTGTTGAAAATTCCCAGTCTGTGCATTTTTCTAGAGGTCCTGGGCTCAGTGTTGGAGATATCCAAAGGACAAAGGACAATTATAGTCACATACACCAATTGGGCAGTGAAATTTGAGTTACCATACTGCACACAAATAAGATAACACATTTTAAATTAATATAAAACATAAAAAACATCCCCCCACAGCGTTTCCCACCGTGAGGGAAAGCACCAAAATTCAGTCCTCTTCCTCTGTTCACCCGTGGTCGGGGCCTATTGAGGCCTCCGCATTCGCCGCTACAGCGGCCGATGTTTCAGGCCCTCGAACGGAAGAACACTCTCAGCGGCCCGGAGCCTCCGAATCGGCCGCTTCCTACCAGAGACCGCAGCTCCCGAAGTCCACAGGCCGAGCTGGGCGGAGATTCAACGCTGGCGACCCCGGCAAGGATCCCAGGCTCTGCAATGTTAAAGTCAGCGCCGCCCGCGGCTGGAAGCTCCGCAGACCTCAGCTCCACGGTGTTAAAGTCGGCAGTCCCAGCACTCCAGAGCTCCAACACGGCGACCCCGGTAAGGCATCGCTCGCTCCGCGATGGAATCCAGGGCTGCGTTGCTGCTGAAGCTGAAGTTCTGGCAGGTCTCCGGCAGGAAAGCCCGCACCAATTCAGATGGTAGGCCGCGAGGAGGGGGCGAAGATGCGGCTCGGAGGAAAGACGCACCCTCGACCCGGAAGTGACTAAGAAAAACTGTTTCCCCCTCCCCCCCCTAAAAAAGACTTCCAAAAACAAACTTTAAAACAGACTAAAAATAATAAAAAGATGAAAGGACAGACAGCTGCTGGCGAGGCTGCCACACTCGATGTCGCCACCACTCGGACTTTCCCCCTTTGAAAGACAGGGATGAGGAAAGAAAGAGCAACACTTCATTAAGCAACAAACCTCCAGCACATCACCTATCGAATTTGAAGCAGACTTTCAGGTAGAAAACCTTTGTTAAAAAGTATTGCTTTAGATGCGACATTTCCAGGCAAAATGCTGCTTGCTATTAGGTAATGAGCAGTTAGTCATTTCATTTTTGCCTCCAGCTCCCTCTACCACAATAGATATCGACATCTCTCTCTCAACCGCTCCACCTGAGATGCGAATATGGTGGCACCTGTCGAGTTCCAGGCACTAGGGCTCAATGCTGACAGGTACCGGCTGCGTGGAGTTTCACATTCTCCTAGGGTTCCTCCCGAGTGTCCTGCTTTCTTTCCATATCCCGAAAACAAAGTGAGGCAGCACAGTGGCACAGTTGGTTGAGCCGACGCCTCACAGCTCCAGACACCCAGGTTACATCCTGACCTCAGCCAGTGTCTGTGTGGAGATCGCACATTCTCTCTGCAACCGGGTTGGTTTTCTCTGGATGCCAGGATTTTCTCCCACATCCCAAATATGTACAGGTTTGTAAGTTATTTAGCCACTGTAAAATTGTCCCTAGTGTGTAGAAAGCAGATGAGAAGAGTGGGATAACACAGAACGTATGTATATAGCTGATCAATGGTCGGCATGGACTCGGTGGGCCGAAGGGCCTGTTTCCATGCTGTATCTCCACACTGTTTAGTTTATTGTCACGCGTACCAAGGTATAGTGGATAGCTTTTGTTACATGCTATCCAGTCAGCAGAAAGACAATACATGATTACAGTCGAGCCATTACAGTGTACAGATGCACGGAACTAGTGCGTTTCCTGCAAAATTCCCCACAGTGGCGGCCGATGGCAGCATAATATGGAAGAGCTGATGGGCGTTGTGAGGGAGAATCGGGTACAGACATATTTGGGAAGGTAATTTGAATGAAAGGGAATGTTCACAGCCAACACAGACAATTTGATCATAAGTGATTGGAGCAGAATTAGACCATTCGGCCCATCAAGTCTACTCCGCCATTCAATCATGGCTGATCTGCAGTGCGCTCCATAATGTTTGGGACAAAGACCCGTCATTTATGTATTTGCCTCTGTACTCCACAATTTGAGATTTGTAATAGAAAAAAAAATCACATGTGGTTAAAGTGCACATTGTCAGATTTTAATAAGGCCATTTTTATACATTTTGGTTTCACCATGCGGAAATTACAGCTGTGTTTATACATAGCCCCCCCCCCCATTTCAGGGCACCATAATGTTTGGGACAGCAATGTCATGTAAATGAAAGTAGTCATGTTTAGTATTTTGTTGCATATCCTTTGCATGCAATGACTGCTTGAAGTCTGCGATTCATGGACATCACCAGTTGCTGGGTGTCTTCTCTGGTGATGCTCTGCCAGGCCTCTATTGCAGCCATCTTTTGCTTATGCTTGTTTTGGGGGCTAGTCCCGTTCAGTTTTCTCTTCAGCATATAAAAGGCATGCTCTATTGGGTTCAGATCGGGTGATTGACTTGGCCACTCAAAAATTGACCTTTTTAGCTTTGAAAAACTGTTGCTTTAGCAGCATGTTTGGGATCATTGTCTTGTTGTGGAAAGAACCACCAGCCAATGAGTTTAGAGGCATTTGTTTGAACTTGAGCAGATAGGATGTGTCTATACACTTCAGAATTCATAATGCTACTACCATCAGCAGTTCTATCATCAATGAAGATAAGTGAGCCAGTACCTTCAGCAGCCATACATGCCCAGGCCATAACACCCCCACCACCGTGTTTCACAGATGAGGTGGTATGCTTTGGATCTTGGGCAGTTCCTTCTCTCCTCCATACTTTGCTCTTGCCATCACTCTGATATGTTAATTTTTCAGAACTTTTTGGCAAACTGTAACCTGGCCATCCTATTTTTGTGGCTAACCAGTGGTTTGCATCTTGCAGTGTAGCCTCTGTATTTCTGTTCATGAAGTCTTCTGGGGACATTGGTCATTGACAAATCCACACCTGATTCTTGAAGAGTGTTTCTGATGTGTCAGACAGGTGTTTGGGTTTTTTTTCTTTATAATAGCGAGAATTCTTCTGTCATCAGCTGTGGAGGTCTTCCTTGGCCTGCTAGTCCCTTTGCGATTAGTAAGCTCACCAGTGCTCTCTTCTTCTTAATGATGTTCCAAACAGTTGATTTTGGTAAGCCAAAGGTTTGGCTGATGTCGCTAACAGTTTTATTCTTGTTTCTCAGTCTCATAATGACTTCTTTGACTTTCATTGGCACAACTTTGGTCCTCATGTTGATAAACAGCAATAAAACTTTCCAAAGGTGATGGAAAGAATGGAGGAAAGACTCGGTGCTGAGAGCTCTTATACCTGCATTAAGGAGGCAATTAGACACACCTGAGCAATTACAAACACCTGTAAAGCCATGTGTCCCAAACATTATGGTGCCCTGAAGCTATGTATAAACCTGAATTTTCTACATGGTGATGGGGGGGGGTATATGAAATCTTGGGCAATACTTTGCTATCACATATGTTAATTTTTCAGAACTTTTTTGGCTCTCAATCATTGGGTAAAATAAAAATAAACCTCCTGCATTAATAAAATCTGCAATGTGCAAATGGGGGTGTACTTTAACCACATGTGATTTTTTTCTATTACAAATCTCAAATTGTGGAGTACAGAGGCAAATAAATAAATGACGGGTCTTTGTCCCAAACATTATGGAGGGCACTGGAACATCCTCCAGCACTTTGTGTCCTTTTGTACATTAACCAGCAACTGCAGTTGTTTGTTTCTACTTGTTATACAATGATAATACCTTACTCGGTTATAGCGGACATTCGGCAATAACAGGCACCACTCCCTCCGTCCCCCTGGTCCGTTATAACGAGGCATTACTACAACTATAATTAATGATTTGTGTGGCTGTGTTTAAATGAAATGTGCCATGAGAGGCCAATGGGTGGATAATACGTTACATGTGATGCTTCCTTTTGAGCTAAGGCAGAGAATATAAGAAGTGAAGTTATGCTATTATTGAAAGTAAAACTATATTGTAATGGCATATTTGTATGGAGGCAAATAAATAAATGATGGGTCTTTGTCCCAAACATTGTGGAGGGCACGGTATCTCTCCCTCCTATCCCCATTCTCCTGCATTCTCCCCACAACCTCTGACACCCGTACTAATCAAGAATCTTTCTCGCTCTGCCTTAAATATATCCACTGACTTTGCCTCCACAGCCTTCTGTGGCAAAGAATTCCATGAATTCACCACACTCTGACTAAAGAAATTCCTCCTCATCTCCTTCCTAAAAGAATGTCCTTTAATTCTGAGAATATGACCTCTAGGACTAGACACTCCCACTAGTGGAAACATCCTCTCCACATCCACTCTACCCAAGCCTTTCACTATTCTGTACGTTTCAACGAGGTTCCCTCTCATTCTTCTGAACTCCAGCGAGTACAGGCCCAGTGTTGTCAAACGCTCATCATATGTTATTCAGGGCAGCCTACAACTTAGAGGGGAACTAGCCAGTGCTGTTCCCAAGTGCCCTGATCGTGTGGTGAGATTGTACGTTGGCTGGTGCAGTTGGAATTGATGCAAAAACGCAGCAACTGTGTAATAATGCATGGAATACGCGTTCAGCTTGCAGCAAGGGGCACTAATCAAATTGGCCACTTACTCTATACTTGATTGGTTGAACTACCCTTATCCAGCCAGGTAAATGGCACTCCATCACACACTAATTTTCACCATAAACTTAGTGGGAAAACTCAGTTTGCAAGAAGGCATTTACTTGCCATAGGTATCCTGCCTCCATATCCATCACATTTTTTTTGTGCTGAGAAGTTTCTAATTAGTGGCGACCCCCACTGCCAACACTGTGGGGGAGCTGGTCAGACTCGACCTAGTTGGAGATGATCATTGTCTGACACACCTGTGATACAAATATTACTTGCACTGTTCCGTCCATGCCTGAATGTAGTGCAGTTCTTGCTACTTACACATGGACTACGTCACTGACCGAGGACTTGCAAATTGAAACGAGCAAAAGCAAACATCCCCACTTCTGACCTCATGATTTAATTTAGTTTAGTTACAGATACAGCGGTGAAACAGGCCGTTTGACCCACCGAGTCCGCGCCGACCAGCGATGCCCCGCACATTAACACTACCCAGGCACGGAAATCGCTATCAAAACATGGGGGGGGGGGAACAATTTCTTGGCGGCCGCGCGCGCGCATACGCACACACACACGCACGCAAGCGAGGCTCCGGCCCTGGGACTTGTGGACGGTAACATCGGGAGCTGACCTGGTTGGTGACCGACTCCGAACGCCAGCAACAGCAGCTTCATCCGCCCCGAATCGTGGGGCTTGATCGGCCAATTCACGGGGCCTTTGATCGGCCGGCGCGGGCTTCAACATCGGGAGCCTCGATCGCCTCGATCGCCTCGATGCAGCAGTTTGATTTTAAGCCACGCCGGACGATGAAAGGCCCCGCGAATGGGCCGATTCAGCCCTTAGAAAATGGCTAATAAAGTCCGGATTACAAAGCATAGGGGGGGAATGGGTCCCCCTCCCAGGATTTCCCCCCATGACACTACCTTAAGGGCCTGTCCCGCTTACGCGATTTTTTCGGCGACTTGCCGGCTCTCATCACAGTCGCAGCAGGTGGCCGAAAATGTTCAACATGTTGAAAATCCAGTGGTGACCAGAAAAAGGTACGACTCTTTGGGCGACTACTCATAACCATGCAAGCAGCGACAACGAAGATCTCGGAGAAAGCCCACGCAGGTCACAGGGAGAACGTACAAACTCCGTACAAAAGCACCCGTAGTCAGGGTGGAACTGAGGTCTCTGGCGCTGTAGGTAGCTCCACCGCTACGCCCACTGATGATGCAGCTGAAGGCAGTGCCGCAGAAACTGATTTGAAGACACGAGGAATGATGATTTGGGACTGTGAGACATGACTTCAGCCAATGTTTTTCCTTTGACTGCCACCGGCCAGTTTTACCAGGACTCTTTCATGTCACCATTGAGATCAATGGCAGTGACTCTCATCTCACATCTAGAATCAGTTTGCTACACATTTGCTCAGGGCTGTGATCAGGGCTTTAGCTGAGGTTCTCACAAAATCCAAGCTAGGCTTTGGTCAGTCGCTGATTCAAGAGCAAATACTTCCATCACTTTGGCTGATTAGTTTTTTTGTTCAGTTTTAGAGATGCAGTGTGGAAACAGGCCCTTCGGCTTAGATTCCGCACTGACCAGTGATCCCCGCACATTAACACTACTCTACACACACTAGGGACAATTTTACAATTTTATAACCAAGCCAATTAACCTACACACCTGTACGTCTTTGGAGTGTGGGAGAAAACCGAAGATCTCGGAGAAAACCCACACAGGTCACGGGGAGAACATAGAAAATATGTGCAGGAGGAGGCCATTCGGCCCTTCGATCCCGCACCGCCATTCATTGTGATCATGGCTGATCGTCTGCTATCAATAACCCGTGCCTGCCTTCTCCCCATATCCCTTGACTCCACTAGCCACTAGAGCTCTATCCAACTCTCTCTTAAATCCATCCAGTGATTTGGCCTCCACTGCCCTCTGTGGCAGGGTATTCCATAAATTCACAACTCTCTGGGTAAAAATGTTTTTCTCAGCGCAGTCTTAGATGACCACCCCTTTATTCTAAGACTGTCGCCCCTGGTTCTGGACTCACCCAACATTGGGGACATTTTTCCTGAATCTAGCTTGTCCAGTCCTTTTATAATTGTATATGTTTCTATAAGATCCCCCCTCATCCTTCTAAATACAAGCCTGGTCTTTTCAATCCTTCCTCATACGACAGTCCCGCCATCCCAAGGATACGCTGCACTGCCTCAATCACAAGGATGTCCTTCCTCAAATCAGGAGACCAAAACTGTACACAATACTCCAGATGTGGTCTCACCAGAGCCCTAAACAGCTGCAAAAGAACCTCTTTACTCCTGTACTGAAATCCTCATGCTACGTACAAACTCCGTGCAGACAGCACCCGCAGTCGGGATCGAATAGGGTCTCTGCCGTTGTAAGGGTCTCTGCTGCTACACCACAGTGCCACCCTGATGATGGCTGATGGACTGTTAAACACTGCCCTGGGACAGCGTAGCTGGAGGCGCAATTGCGGTTGGAGTGCAAAGCTGCAGTACCATTGCTGAGACTCAGCCTCAGTCTCAAATGCTCTTACATGTAGATAGGGTGGTAAAGAAAGCCTTTGGTGTGCTGGCCTTTATAAATCAGAGCATTGAATATAGGAGTAAGGAAGAAATGTTAAAATTGTACAGGACATTGGTAAGACCAATTCTGGAGTATGGTGTATAATTTTGGTCGCCTAATTATAGGAAGGATGTCAACAAAATAGAGAGAGTACAGAGGAGATTTACTAGAATGTTGCCTGGGATCCAGCAACTATGTTACAGAGAAAGGTTGAACAAGTTAGGTCTTTATTCTTTGGAGCGCAGAAGGTTAAGGGGGGACTTGATTGAGGTCTTTAAAATGATGAAAGGGATAGACAGAGTTGACGTGGATAAGCTTTTCCCATTGAGGGTAGGGAAGATTCAAACAAGAGGGCATGACATGAGAATTAAGGGACAGAAGTTTCGGGGTAACGTGAGGGGAACTTCTTTACTCAGAGGGTGGTGGCTGTGTGGAATGAGCTTCCAGCAGAAGTGGTGGAGGCAGGATCGATTTTCACATTTAAAAGTAAAGTGGATAGGTATATGGACGGGAAGGGAATGGAGGGGTATGGTCTGAGTGCAGGTAGATGGGACTAGGGGAAAACAAATGGTCGGCACGGACTGGAAGGGCCGAGAGGGCCTGTTTCCGTGCTGTAATTGGTATATGGTTATATGGTTACATGCTTCCTGATACTATGTGGGGTGGAGCGGATTTAAATACCTGAAGACTGACGTGGCCCAGTAACAATAATATGCTGGGCATATCTTGTCATTTTTGGCTGAGCATGGTCACAAATACTTGAATCTCAGCCTCATGTGCAATCTCAGTCCAACCCTGTAAACGAGAATGAGAATGCTTTTGGAATTTTGCCCGCCCCAAAATAAACCACTTTCATTGACCACAGCAATCACAAATAGTTATGATTGCACAGCCTTTATCTGACCAACTGGTCAGCTTATTCACCCCGTGAGCTACTCTGTTTGCAATTGAACACGTAGCCTTGTGTGTTGCAGCATTGCCACTTTGGCAGCACCTCCTGCTGCTGTTGCGCTTGGTGCTGCTTCAGGCTTACCTTTCCAGCACGATTAAAAAGACTAAAATACTTAAAGCCAAGTTTCAGGCAACAGGTGAGTTTTTGTTACAGCATCAGCACATGCCAATTCTCCACTGCCAGAGCACTGTAACGGAACGTGGCTGTGCACAAGAAGTCTGAGAAGACAGATGGCCACGTCAGCCTCAGGTAGATGTGTCAAAGTCTGGAGGAATGGTCGGTGGGTTGACTCTATCTAAAAACACTGTTAATTGATGACCTTGGCCTAACTCCATGACTGGTGGAGATCATGCTGAACTTGTTCTTGCAAACTGTCTGTTTAAGAAGGAACTGCAGATGCTGGAAAAGGCGAAGGTAGACAAAAATGCTGGAGAAACTCAGTGGGTGAGGCAGCATCTATGGTGCGAAGGAATAGGTGACGTTTCAGGTCGAAACTGTCTAATAACTGGCGATTACACCAACTTGCCTTGCTGCAGATGGAGTCAAAATTTTTTTTTTCATATTTATTTTAAATCTGACTGTCTATGATCTTTAGCACAATGGTGTTTTAACCATGCCGCAATTCTTCGAGATTGAACAAGAACCAATTAGACAATAGACAATAGACAATATGTGCAGGAGTACGCCATTCGGCCCTTCGAGCCAGCACCGCCATTCAATGTGATCATGGCTGATCATCCACAATCAGTATCCCGTTCCTGCCTTCTTCCCATATCTCCTGATTCAGCTATTTTTAACAGCCCTATCTACTCTCTCTTGAAAGCATCCAGAGAACCTGCCTCCACCGCCCTCTGAGGCAGAGAATTCCACAGACTCACCACTCTCTGTGAGAAAAAGTGTTTCCTCATCTGCGTTCTAAATGGCTTACTCCTTATTCTTAAACTGTGGCCCCTGGTTCTCGACTCCCCCAACAGCGGGAACATGTTTCCTGCCTCTAGCGTGTCCAAGCCCTTAACAATCTTATATGTTTGATTGGAAGCAGATTCCAGATGTTCTTCATTATGAAGAGTCTGAAGAAGGGTCTCGACCCAAAACGTCACCCATTCCTTCTCTCCAGAGATGATGCCTGTCCAAAATGCTGAGTTACTCCAGCATTTTGCGTCTGTTCTTCATGGACAATTTCGTGAAACCAATGTCAAGCACGGGGCATCCATATTTAGATATTCCATTCAAAAGTACTCGTATCCTCCAAATTATTTAAGTAAAAGAAATTTAAATTTTTATTTAAAAAGCAAACATAGGATGGACAAGATCTGTTGATGCTTCTGAAACGTTGTTGCTGAACAATTGCAATGCTGCTCTACCCCCATACTCCCTCAATCTAAGGTGGTGAGAAACCAGTTAAAATTCTCCACCCTCAGCACAGCTTCTTGTGTGTTCTGGCCTTACAGAAAGGAGCAAGTTTTCAAAAAAAAAATTAATGTCTAGTTGGAGGGATCAAAAATAAGGAAAATAAATAGTCAAGGGCAAGGCACTCATTTGCAGCATTCACTGAGAAATAAAAGAGTTTGGCCCTGAAAATGCTGGCAAAATGTGCAGAAAGGCAGCTAAAGATAATGACAATCAACTCAGTGAAGCAATGTGAATCTGCAGCCTTATAGCCCTGTCCCACGGTACGAGTTCATTCCAAAGGTTCTCCCGAGTTTTAAAAGAATCAAACTCGTGGTCAGCACGGAGAATGAACGTAGCGGGAACGTCGGAGCTCGGGGACGTCTCTTAGCGCTAACGGCAGGTACTCGTGAAGACTCACTAACGGCAGGTAAGCACGGGAAGACTCATGAAGATATTTCAACATGATGAAGAATGTCCACGAGAGCCCCGAGCACCGACGAGTGGCCATTGCCGTAAATCTCCGAGTTCAAATCAGGGCAAATTCGGGAGAGCTCTTGGAATGAACTCGTAACGTGGGGCAGGGGTTTTACTGCGATGCACAGGAGTTGTATTGCTGCAAACCAACGATTCGTCAGATTAATCATAGAGGCACCAGACATTCATCGGCAAACTTTTAAAATACCTGGGTTCGTGTCACGTTAGACGAACCATTTTAAGATAACAAAAAGAAAGGCTGACAATTTCATCTCAAATTGTGACCTGAAGCGTAAAGATCACATATGCATTGTAAATCATCCCAGAGACTTATCGGCCTGTCCCACTTACGCAACTTTTTTGGCGACTGCGGGTACCCGTCATAGGTCGTTGCAGGTCGCTGAAAATGTTCAACATGTTGAAAATCCAGCGGCGACCAGAAAGACGCTACGACTCTTTGGGCGACTGAGGAGACGACTCACGACCATACAGGCGACACCCCGGTGACATGTCGCGGAGTGAAGCCCGTATGGCCATGAGTAGTCGCCCAAAGAGCCGTACCTTGTTCTGGTCACCGCTGGATTTTCAACATGTTGAAAACTTTCGATGACCTGCAACGACCTATGACAGGTGCCGGCAGTCGCCGAAAAAGTCGCATAAGTGGGACAGGTCCATAATAAACTGCTGGAATTCCCTGGGGAATAGCTCTAGTAAAATTGCAGGCCATTTTCGAAGCTCTACCTGCGAGCAGTGCTATAGATGTTGGTTGTTAGAAGACTTCTACAAAACGGATAGCAACATCACAGAATTTAATATCCACCTGCTTATAATTTCCAGTAATTGCACTCCGATCGAACAATCCTGACTAAAATAGCGGCGTATTTTACCCGAATTCGGTTTTAGAAAGATCACGATGAAACACAATGTTCATTTATCATTGTTTATTGACTTACTTTTCACATTGGAGCAAGGCTGACAATTCCGGTAACTAAAACATATGAGCCAAACAAACCTGTCTCATTCATTACATTAGCTTTGTATTTCTAGTAATTTTATTTTTGCTGCTTACGTTGTTTTACAAAAACTTCCAAATCCCTTTGGCTTCATCTCCACTGAGTGCATACAACACAAGGACAAATCACTGCTTAAAGTGGAGGAAGTTGGAAACAACAACGCTAAAACGTTATCAAATCACTTTTTGTGCAGGAATGCTACTGAGGAAACAAAAAGATTCGAATCAGAATTGTAGATGACAGCCCCAATGCCAAGGAACAAACTTCCTCACAGAGTGCAGCGGTAGAGTTGCTGCCTTACAGCACCAGAGACCCTGGTTCAACCCTGACTGCGGGTGCTATCGGTACACAGTTTGCTCATTCACTCTGTGACCACGTGGATTTTCTTCATGTGCTCCAGTTTACTCCCACACTACAAAAATGTGCAGGTTTGTAGGTTAATTGACTTCTGTAAATTAGCCCTACTGTGTGGGATGCAAAACTGGGATAACATAGAACCAGTGTGGTCGGCTTGGACCCGTGGGCCAAAGGGTCTGTTTCCACACTGGAAGACACAAAAGGCTGGAGTGACTCAGCGCCACAGGCAGCGTCTCTGGAGAGAAGGAATGGGTGACGTTTCGGGTCGAGACCCTGTTGGACAGCCACATTTGTAGCTTTCCCATAAAACACACACCTCCATTCCCACTCCTTTCAATGATCTGGCCAGAGGCCATGATAGAGTGGTAAAGCAGGATCTGCTGCCCAGTTAAATCTGGCATTTATTTTACATCAATAAAGTCTACAGAGAGGAGGATCCCAATATGCTGCCTGTTCTTCACTTCAGTTACATTGCTGATGTCGTTTCATCCTTAATCATGCATCTTTCCCGAGTGCCACGTTTCAAATCCCCTCAATCTTTGCACCTCAACTTTAGCACATCCACAAAATGATACATTTACAAATATGAGAATGACATTGACAAAACCAACTGCTACTATTTACATTGTGCTGCCCCAGATTCACGAGGGTTTTTAACCTGTCTCTACATCTCTGGCAACGGTCCCCAAGTGCCTGAAGTCAGCTACCATAGTGCCGGTGCCAAAAAGGTCAAAAATCACCAACCTGAACGACTACCGTCTGGTTGCCTTCACTCCAATACCCATGAAGTGCTTTGAAAGGCTGGTCCTCTCACACATCAAATCCAGCATCCCTGCCTCACTGGACTCACATCAATTTGCATACAGGGCAAATGGATCCACAGAGGATGCCATCTCTCTGGCTCTTCACACTGTCCTGACTCACCTGGAAAGACAGGGCACCTACGTGAGGATGCTCTTCATAGACTATAGCTCTGCCTTCAATACGGTCATCCCCACCAAGTTCACCACCTAACTCCTCCAGCTAGGCCTCAGCTCACTGATATGCGACTGGATCCTGAACTTTCTGATGGAGCGACCGCAGGCAGTGAGACTGGGCCGCACCTGTCCTCCACTATCACCCTGAGCACCGGCACACCACAGGGCTGTGTACTGAGCCCCATGCTCTACTCCCTCTTCACACACGACTGTGTTCCTGCATTCGACAACAACACCATTGTCAAGTTTGCAGACGACACAACGGTGATCGGGCTGATCACCAACGGTGATGAAACAAACTACAGAGCGGAGGTGCAGAACCTGGCGGACTGGTGCTCACGCAACAACTTGTCCCTAAACACCTCTAAGACCAAGGAGCTGATTATCAACTTCAGGAGGACACATAATGGGGAATACGCTCCAATCTCTATCTTTCCGGGCACACACATCTCAGAGGACCTCACATGGTCCACCAACACCGCTGCGCTGGTCAAGAAGGCACAACAACGACTGTTCTTCCTGAGAACACTGAAAAAGACTGGTCTGCCCCAACAGCTGCTGATGACCTTCTACCGCTGCACTACAGAGAGCATCCTAACATATGGCATCTCTGTGTGGTATCTCAGCTGCACGGAGGCGGAGAGGAGAGCTCTTCAGCGGGTCGTCCACAGAGCGCAGAAGATAATTGGGACACAGCTACCAGCCTTGGAGGGCATCTACAACACACGGTGCCTCAGGAAGGCCGTCAGCATTTACAAAGACGCCTCACACCCTTGTAATAGTCTGTTCAAACATCTACCTTCCGGCAGACGTTACAAGGCCTTCTACGCCCGCACCTCCAGACTCAGGAACAGCTTCATCCCCAGAGCTATAGCTGCTCTGAACCGGCCCTGCTGAGTGCCCCCCTCCCCCCCCCCCCCCCCCCCCCCCCATGAACTGTCTCCCTCGGATGGTCACGTCGCACATCGACCCGGCACAGACACATTTGCACTTTAGACTGTTTTACTGTTCTATTTTATAAATCATGTTTCTCTGGGTATCTAAATTATAGATGTTTAAGTTATGACATCGGATGGAAGCTGCAAACCAAATCTCGTTGCACCTATGTACAATGACAATAAAAGATATTATTATTATTATGTTAAGCACTTTGTCCATGATGGCCCTGACCTGAGTACGGATGATATAGAACTTGAGGGCAATAATCTGAATGAAAGGGAAGGGAATGACACACTTTCGTTGGACAGAGCCATTGCCTGGAACCCAAGTGCTATGAATGCTATTTGCCACTTATCAGCCCAACCCATGCGCAAATGTTGACCAGATCATAGTGTACTGAATGACAACATGTCTTCCCTTGTCCACAATACCACTCCTGAGTTTCATCCATAGCCCCCTGCAGCTTAACGACAGAGAATGATAACTTTGATTCTGGAGTCGAGATGATAAGGGACTAAAGGGCCTGTCCCACTGTACGAGGTAATTCAAGAGTTCTCCCGCGTTTTCCCCGGATTCAAACTCGGAGAATGTCCGTAGCGGGTCCGTAGGAGTTCGTGGATGTCTCGTAGCGGCTTGTAATGTTAACGGTAGGTACTCGGGAATACAGGTAAACTTGTGACGTTTTTTCAACACTGTGAAAAATGTCCACGAGTAAAAAAATACTTGTGATGAAAAATATTGTTACTTTTTATTCGTACGAGCCACTACAAGACATCCATGAACTCCTACGGACCCGCTAAGGACATTCTCCGAGTTCGAATCAGGGGAAAACTCGGGGGAACTCTTGAATGACCTAGTACAATTGGACAGGCCCTGAACAAGAAACTAGTTCTAGTCATACATGAGTTCTACTTCAGGCCCTGTACTGAATATCCAATTATTCTCACCCATTCAGCTCCACCAAGCAGACTGTGCACTCATATACCACACACCAGCATCCTGAAACACACACTGTTCCTCGCTCTGACACAGCGAGTGATTGTTAGTCGGACAGAAAAAGATTCAAAACTGTTTTCCAAATCTCCTTGAAAAAAATCCCACTAACTCCTGGGAACCACAGGTCCGCAATCACTGAAAGGATTATTCAGAATGACACTGAAAATATTTTCAGGCCATTTCAGAGCTTTGGCCTGATCCTCAGTGTTGTGGAATTGTTTAGCTCCACTCTGATCTTGTTGTTTATAGCATTCATGATATCTTCTGAAGAAGAGTCCCAACGCAAAATATCACGTCTCTGTGTTCTCCAGTGATGCTGCCTGATCCATGGAGTTACTCCAGCACTCTGTGTCATCCTCTGTTATTGCTATGCTAGGAGGGTTCTCCAGTATCCAGGAAGCAATGCTCCCTCCCCATCTCCTTCCAGCCTCTATGCCCTGTCTACTACTATATGCTGCCAATCCTTCCTCTCCCTCGCAATCCTTACGCAGAGGCTCAACCCAAAACACTGACTTATGCCTTTGGACCGACGACGAGAAGGATCCGGCAAGCTGGCCTGGCTCGCCGCCCGTCGCGTACCGATGGCGGTGGACCTACCGGTAGGACGGGTCGGCCCTGCCTGCACACCATGGACTCCAAACTCAAGCCCAAGTCACCGGCATTGACGAGAACCATGTTGCCATGAACGAGGAGGGACGTGGAACATGGAGGCCGGAGGCCGGAGCCCCCGGGGACCAAGGTGGACGGAGAACAATGGGGACCCGGCGTGGGGGGGGGGTTTGGCGAGAACAAATGAGGACCCGGCGTGGAGAGGCCGCAGAGGACAAGAGGCACCAGTGGGTGGTGGGGGAGATGATGAAAAAGGGACCAACAATATTTATGGGTACTTTTGTAACTTTGTTGGTGCCTTGTGGCAACTCTTTTGTGTAATGTGCATGCCAAAAACAAAGGATTTTACTGCACCTTCATGGTACATGTGACAATAAAGTGTCCGTATGTCCGCCTCTGCCTCCACAGACGCTGCTTAAGCCACTCAGTTTGCCAGCATGCGTTTTTTTTGTTGTACGTGGTCCCCATCAGTGAAGCCATTATAATGGGCAATATGAAAGCGGGTTTTCGTATTGAAGGAGTGACACAGAGTGGGAAGGATATTAAAAGATTTGAAAACAATAATTTCTGATGTGAAGCTTTGCTTTATCAAAACACTATTTCTCCAGACTTGCTGTAAATTATTTTAACAATCTAATTTTTCTTGGGGAGTATTACATTCATCACACCTTCTTTTGGCTTTTGAAAGCTTACCAAACTAATGATTTTAAACCATTTGATTTATAGCAATCTATTAACTTTGGTTCAAACCAGCATCTGTAGTTCCTTCCTACACATTATCTTTCTTCATTGTGGCTATTCATTTAGTACTTTTACAATTACTTCATCCTCTAGTTAAAATGGAAAATTCATTTACCTTTTACTTTGAGTCAAATATAAATAAGGAATCCATATACTGGTATTAACATTATGTAATTTTTGATTTTACAAACACTAATCTACAATCTCAATTAAGCATCACAACCTGTACACAAATTACTGGAGTAACTCAGCGGGTCGGGAAGCATCACTGGAGAACATGGGTAGGCGACATTTTGAGTCCCAATATGAAACGTCAGCCAACCATGTTCTCCGGAGTTACCCGCTGAGTTACTCCAGCACTTTGTGTTTTTTTTTGGAAACCAGTGTCTGCATTTCCTGTTTCGACAAGTATCATAACCTGTTTAGTTCCATGGAAAATTGAACAAGAATAAAGCTCTGAAACCAGAGAACACAAATTTGTACATTTCTTTCCTGAGGGATTGCCTGTGGATTTGGTACTGATGCATTTACGAGCTGTGGGTACCATGAGCAAGGTTGGCATTTAATACCATCCCACGGAGAGGATCTCGTCAAACCACATCAGATTCCAGTCAATCACATTGCTGTGAGTCTGGAGTCACATCTTGGCCAGACTAAGTTGGGTTTTAAAACAGAAACGTACTTTCATTTACTCCAGGATGTATTTGTCTTGTGAATTAATATCTTATTCATCAGGGTCAATCTCTGGAAGGCAGACCCAGAGTGCTGGAGTAACTCAGCGGGTCAGGCAGCATCTCTGGATACAAAGGATGGCTGACGTTTCGGGTCGGCACCCTTCTTCAGACTCTGGAATGCCAGTTCAGTGACAAGACCACTATGCTAAATGGTGAATTTTACCGCAGTTACTTTCGAAAACTCAGCTCACTTGTGCAGCAACTATTGCAGTCAGTTTTCCAAGGGACTGGATTCCACTGGGAAAACGAGGAAACTGCAGGAAAGGGAAGGGGTTGGATTGGGAGGCTGCAGAAACGTCAATGATCAGCCCAACAATAAGGTATGAATCATTTCGTAATCTGCCATCAGAGCTGTTAGTTGAGGGACGAACATTGGCCAAGGCATCATGCCAACTTACAACAGTGGCACAGCGGTAGAGTTGCTGCCTTACAGCGCCAGAGACCCGGGTTCCATCCCAACTCCGTACATTCTCCCCGTGATCACATAGGTTTTCTCTGAAATCTTCGATTTCCTCCCACACTCCAAAGACGTGCAGGTTTGTAGGTTAATTGGCTTGATATAAAGGTGAAATCGTCCCAAGTGTGTGTAGGTTAGTGTTAATGTGCGGGGATCGCTGGTTGGTGCGCACACAGTGGGTCGAAGGGCCTGTTTCCACACTGTAGGTCTAAACTAAACTAAACTAAGCACTCAACTTGTTGAGTCAAGTCCAGTGAGTTTATTGTCATGTGCCCAGATAGGACAATGAAATTCTTGCTTGCTGCAACATGACAGTATACTGTAAGCATAAATGCAGAACAGTTCAGTGTGTCTATATAGCATAGACCATATATATACACACATAAACAGATAGGCTGTTATTGTTCAGAGGTTGTTTGATGGCGAGTTTAATAGCCTGATGGCTGTGGGGAAGAAGCTGTTCCTGAACCTGGATGTACCAGATTTCAGGCTCCTGTACCTTCTACCTGAAGGCAGCGGAGAGATGAGTGAGTGGCCAGGATGGTGGGGATCCTTGATGATGCTGGCAGCCTTTTTGAGGCAGCCACTGCGATAGATCCCTTCGATGGTGGGGAGGTCAGAGCCGATGATGGACTGGGCAGTGTTTACAACTTTCTGCATTCTTTTCCACTCCTGGATGCTCAAGTTGCCGAACCAGGCCACGATGCAACCAGTCAGTATGCTCTCTACTGTGCACCCGTGGAAGTTCGAGCGAGTCCTGTTTGACATACCGACTCTCCGTAATCTTCTCAGGAAGTAGAGGCCACCCAAGAAGGCAAATGGAGAGGTGGTACAATGGCCACTTTGTAAAATGCCACTGCACATTCAGAAAATGCTCGCTTACGTTTTACTAATGACTTGCTTACATCCACTGCGAGACTTAAAACCACAATAATCCCTCACAGGCAACAGTACTAGCAACCGAGCCAAGCTGACAAAGGATGAATAATATGTTTGCAAACACTTCCCCTTATTAGGGGACAAAAGATCAACTAAATCTATTCAGCTTCAACTCCACAAAACAAACTCATCGATCCTAATATAATGGTTGCAAACCACCTTAGAAACTTCATTTCCACTCTTATGGATGATTCAAGAAACCATTGCTCATGAAGTAAAGAAACCAAAATCATAAAACTGTTGAGCACAGTAAGCGGCCTTCCAGTGGATTGTTCCCAGTTACTCGCTGCGTAACTGCTCACTTCCTCTTCCCCCAACATTTGCCCATATTCCTTTAGGTGAAGAATGAAAATGGAACAGCTGCTACGGCTGCCGACAATGAAGTTATTCTTTCAGGTCAATCCCACTGTAACCTCACAGACAGGCACGAAAAGCTGGAGTAACTCAACGGGACAGGCAGCATCTCTGGAGAGAAGGAATGGGTGATGTGTCGGGTTGAGACCCTTCTTCAGACTGACAATCAGGGGAAAGGGAAACGAGAAATATAGTCGGTGATGTAGAGAGATAAAGAACAAATGAATGGAAGAAGTGAAAGGCTAGGCACAGCTAACAATGGTCGATTTCCTTTATTTTCGTTACCTTTTTTGCATATCTTTCATTCATTTCTTCTATATCTCTCGTTTCCCTTCCCCTTTCAGTTTGAAGAAGGGTCTCAACCCAAAACTTCACCTGTTCCTTTTCTCCAGAGATGCCGTCTTAGTCGCTGAGTTGCTCCAGCTTTTTGTGTCTTCAGTCTAAACCAGCATCTGCAGTTCCTTCCTATCTACTGTTACCTCTGCAATCTAACTGAACAGCGCAGAGAGCAGCAGTACAAAACTGTTGCCATGGACAGCAAAGGGAAATTATAAAATAACATTAAAACATTCCACATAAAGGGGAAACTGCTTGCACAGCTAACATCACAGATGAAATGTCAGGATTCACATTACCACAAATTTAGCCGACAATTTTCACCAGTGGACCAGTCAGTGAAATAAATAGCATCTTCATGGCAATAAAACACACCAGCCTTTCAAACAAAAACTCGTACAAAACATTATTGAGGGCGCTTTATATTCACGAACAAAGTAATGGCACTTTGCTTTCTCCCCTCCCCAAATCCACCAATTCAAAACAATGTGCCTTTGAAACGCCATTAGTTAGCAGCACAAGAGAGTGCAAACAATGATAGACACTAAAAGCTGGAGTAACTCAGCGGGACAGGCAGCATCTCTGGAGAAAAGGAATGGGCGAGACCGTTGTCCAAGGAAGGGTCTCGACCCGAAACGTCACCCATTCCTTCGCTCCAAGACGCTGCCTGTCCCGCTGAGTTACTCCAGCTTTTAGTGTCTATCTCTGTTTAAACCAGCATCTGCAGTTCCTTCCTACACATAATGTAAACAATGTTTTGGACAAAACACATTAAAGTCTTTATTTTCCCAACATGCCGCCTAACTTTTATTTGCAATTATCTCCCATGTTATCACTTTTGGAAGTGTGGGGAATGAGAGACTGGCTGTGATTGAGAACATAGAAAATAGGTGCAGGAGGAGGCCATTCGGCCCTTCATGCCAGCACCGCCATTCATTGTGATCATGGGTGATCGTTCCCAATCAATAACCCGTGCCTGCCTTCTCCCCATATCCCTTGATTCCACTAGCCCCTAGAGCTGTATCTATCTCTCTCTTAAATCAATCCAGAGATTTGGCCTCCAGTGCCCTCTGTGGCAGGGAATTCCATAAATTCACAACTCTCTGGGTGAAAAGGTTTTTTCTCACCTCAGTTTTAAATGACCTCCCTTTTATTCTAAGACTGTGGCCTCTTGGTCTGGACTCGCCCAACATTGGGAACATTTTTCCTACATCTAGCTTGTTCAGTCCTTTTATAATTTGATATGTTTCTATAAGATCCCCCTCATCCTTCTAAACTCCAGTGAATACAAGCCTAGTCTTTTGAATCTTATTAAAACGGGTTTGTACAAGCTTGTATAGAGCGGCGGTGCGAAGCAGTGCAGGGCCTCGACGGTGGAGTGGGCGGGCCGCTGGGGTCACAGCCTGGAGCTGGGCCTGGCGGCCTGGCTTGCCGCCCACAGCTGCATGCCAACCCCGGCTCACTCGGGGAGGGAAGGTCACTGTGCCCGGCCCCTGCTCGCCCCGTGGACTGGGAATCAGAGTGGAGGTGGACGCTGAAGAAGGGGCCCGGTGAGTGGAACCGGGGGAGTCGGCTGGAGGAGGCGCACCCCTGGGGTACGAGTGCTGAAGAGGGCCGGGCGTGGAGAGGGACTTCGGATCGCGGGACGACCGGAACGGATGCGACGGCTGCAAAGGGCCCCCCCCCTGCAGCTGGGACTAGTAAACGAGTGCCAAAATGGCGGCTCTTGCATCTGGTCTCTGCGGCCTGTTCTGTGCGCACTGTACTGATTGTGCTGATGTACAGGGACAGTCTTGCTGAACTGTCGGCAAAACAAGTACTTCACTGTACCTAGTACACATGACCGTAAAGAAACCCAATCAATAACCCGTGCCTGCCTTCTCCCCATATCCCTTGATTCCACTAGCCCCTAGAGCTGTATCTATCTCTCTCTTAAATCAATCCAGAGATTTGGCCGTAAAGAACTTTCATATGAAAGTTCGTATTATAGAATAACATGTTATAAAAACAATTATGTCAATGGGGAAAGGGGGGTTAAGGGTGAAAGAATTTCACACTCGTGATAAAAAAGTTATTTTTCTCACCGGATTTTCAAAAACAAAGGTGATTTTAATAGCTTTGTTATCTTATGCTACTGCAAGCTAAAGATAACAAAGGCGGTATGTCACATTGTTTAAGTGAGTATTACTGTACAATTTTGTACGGGAATATATGGAAGGCAGTTTTGTTTTCTGCTTGACAATTTCCTGAGTAATGTTTAAAGGGCCTGTCCATCTTGGACAACCCAATCCAGGAGTGTAGAAGACCCTAGATGAGTGGAAAAAAATGTCACGGTCGTGTTGACTCGCCAAAGTAAAATACCTCCTCCGACTATGTCTACGATCTCCTACGACTATGTCTACGACCCCCCTTGACCTCAGTCTTCCACACCTAAGACCAACTACGACTAGCTACGAGTTGAAAATGATCACATGATAAAATGATGTCATGTTTGCATTTTTTTCTCGGGCCAGTTACCGACCTACGACTACCTACAACTACCATCACGACCTACCTACGAGTAAAAAGTATCCATTATTTCCATGCCGACCCTTTTTTTTTAAACTCGTGGACATTTTTTATCAGGCTAGAAAAAAAGCCGCGACCTACTTGAGGCCACTCAAGTACGCGGAGGCCACTCACGAGCATGAGGAAGAGTTACACAGGCCTCCTACGACCTCCTATGACCTTGTGGCGACCATGCTGCGAGTACGAGTCAAGGGCAAAATCGGCAGAGGTCGGCAATTAGGTCGTGAAAGTGGGACGGGGCTTTAGTGGTTCTCTGGCTCTCAATGTTGCAAACACAAATAGCATTCTCTAATGCACCCGTCATGTTATATCCAATCTGAAGAAGGGTCTCGACCCGAAACGTCACCTATTTCATTTCTCTAGAGATGTTGTCTGTCCCGCTGAGTGACTGCAGTTTTTTGCGTCTGTCTTCGTGTTAAGGCAGCATGCGTTCTAGCAGCGGCTACCCCTACAGCCGGAGGGGTGCACTTTTAGAACCATACGGCATAGAAACAGGACCTTCAGCCCAACTCATCCACTTCGATCAAGATACACAACTAAATTAGTCCCGTTTACCCGCATTTGGCCTATATCCCTTTAAACATTTCCTATTGATGAACCTATCCAAAAAATGGACACAAAATGCCGGAGCAACTCAGCGGAACAGGCAGCAGCTCTGGATAGAAGGAATGGGTGACATTTTGGGTTGAGACCCTTCCTCAGACTGAAGAAGGGTCTCGCCCCGAAACATCACCCATTCCTTCTCTCCAGAGACGCTACCTGTCCCGCTGAGTTACTCCAGCATTTTATGTCTATCTTCGATGTAAACCAGCATCTGCAGTACCTTCTTGCGCTTGAACTCATCCAGATGTCTTTTTAATGTTGCTGTTGTATCTGCCTCAACTACTTCCTCTGGCAGCTCGTTCCATATACCCACCATCCTCTGCATGAAAATGTTGCCCCTCATCTTTTCTATCTCACCTTAAAGCTACGCCCTCTAGTTCTTGATTCCCCTAGCCTTGGAGAAATACTCTGCGTTCAACCCAAGGATGATCCTAGAGAGCTGTATAATGTCAGGAAATTATTCCTCTCGTGTTGGACACCTCTGTAGAATCACCCTTGGCCTCCTGCCTGACTTCTCCCTTTTTCTCAGGCTCTCAAGTGCTGGTAATGTCATTATAAATCTTCCTTGCACCCTATTAGGCACAATGCCATCTCTCCTATGGCAGAGTGACCAAGACAGAACACAAATCTCCAAGTGAAATGACCAGGCCAAGGCAATTCAAATCAAGTAAGCCACATCTATTTCTCATTACAGTTTACTGGGCCAGTGCGGGTGATTGGTCCTTATTCTAAATGCTTTCATCCATTTGCCGTACAACCCACTTGGCTGTGGCTCTTGATGTCTTACAATTGGGACAGGATGAGATTGTTTCAAGAAAAAAACAATTATCCATTCTTGCTTGAATCACACTTAATGATCTCATAACAATCCACACTCGGCAAGGCCAACAGCATAATCCAGGACGAGTCACACCCTGTCCACTCCCTCCTCCCCTCTCCCATCAGGCAAATGGTATAGAAGTGTGAAAACGCACACCTCCAGTCCATCTGTCTCATCGGGACCCTCGGACTATCTTTGATCAGATTTTACTGGCTTTATCTTGTTACCTAAACATTATTCCCTTGTCATATATCTGTACACTGAGAATGGGTCGATTGTAATCATTGTCTTTCTGCTGGCTGGCTAGCACGCAGCAAAAGGTCTTCACTGTACCTCGGTACACGTGACAATAAACTAAACTGAACTGAACTGACTTGCAAAGACTCAAAGTCCCTTCTCATGGGCCAATACAAAGATATATGATTGTGAAGACTAGAGACCTCTCGCCCCAAGGTTAAGGGGGCGGTACAAGCAGGGTATTTGTGCAACAGAGTGGGTTGGTGCCTGGAATGGGCTGCTGAAGTGGTGGATGTAGGTAGGGTGGAACATTTAATAGGCAGATATGAAAGGGGGTGGAAGGATACAGACCACGTGCTTGCAGATGTGTGGTTTAAATTGGCATCATAATCGATACTGGCATCATGGGCAAAGGGCTTGTTCTTGTAGACAAACACAAAAAGCTGGAGTAACTCAGCGGGACAGGCAGCATCTCTGGAGAGAAGGAATGGGTGACGTTTCGGGTCGAGACCCTTCTTCAGACTGTTGTGCTACCCTGTCTATGGCCACATGAAGGGAACCAAAGCAGCACATTTATTACCCCGTCTAAAAATTTCAAAAATAACCTACAACCAGGTGAGAATGCTAAACGCTGGTCGCTCCTTGGTTCAGATTTCTAATACCCTATTATACCCAACGTGGAAGATTTGACATTCCGGATTCTGTTCTAAAAAACAGGGTTTGGAATGACTAACAGAAGGTTTTTTTTACACAATGAAAAAAATTGAAAAATAGATAGAAATAAAACCAATAGTCATAGAAAAAAACCCAAGCCATTTACAAATCGCAACAAGACATTTTAGGAGTATAGGAGGAACTGCAGATTCTGGCTTAAACCGAAGATACGCACAAGAAGCTGGAGTAACTCAGCGGGTCAGACAGCATCTCTGGAGAAAAGGAATACGTTTATAATAGGAATATAACCTACTGCATTATTTAACCTCCAGCCTAACCTAGGTTATATTCCTATTATAATATAAATCTACACCTTGTATCCAGAAATGCTGTCTGGCCTGCTGAGTTATTCCAGCCTTTTGTGTTAATCTTCAAGATATTTAGGAGAACAACTTTACTCAAAAAGATTGATTAGAATATGTCAAGATTCAAGAGAGTTTATTGTCATGTGTCCCAGATAGGACAATGAAATTCTTGCTTTGCTTCAGCACAACAGAATATTGTAGGCATAAATAAATACAGAACAGATCAGTGTGTCCATAGTCACTTTAATGTTGGGTTTCATGTACTTTGTGCTTTTAATGACAGTTGGCAGATCAATATCTCTCCTGCAATGAATAAAGGTCTAGCGTATCATATATTATTGTGGGGAGATGAGGAGAGATGTGTGGAGTTTCGTGGTGCACAAATACTGGCACTGTTCCATTTCTAAACTCCAAATATAATGGAACTAAACCAACTTTGCAAGATTAAGAAGGTAGACAAAAATGCTGGAGAAACTCAGCAGGTGGGGCAGCATCTATGGAGCGAAGGAATGGGTGACGTTTCGGATTTGAAAATTTGGCAGATCAATATCTCTCCTGCAATGAATAAAGGTCTAGCAATTTTTACATCATGCAGCAAAATTGACATTGTTATCCCAAAACTTTGTTCTAGAAGTAGTAAACCCGCTGATAAACATACAACGACTTTGCTGAAATATTGTGCTACGAAATAATGAAAATATCAAAAATATAAATGTTCTTCCAGAACACTGGACTCACTTTTAGATAAAAATCATTGATTAGGCAGGACAAGGCACTGCAGGACACGCCTGGTTGGTAACACTTCATCATGTTCCCATCCGCTCAAAAACATTCCATGCTATGCGTTGCCAGAATTACACACTGGTAATAGTGCAGCGAGGACATCACGTCAGGCCTAGGCCTCTTGATGAACAACGGAGCAGTAGCCCACTTTATTACGAGATGAAATGAGAGGAACTACAGATGCTGGTTTACATAGAAAAGTAACTCAGCGGGTCAATCAGAGGAAGGATCCTGACCTGGAACATCACCTATCCATGTTCTTCAGAGATGCTTCCCATCCCACTGAGTTACTCCAGCACGTTGTGTGTTTTTTTTTAAACTTAATGTACAGAAGTGAATGCTACTTTTGTTCGGAGGCGAGACAAATCCTCGGGCATCTAAATGTAATAGATGGATTTGTCACACAACTATCGTACCGACCTTTATTTTAGGTCGGAAGGCAGGCGTTATTCTGTATTTTACAGCCAATTGTAAAGGCGTTAGGATCTCCAAAGCACAGACTCCAACAGAACACAGTGTGCTGGTGTAGTAAATCACTGACTGAAACTATGGGAGTTCCATCTTAATTATACAGGCACACAAATCCAAAGTGTTGCTGCCGTTATTTCTGCAAAGTTCAGGTCTACAGATAACCCATTCTAATTCCTGTGAATGTTTAACTATTCTGATATTCTATTTCTTTGATTTTCCTCATTATCTTGTTTTTTTCCAATGAATAAATATCGCTTCAGCCATTTTAACTCCTCGTCTGTGAGTGTTATCTGCTTCTCTTTTACATGCCATCGGCCTTTTTGCTTCCCAAGTCTGCTCCGTTTTTCAAATCCCCCCAAGTCTAGAATTTCTCCCCCCCTCCATTATGGCTTTAACGTCCATAAATCACTCTCTCTCGCTCCTGCAACAGATGTTAACTAAGCTGCAGCATCTTGTGGTTTGCTGAAGTTAACAGAATGGCGAATTGCAATGTTGCAGTGACAAACACAAATTAAAGGACATAATAATCGCACTGTACAGTCCCCCACAGACCACTTCTTAAATATCCCATTAAGTGCCTGCCACCAAGAATCAAGAAATACTTCCAACCATTCATGCTTAGACTTTGGAAAGGATATTTTGTGAGGGATAAAACAGAGTGGGAAATAGGATTATTAATAAAAGTAAAATATAAACAACATTAATTAAAATCAGTGTACTGAGCATAAAACAAAACCACTTTCAAATAGAAATTTTCAGAGCACAGAAACCTTGCAATGAACGATCAAAATGTTGAATACATGTAAATATTAAATTATATTATACACGAAAATATATCACTATATCAAATGTTAAAAAAACAACCCTTTTCTAAATCACTTTGGTTTTAACTTCTCAGGACATGACATACCTTCATTTCCGAAATACTTCTTCCATGGGGTACATAATAATTTCTATCTGAATGTGAACTCGATTATATTGCACCTTTAATAAAAGTTCCTCTGCATTGAGTGGGCCTCATCTCCATTTGAGAAGAATGAGGACAGTGGATGCTCAATGTCAGAGACATTTTGCAACCTCGGGTATTTTCTGGACCAGTTGTTGCTACATTTACTGTTTCTGCTCTAAAACTGCAGCAAATATTCACGTATTGTCTTTCTGCTGACTGGAGAGCACGCAACAAAAGCTTTTCACTGTACCTCGGAACACGTGACAATAAACTAAACTGTAAATAATGGTCTGAAGAAGGGTTTTGACCTGAAACTTTGCCTATTTCCTTCGCTCCATGGATGCTGCCTCACTCGCTGAGTTACTCTAGCATTTTTGACTACCTTCGATTTTCCAGCATCTGCAGTTCCTTCGTAAACAAACTGTAAACAATTATCTTGCTCCATTCATTCTCAATCCCATATCCTATTATCAAATGTCACAACCAAAAATGGTGATCCAATAATGACAGCCAAAGACAGCAACCCTATTTCAATTTCCCTATTTCAACCCTATGTCTTTGTTTCTAGCACCGCATTTTGCATTTGTACCACTTTTATAAATCTTCCTCCGTATTATGATCTTGAGTTGAATGACGAAAATCTGTATTGGAAATGGTGTATTGCATGCTCTGCCCAGAAATGCTGTTTCCTACAATTTCTGTTGTTGGCTACTGCTGACAGAAAACCTTCCCATGTAGCGATCCATGCAGCCAGCATTCCAGGTGAAGGTGCTAACAGCCAGCACTTTGAAAGAGACACCCAATTAGTAGTTTTCTAAAAGTCCTGCTTTTTTTTGTAACCTGTTGAAAATATAACAATTGCATCTACTGCCCTTACAATTAACAAAACGCAAAGTGCTGGAGAGACTGAATGGGTCAGGCAGCACCTGGGGTGGTGAAGGCAGTATTTAGGGTTGATACCCTCCTTCGGGCTGATTCAGAATCAATCTGAAAGGTTCCGACCTGAAACGTGACGTGACATTTCCTTAACCAGATACTGCCTGACCCGCCGAGTTCCTTCAGCTGTTTGTGTTTCGCTCAAGATGCCAGCAGATGGAGTTCCTTGTGTCTCCGTTTTACTGTCCTTTCATGTGGTGTGTGGTTGCATTAAGTCCATATTTCCAAGCAAAAGGGCATCGGTTTACGTTGCAATGGGAGTGGTTTAAAGGAGATCAGAGGGGAACGTTTTATCTACGCAGAAAGTGGTCGATATCTGGGGGACCCACAGATACAATCACGACATATAAGAAACAACCTTAAAATGCTTGTGCTGTGTCACTCTATTACCCTCTCTGGCCCTCCGGCCAGTAATAATAACACAGAGTTGCCAATGAACTAAAAGCCAATAAACTTATTCAAGGTTTCTGCAATACAACGCGACGAAGTTGCTCTAAAAATGGGACTTGGTTGCCAGCTGGTTTGCCCCCTCAACTTAAAAAAATGATCCGTTCCTGCTAAGTTTAAACTTGCATTGTGGCAATTTGAGGTTACACCAAAGCTTCGGAAGGGAGGGGAGGGGAGTGGTAGTGGTACCTATAGCTAGAGGATCTATGGTGGTGCCCTCGCCTTTATTCATGTGGCGCAAGTGCCTGGTGAATTGGCCATATCCCCGGGGGAGAGCGCACGGCCAGGCTACAGCCTGCAACTTGCAGACAGCGGCCCGGACCTGCCCCGAGCGGCGGGGAGAGCCCGGCCCGGCCCGGCCCGGCTGGTGTACACCAGGGACAGACACACACACACACACACAAATGCTGCCGCAACCGCCGCAGCTGGACACCCAATGCAGACTGAAGGAGGGTCTCAACCCGGAAGCGTCACCCGCTCCTTCTGTCAGAGGCGCTGCGTGTCCCGCGGAGTTGCCCCAGCATTGTGAGTGTGTGTGTGTGTGTGTGTGTGTGTCTGTGTGTGTGTGTGTGTGTGTGTGTGTGTGTGTGTGTGTCTGTGTGTGTCTGTGTGTGTCTCTCTCTCACGGGTGCGGAGTGCGGCCTCGGGGTTGCGTTGCCCAGCGCTGTACCTTCGCTAAATCCCTCGTAGCCTCTGCGCTGGGCTTTAAGAAAATGTGGCATTTCGAGTCCTGCAGCCATGGCGAGTAAATCCCGGCGCAAACACAAGCTCGGCTCGGCTCGGCTCGGCTGATCGTGTCCCCACTTGGTCCTACGGAGGGCGGCCGAGGGCACAGCCCGCACTTGGATCGCTTTGCTTTTGAATGAGGTTGCTCTCGGGGTGATCCGTCCCTTCGTCGAAATGTGGAGGAAACGCGGCGCGTTCTTCTCTTTGCCAACGGGAACTTTGTAGGAGTTTACAATAAAACAATGTTCAAATGGATTTATAACTGTCTTTCACAAAAACGAAACGACACATTGTCCGTAATTATCAGTTTTATAGATCTCAATTTTTTAAAAAAATATATAAAGGATAAGTATATTTTTTTTATGTAAACTAGTACATTTGACCTGGGGCCCCAATTTCATAAATTTTCAGTCATTTTTTAAAAATATATTGAAAGAAGTAGCCTGGTACTGCTCCAATACAACGGGAGATTTAAAATTATGAACCGAAAGATAAGAAACGATTGGCATTTCTGTTTGGGGACAAAATGCTGCAATTTGTAGACACACATGAAGGAGAGTTGCTGGAGGAACTCAGCGGTCAGGCCCATGCAGTCCACGTTTCAATCTTTCGTCCAGACCAAAGATACTAGAGCTCTAAGATCTTTGGTGCAGACTCTTCGTCCAGCCTGCTGTTTGATGTTTAGATCCAGTCTAGATGAAGAATTGAAACGTGGTCTGTTCATTTCCCTCCATGGTTGCTGCCTGACCCACTCATTTCATCCAGCATCCAGCGAGAAGCCCTTTCCAAAGCTATACAGAACTAGAAATTACATGATGTAGTGTGTTTCTATGCATATATAGTTCTTGCAGCCAATTATGAATAATTTATAGCGAGACACGTGTTGTCAAACAAGTGATCTTCATTAGATTAACACAGAACAGCTCTCAGAACCACAACCAAAGACACTAGAGGAGCTCCTCTATCTTTGACCACAACATGGGGCAAGGGTGTTACCAGTATATATACCCCAGGGGAGACCCGTGACCAGTAGTTCCCACCAAACCAAGTTACGTGACCCAACCCCCAGAGCCGAGTGTTCGCACCACGAGTGGTTAACCACCAGGGACTGCCACAAATCTCAATTATTTCAAAATTACTGGATCACTTTGGGTTTCAGAACCAGATCAACTGGCAGGGTTGGATTTAGATGAAGAGAGGCCCTAGGCTATTCCACTTGTGAGGCCCCTCCCAAACCCCCACTCCCACGAGGAGAGGAAGATAGAAGAGTCCACCAGATGAACACCGATATGCAGCCCAACCTGGCCAATGAGATAAGGGCTGGAAAGCTGCACTTTTTATTTATTGCCAGTGCTAGTGTCGAGTTATTGGCTAAAACACTATTATTCTGAAATGGAGGGCAAGGAAAATTACTGAAGTGTTGTTTCGAGACTACAGTGCGTTGTGACAGCATGTATAAGAAAGGCCCGCTTAAGGGCCCTGGAAGCTCTGGGGTTTTTGATGCTCTCTGGTGCATTCTGAGCCTTATTTTGGAGCATTTGTGCACCAAATTTATGACCAATATTTCAGAAGTAATTTTGGTTGAGTCAAGAGTAATGAGTGGTTGGAATGGGATGAATGGGTTCATTGTTGTTTTTTTTAATTGTATATTTTTTTAAATCAAGAATTGAAGCTGTCCTTGTTTTAATAATCAGGTTGTAATGTAAAATGTTATAACTGAGCATGCAAACACTGCAAATAAAATACTGCCAGTTTATGCAGTAAATAAAACCTTTTTATAGAAAATGCTTTGTGTGTTGATTTGATTGACTGTTACTGTTCGACTGTGTTAGTGTGTGCACATTAAAAATATGATGCAAAATGAGAGTCGCAAACTATGGAATACATATTTTTCAGTATTGTTATCAAGGAAAAGAAAGCAGTTCCAATTGTTTGATATTATTCATATAGAGGAGAAAATATAATTGTTCTAAAACCTACCTTAATTTTGCAATCTCACTAAAGATAATCCCCCTTTCCCTCTCTCCCCTCCTCCTGCCACTCCCTCTACCTCCCCATCTCTCGCTCCCCCTCCCCCCTTCCCCTCTCTCTCTCTCCCCTCTGGCATGTTGGCCTTGAGAACAAGAGGAATCAAATATAGGAGCAAAGAGGTCCTTCTGCAGTTGTACAGAGCCCTAGTGAGACCACACCTGGAGTATTGTGTGCAGTTTTGGTCCCCTAATTTGAGGAAGGATATTCTTGCTATTGATGGAGTGCGGCGTAGGTTTACAAGGTTAATTCTCGGGATGGCGGGACAGTCATATGCTGAGAGAATGGAGCAGCTGGGCTTGTACACTCTGGAGTTTAGAAGGATGAGAGGGACTCTCATTGAAACATATAAGATTGTTAAGGGCTTGGACACGCAAATGGAGATCTGAACCCATCCGGGCCCACTGCGCACACGCAGAGAGACAACGTCATTTTGTGTCGCCACTTCGTCACCGGCTTCCCCCAACTATGCACTTTTTCCCCCCCAAAACATCCAACGGACCAGAACCAGAATTTCGGGTAATTTCTTTCAAAGTGGAAACACTGAAAGCGCTCCAATTTTTTTTTTTTCTCTGGATTTTTTTTACTCTTGGGAAAAAAAAAAACACCTTGGCCAGAGGCCCCACTTGATTTTGAGGCCCTAGGCTTCAACCTATGAGGCCTATAGGTAAATCCGGCCCTGCCGAGGCCCCCCTAGATCTCAAGGCCCTAAGCTTAAGCTTGTGAACCTTATACGTAAATCAGGCCCTGTCAACTGGTTATTATAATTAACATTTTAAGTCAGCAAAAAAATCATCTGCTGAAGGAACTTAGTGGGACAAGCAAAATGTGGAGGGAAAAGAATGGCCACTGTTTTGGTTTGAAAACCTACATCAGGCCATTAGAAACTATGTGTAAGATCGTTGATGGACACGGAATGCTGGAGTAACTCAGTGGGTCTGGCAGCATATCTGGAGAGAAGGAATGGTTCAGGTTTCGGGTCAAGAAACTGACTTCTTCAGACTGAGAGTCAGGGGACAGGGAAACTAGTCTGAAGAAGGGTCTCAATCCGAAATGTCACCCATTGCTTCTCTCCAGGAATGCTGCCTGTCCCACTGAGTTACTCCAGCATTTTGCATCGATCTTTGGTTTAAATCAGCTATTGCAGCTCCTTCCGATACATTTTGTACGATCGTCAAATGTATTGCACTATTTGATGAGGGGAAATAGTAAGATCGCAATAAAAGAGTTTAGTGTAGAATGAAAATACAGTGTATCTCATATATATGATTCTTCACACAACTCAGATTAATATATCAACAAAATGTCCATTAATTTGACATTTCATTTCAAAAAGGAAAACATTTCAGATGCAGTTAACTGAATTAAAACCAAAATTCTGGAAAAGCTTAGTAGACCATGCAGCATCTGTGATGAGAAAACCAGAGGTATATTTCAGACCAATGACCAGTCAACGCTATGAGAAGTTAGAAATTGAATATATTTTAAGTTGCAGTGTTTTGGAGGGAACACAAAATACCCGTGATAAGGTGAAGATAAAATGACATAAGTAGTGGTTTTGTTGGCTATGATAAGGTGACGAAAGCTTGTTTCAAATTTCCTTATGACACACAAGGCCATTGGGCCATCTGTTCTACGTAAACTCTTAGACTAATCCCATCAATCCCATGTGTGGGAAGGAACTGCAGATGCTGGTTTAAACCGAAGATAGACACAAAAAGGTGGATTACCTCAGCGGGTCAGACAGCATCTCTGGAGAAAGGGAATAGGTTATGTTTCTGAAGAAAGGTCTCAAACCGAAACATCACCTATTCCCTTTCTCCAGACATGATGTCTGAACCACTGAGTTACTCCAGCATTTTGTGTCTATCTTCCCATCTATCCCGTTCCCTGTTAGCTATTATTTCACATATTCCCATTAACAATCTCCTGATTCTCCAAGCAAACACTTTCACTGAGATAATTTGGGTAGCCATGAAGCTCACTGGTAGCATGTACAGTTTGTGTAGGAAGGAACTGCAGATGCTGGTTTAAACCGAAAAAATGCTGGAGTAACTCAACGGGACAGGCAGAATCTCTGGAGAGAAGGAATGGGTGACATTTCGGGTCAAGACCCTTCTTCAGACCTTGTACAGTATTTGGGACATGGTAGGAAAGAGGCCTACCTAGTAGCAACCCATGCATCACAGGAAGACCATGGAAACTGCACAGACTCCTATTGTGAGGAAACCGGAGATCCTGGAGAAAACCCACGCAGGTCACGGGGAGAATGTACAAACTCCGTACAGAAAGCATCTGTAGTCAGGATCGAACCTGGGATTCTGGCGCTGTAAGGCCGCAGCTCTACCGCTGTGCCACCCTGCCACACCTCGGACTCAGCGGGCTAGGTAGCATCTGTGGAAGCAAAGGGATGGTCGTGTTTCAAGTCGAGACCTTGCATCAGGACTGAGTGCAGAGGGAAGATTTATATAGTGAGGGGGAGGGGTAAGAAAAAGGCTGGTACCTGGTTGGTAGAAACATAAGAAAAACAAAGATAATGGGAGGGGGAGAGGAATGGAAAAGAAGAGAGAGACGCACCCAGAGTGGGCTGGATGAGGCGTGAGTGGAACACATGTGGAATGGGTTACCTGAAAATAGAACATGCAATTTCCAAATCAATGTTTATGCCAGTGATGTATATTTTGTTTCTAGGCTGTCCAGTTGTATTATACAGGTAGTCTGGTCAAAGAGAACAGGGAAATGTATCCAGATTGTGACGATCTTCCTTTCACCGGAACTGCAAGCACAATACAACAATATTGCTATCATAGCCTATGAGACCTGGTCTTTAGAAGTGACAATGGCCACCATCACCTTACATCTAGTTATGCTGGTAAATAAGAGTAATAACGCAAATATGCCACCAGGAGGAAGCCTCCGTAAATAAATGACAGATGAGGCGAGAATGATAAACTATCATCCCCCAGGGTGACCCCTTATTATTGTGTCCATGCTGTAGATGGTCCATTATTTCAAGTAACTGTAGCAGCACCAAATAACCCAGGATTGGACAGGTTGAAAGACCATCTACTGGCTCGGAGTATTGAAGAGGTTTTGCATTTAGTTGACCTTGCGATCATTCAACCTGCAGGCTCCAGCCACAATAATACCAATTAGTACGGAGATGCTAATTTTCCGGGCAAATCTAAGAGGACTATTGTTGACAGCACATTGCAAGCAGTACATGCTACCCCTCATTAATATATATTAATATACATATATATATGAAAACATCTATATATATACACTCAGACACACACAGACATATATATATAAATACAAAACAAATCATATAGAGGAGTTTTTGTTCAATGGTTCCTCCAATTGTAAACAAAAATTGTAAAAATTGAAAATGCAATTGACTCCATTTCGATATTTTTCCTTCAGCAGTAAAATGCTTTTCTGGTCCTCAATGGAAAGCAGAGATGAGATCGGCCAGTGAGGGAAGGGAGATTCATGCACATGTTCCGTTATGGTGACCAAAGCTACATTTCTCCACAGTATTCCCTCAGCGAGGAGATTTTTCAACACATACAGAGATCGGCAAATTTTGTGGAAAGGGATGAGGATAAGATCTGCTGATTTAAAAAAAACGTTGAATTGGAGTCAATTGTATATATAAGTATATGCATGTATATCTATATCTTCTATATTACTAAAAGTCTGATCTTGACCGCTTTTGGCCCACTGTGCTGCGATTTCCGAGAGAACGCCGCCACCTACGGCCGCCATTTTTGGCCACCTCGCTCAGAGCCCCCCTCCGCCTTCCTGGACCAGAGGATTTTTCCCATCGATGAAAAATGAGGGAGATATTAATGTTTTTTAAAAAATTCCCATTCTCTCTGTTCTCTCTGCTGCCCCCGCTGGCGGCAGGGGGGAGGGACTATAAAACCCGGAAGTGTCGTGCCTCACTCAGTCTCTGCCAGACCCAGAAAGCAAGAGGGTCACGGCTCTCTGAGCTGTGAATAACACTGAACGTACGTCTACTCCACGGTGAGTCCCCTTGATGAGGCAGCTGCCCAATTGTTTCCATTCTTTTTTAAAAGTTTGTGTTTACAAAATGAATTTTGGTTGTGGGGTGGCTGCATCCCAATTGTTTGCCTCGCCTTTTTAAAGAGTTTGTGTTCACAAAATGAATTTTGGTTGTCGGGTGGCTGCAGCCCAATTGTTTGCCGCACCTTTTTAAAGAGTTTGTGTCCACAAAACGAATTTTGGTTGTGAGGTGACTGCAGCCCAATTGTTTGCCTCGCCTTTTTAAAGAGTTTGTGTTCACAAAATGAATTTTGATTGTGAGGTGGCTGCAGCCCAATTGTTTGCCTCGCCTTTTTAAAGAGTTTGTGTTCACAAAGTGGATTTGGATTGTCGGGTGACTGCAGCCCAATTGTTTGCCTTGGCTTGGCTTTTAAAATCATTGCAACAGTTGGCTGCCAGCCGAAGAATCCATTCAGCCCACAATGTCTATACTAGCCCTCTGGAAACCAGTACCTTTGGCCCACAACACCCATACGGGCACAACAGAAACCCCCGCCCCCCCTCCCCCCCCCCCACTGGCGAGCAATATTGGAATTAGTGGAGAGGTGGAATATTGCGTTGGTGACCAGCCCTCCCATGTGATGCTGGGACCCAACGGGTCCCACTTAGTCTAGTATATGTATATATAGCCATGTACATATATCTCAAAATAATCACACACATATATATAGTACAGTGTGGAAACAGGCCCTTCGGCCCACCGAGTCCGCGCCGACCAGTGATCCCCCCACATTAACACAATCCTACACACACTAGGGACAATTTTACATTTACACTATGCCAATTAACCTACAAACCTGTCCGTCTTTGTAGTGTGGGAGGAAACCGAAGATCTCGGGGAAAACCCACTCAGGTCACGGGGGGAACGTACAAACTCCATACAGACAGTATCTGTAGTCAGAATCGAACCCTTAGTCCCTGATGCTGTAAGGCAGCAACTCTACCACTGCGCCACTCTGCCACTCCAAGGCAAAAGCAAAATGAGCTTTGACAAGGTATCAGAACCCCCTACGGTAGAAAGAGAGGCATAAAACACATTAGAAAACCTTCAATAGACAATTGCTATGAAAATATGATGTTAATTATTTACAATCTGCCATTGGAGAAATTATATGGAAATTAAACACATATTTTGTGTCAGCTTTCACAGATAAAAGGACAAACTTTCCAGAAAAAATGAAGAACAATAGTCTAGAGTAAAAGAGAAGCTGAAAAAAGTTATCTTAAAACTGAAAATGGGCTGGCTCTTACTGCAATATTAAGCAAATACTCAAGACCAAATCTGGAACATTATGTACCGGTCAGGCCTCGCAACCTGTCTAATAAGATATTTGCGATGGGAACAGTGCAAACAGGTTTCACCAGATTCCTTCCTTAGATGGCAATTGAGGATTATCCCAAGAGGAGAGATTAAGCAGATCTTCTTCTTATCGAGTCCACACACAAGATTAGAAGTTGTTCAGCCAGAATTGAACACACTTCTCGGCATCTGCATGCAATGGTGTCTGTCTTGCGTTTCTTGTGCGTGGAAAGATTGTTGGAAACAGGGTCGCGACGTGAACGCTCTTTCCTTGACCCCCATTAAGCAGATGTAGCCTTTACTTTGTAGTTTAGTTTAGTTTAGCGAAACATCACGGAAACAGGCCCTTCGGCCCATCGAGTCCGCACCGACCAGCGGTCCTCACACATTAACACTAGGGACAAGTTTACATCAATACTGAGCCAATTAACCTACAAATCTGTACGTCTTTGGAGTGTGGGAGGAAACAGAAGATCTCGGAGAAAACCCACGCGGTCACGGGGAGAACGTACAAACTCTGTACAGACAGCACCCGCAGTCGGGATCGAACCGCAGTCTCTGGCGCTGCAAGCAACGTAAGGCAGCAACTCTACCGCTGCGCCACCGTGCCACCCTGACTCGGGAGTTTTTGCGAATGAGAAATTCTGATTGGTAATGTGGTTGTCAGGCTTGAGATAAGAAGAAATGTCTTCATAAGATGGTGTGTCTTTAGTTCTCTACCCAAAAACGGTATTCTAGAGGGGGAGAGATAAATAGAGTTATAACCATATAACCATATAATAATTACAGCATGGAAACAGGCCCTCTCGGCCCTTCCAGTCCATGCCAAACATTTATTTTCCCCTAGTCCCATCTACCTGCACTCAGACCATACCCCTCCATTCCCTTCCCGTCCATATACCTATCCACTTTACTTTTAAATGTTAAAATCGATCCTGCCTCCACCACTTCTGCTGGAAGCTCATTCCACACAGCCACCACTCTCTGAGTAAAGAAGTTCCCCCTCATGTTACCCCTAAACTTCTGTCCCTTCATTCTCATGTCATGCCCTCTTGTTTGAATCTTCCCGACCCTCAATGGGAAAAGCTTATCCACGTCAACTCTGTCTATCCCTTTCATCATTTTAAAGACCTCAATCAAGTCCCCCCTTAACCTTCTGTGCTCCAAAGAATAAAGACCTAACTTGTTCAACCTTTCTCTGTAACTTAGTTGCTGGAACCTAGGCAACATTCTAGTAAATCTCCTCTGTACCCTCTCTATTTTATTGACATCCTTCCTATAATTAGGCGACCAAAATTGTACACCATACTCCAGAATTGGTCTCACCAATGCCTTTTGAACAATTTTAACATTACTTCCCTACTCCTATATTCAATGCTCTGATTTATAAAGGCCAGCACACCAAAGGCTTTCTTTACCACCCTATCTACATGCGACTCCACCTTCAGGGAACTACGCACAGTTATTCCTAGATCCCTCTGTTCCACAGCATTCCTCAATTCCCTACCATTTACCATGTACGTCCTATTTTGATTTGTCCTGCCAGGATGTAGCACCACACACTTATCAGCATTAAATTCCATCTGCCATCTTTCAGCCCACTCTTCCAAATGGCCCAAATCTCTCTGTAGACTTTGAAAATCTACTTCATTATCCACACCTATCTTAGTATCATCTGCATACTTACTTATCCAATTTTCCACCCCATCATCCAGATCATTGATGTACATGACAAACAACAGTGGACCCAACACAGATCCCTGAGGCACCCCACTGGTCACCGGCTTCCAACCTGACAAACAGCCATCCACCATTACTCTCTGACATCTCCCATTCAGCCACTGTTGAATCCATCTTGCTACTCTGCCATTAACACCCAAAGATTGAACCTTCTTAACCAACCTTCCATGGGGAACCTTGTCAAAGGCCTTACTGAAATCCATATAGACAACATCCATTGCTTTCCCTAGTAACCTCTTAAAAAAATTCAAGAAGGTTTGCCAAACATGACCTTCCAGGCACAAATCCATGTTGACTGTTCCTGATCAGACCCTGTTTATCCAGATGCTTATATATATTATCTCTAGGTATCCTTTCCATTAATTTGCCCACCACTGATGTCAAACTAACAGGTCTATAATTGCTAGGTTTATTCTTTGAACCCTTTTTAAACAATGGAACAACATGCGCAGTACGCCAATCCTCCGACACTATTCCTGTTTTTAATGACATTTGAAATATTTCTGTCATAGCACCTGCTATTTCTACACTAACTTCCCTCAATGTCCTAGGGAATATCCTGTCACGACCTGGAGACTTATTCACTTTTATATTTTTTTTAAAAGTGTCAGTACTTCCTCCTCTTTGAATCTCATAGTTTCCATAGCTACTCTACTTTTTTCCCTTACCTCACAGAGTTCAATATCCTTCTCCTTGGTGAATACCGAAGAAAAGAAATTGTTCAATATCTCCCCCATCTCTTTTGGCTCTGCAGATAGCTGTCCATTCTGGCTCTCTAATGGTCCAATTTTATCCCTCGTTATCCTTTTGCTATTAATATAGCTGTAGAAACCCTTTGGATTTACTTTCACCTTTCTTGCCAAAGCAACCTCATATCTTCTTTTAGCTTTTCTAATTTATTTCTTAAGATTCTTTTTACACTCTTTATACTCATCTAGCACCTCATTTACTCCATGCCTCCTATAATTATTGTAGATATCTCTCTTTTTTCGAACCAAGTGTCCAATTTCCCTTGAAAACCATGGCGCTTTCCAATTTTTACTATTTCCTTTCAACCGAACAGGGACATAAAGATTCTGTACTCTTACAATTTCCCCTTTAAATGTCCTCCATTTCTCTTCTACATCCTTCCCATAAAACAAAATGTCCCAATTCACTCCTTTTAAATCCTTACGCATTCCCTCAAAGTTAGCCTTTCTCCAATCAAAAATCTCAACCCTAGGTCCAGTTCTGACTCTCTCCATAATTATATTGAAACTAATGGTATTGTGATCACTGGTCCCGAAGTACTCACCAACACATACCTCCGTCACCTGACCTGCCTCATTTCCTAACAGGAGGTCCAGCACTGCCCCTTCTCTGGTCGATACCTCTATGTACTGCTGCAAAAAACTATCTCTTGCCCCACACCCTGTCCCCTAGTCCCCTCTACCCGAGTCCCTCCCCCCAGCCTTTCTAGTTTAAAGTCTCCTTGGCAAATCTCCCCGCCAGGACATTGGTCCCCCTCGGGTTCAAGTGCAACCCGTCCTTTTTATACAGATCATGCCTTCCCCAGAAGAGGTCCCAGTGACCAAGAAACTTGAATCCCTGTTAAGAATGTTAAGAAAATTAAGGTTAGTGCAGGAAAGTAATGCAGATGTAAAAGATCAACATGACCTCATTGGTTTTTGAGGCAGGAATAACTTATGTTGCTTCCATGCTAGCCTCTTGAATTTTATTTTAAATTTAGAGTACTGTCAATTAGTCCACTGCCACCTATGGCAAGAGAAGAAAATTGCTACATTTTACAAAAAAAGCAAAGCTGCAATCAGGTTGTGAATTCTCAGTACGCTCACTGATTTTGTTTTGACGAGTAATAATTGTTTGGAACTGTACTGAAGACAGAAAATCTTGGAAGAAAAACTGATTTCTGGATATGGAGTGTTGCAACAAATCTGACAGTAAATCGCCTGTGACAAAAAAACATAGATCTTTTCTGTGCTGCTGTTGTACAATTTAGAGAACAGATCACGTCAACACATCCCATCTGCAATGTAACTTCTGCCAATTCCATATTGGGAGCTTTGTTATTTTGTTATTGGCTTTGCTTAAAATGTCCCAGTAAAAATTTAAAGGGTAAGATGCTGGAAATCTGAAAAAAAGAAAAATATGAGAAATAGTCAACTGGGTAGAGAATCGTACAGTAAGTAACACTTCGGGCCGATAACCTTTTGTCAAAAGAAAATTGCAACTTTCTTCCACAAAAGGCACTTGATTATTTTGTTGTTGGAAAATAAGGAGTATTAATTTTAAATCTGAGATGGATGGAATTTTGAAATAAAATCAGAAAATGTTGGACTAACTAAGCAGGTCAGAAAACATATGTGGCAAGAGAAACAGTTCACATTTCAGATCAAAGAACATGAACATTTGGGCAGCACAGTGGCACTGCTGGTAGAACTGCTGCCTCACAGCGCCAGATACCCGGATTTGATCCTGACTTTGGGTGCTGTCTGTGTGGATTTTGTAAGTTCTCACTGTGACCTTGTGGGTTTACTGTGGGTGCTTGGGTTTCCTCCCACACCCCAAAGACTGCGGGTTTGTAGTTTAATTGCTCTTTATACATTGCTCCTAGTGTGTAGGGAGAGCAATGGAAAGTGGAATAACATAGAACTAGTGTGATCGCATGATTGATGGCTAGCATGGACTCGGAGGGCCGAAGGGCCTGTTTCCATGCTTATCATTGAACTCTGAACTGAGAAAATAAGAAAGCAAGTTATTCCAATGTAAGTTTTTGATTTTTGACATAGATTTATGTTCACCAATCATTTTAAAGGATAAAATGATAGAAGTAAAAAGCAACTAAACAGACTGGGGTCAGAGGGCAGCCATAATCATTACTTGTTTGTTTCTGTAGCTATAAGTGAGTTCGGTATTCCGACTGCTTCCGATTACATGTGCCCAGGTCAAAGGTCACTATGCATAAACAGCCCTGGAAAGCAGTAGAGCAATGAAGCAGTGGACCTTCATTTCTTCTGTTTATTTCCAGCTTATATTCTTCTAGGTAAGAAAATATTGCTTTCAAACTATGAAATTGTTGTATTTATTGGTCTTTTGTTAAAAGCCAAGATTATTTTGTCATTTTTATTGCTTTACTATGCTTTGGTGAGTGCGCGAGATCGTGCTTGTCCGTGGTCGGTGTCGGGCCCGGGTCTGTTGAGTTGTTGTTGGGCTGACCCCGTCCCCGTCCCCTCCAGGGTGTCTCGTCCCAGTCCGTGGGCGACTGGAGCTATTGGGCTGGGTCGGGCTTGCAGCCGGCGTGGGGAGTAAGCAGAATTGCTGCAGCACTTTGTGTGTCCCCCTGTTGATGGCTGGTGCTTGACTTTCGCCAGTGCCGGGGGGTTGGCCGCTGGCAGTCCCCGGCCCGTCGGGGAGCGGGGTTGGGCTCGAGTTGGCACTTCTTCTGTGGTCCTGGGGCTGCTGGTGTCGTCGGTCCGGGGCTGTCGGCAGGAGTTGTGCTGGGGTTGGCGCTTCTTCTCCGTGCTAGCTGTGACCGACGACAGCAGCGGCCCCAGGCCCACAGCAAGCGCGGAGAAGATTGCCAGGGATGAGACAGCCTGGAGGGGACGGGGACGGACGAACAGCAACTCAAGAGACCCGGGCCCGACACCGACCACAGACAAGCACGATCTCGCTCACTAACCAAAGCATAATAAAGCAATAAAAACAACAAAATAATCTTAGCTTTTAACAAAGAAACAAACACAATTATTTCATAGTCTGAAAGCAATATTTTCTTACCTTGAAGAATCAAAGCTGGAAAAAACAGAAGAAATGAAGATCCACTGCTTCACTGCTCCACTGGTTTTCACGGCTGCTTATGCATAGTGACCTTTGACCTATGCAATCGAAATACCGAACTCGCTTATTCAAAAAAGTGGTCCATTGGCTATAATGTTTTTTGCCTAAAATCCTGAGAGGCACAGTATTAATGCTATATTTTTTATGAGTTAGCTACAGCTTTCTTAAAAGCAGTCATGGAGTTTTCTTTCACCACTATTTATGCTGGGTCCTATGATATCTTAACCAATCTGTCAAAAAAACCTCTTCCTTTGTAGTGTTCTTGCCAAGTTAATGAGGTGCAGTTATAGGATCAGTATCTGTCAGACTGAGGACACAGATACGTTGTCATTGACAACGATGGCAGAGAAAGATAAAAGGAATTATTGTTTAACACAAATTTGTTATGAAAGGGTGGGTTAGTTTAGTTTAGTTGAGAGATACAGTGTGGAAACAGGCCCTTCGGCCCACCGAGTCAGCACCGACCAGCGATCCTCGCACATTAACACTATCCTACACACAGTAGGGACAATTAAAAAAATTCCAAGACAATTAACCTACAAACCTGTATGTCTTTGGAGTGTGGGAGGAAACCGAAGAGCTCGGAGAAAACCCACATGGTCACAGGGTGAACGTACAAACTCCTTACAGTCTAGCACCCGTAGTCGGGATCGAACCCGGGTCTCTGGCGCTAGAAGGCAGCAACTCTATCGCTGTACCACTAAAAGCAGATTCGATAGTTGTAGATGGTTTATATGCAACCAATAATATAGTTATCTCAGTACCATTAACCCCGCCTAGTTAACATCAATCATAACGCCTTCCCCTCCCTGGGTACAGTTCAGTAGAAGAATGTAGCCAGTGCTTGAGGATGTATGTAATACCCTGTGCTGTCATTAAAAGATGTTGCACACTTTAAGAGTTTGTGAATTGCTTATTTACATGGTGACGAAGCTGGAAGATACCTGCGTCTCCTGTCTATCGGTTTTTATTTTTAATTTTTGATTTGTGCCCTTTTGTGCTTAATCTCTCTGACCATGCAGAAAGCCCGCGCAGCTTGTCTTTGATGCTGACATCTCTGAGCGCTGGGCCACGTTTGAATTTGATTTCACCCACTTTGTCAATGTCGCACACCGCGCTGATCCCGACTACCTTAAAGCCTCCCTCCTACTCAACCTTGTCAGACCTGATGCCATGAAGAGAGCCAGAACTTTCACCTACGCTCCAGCGGTCCTGGACGACAACAACGTGGTGACTACTCCTGCAGATTCTGCCAGTGACCCCGCTTGCCTGCTACGTAAGTTCAGGGAGATTTGTGACCTGCCCTCGAACCGCATTCTAGAGAGGGCACGGTTCTTTACAAGGAAACAGTTGCCGGATGAACCTGTTGAATGTTTTATTGCTGATTTGTGTTATCTCGCCCAGCTGTGCCGTTTTGGTGACATGACAGACCAGCTCACTAGAGACATTTTAGTAACTGGCATGCGTGACCAGAAGCTGCGATGTGAGCTTCTAAGGGATCCGGGTCTAACGTTGGAAAAAGCCATGCATGCCTGCAGATTGTCTGAGGTCGTTGTATTGCCAGATGACCACCGGGACTCGGGCAATAAATCTGTCAGCCACCACAGCCTCGGATGGAAAACAATTCTTTTCTGCCGCGTGCCAAACCAGGTCCTGCTGAAGTGCCCCCAAAAAGGTGCCCAAACTGTAACTACGTGCACCACAGACTGTCGACGTGCCCCCCCTATGGCAAGGCCTGTAACCTTTGTAAAAAACTGGATAATTTCTCTGCCGCCTGTCGTTCCTTTCGTTCCCGTGGGAGACAGGTACAGATTTCCAGACCCAGTCTAAACATGCTGAGGCAATCTGATGGCTGTTACGACTCACAGCCCAACATAGCTGAATCCTATGATGCAGATCCAATTAATCCTCCCGAGGACTCGCATGTGTTTACCCTCCTCCAGGCACCCGGCCAACGTTCTGATCCCTCCGTATCTGTGACTGTCAATGATGTAACCTTCCTTGCAAAGTTAGACACAGGTGCAAAGGTCAACGTTTTGTCAATAAATCTTTTCAACAAGATAAGGAATAATGAGCCCCTGGTTGCCTTCGACAGCTACCCTGCATGCCTATGGTGGAGAAATTCTAAGGCCTGCGGGGAGGGCCACTTTAACTTGCGTGCTGCAAAAGGCCACGTGAAACCTGGTTTTCTATGTTTTGAACTCTGACTGTGTAACTCTGCTGGGCAACCGTGCGTGCCAAGATCTTGGCCTGGTGTCCTTCGACCGCATGGTCCACAAAGTTTAACTGTCGTTTAACCCGGTTGCAGAATACCAGGACCTGTTCAACGATGACCAGGGAAAGTCACCACTGACATACCATATTTCCATTGACCCAAATATACAACCCGTGGTCCGCGCACCTCACAGGGTGTCTCACGCCATGAAAGACAGGGTCGAGGCGATGCTTAACAACATGGTCGAAAAGGGGGTGCTAGAAACGGTTAGCGAGCCCACCGATTGGGTCTCCACCATGGTTGCCACGATAAAGAAAGACAAGAATGAAATACGTGTGTGTATCAACCCAAAGGACTTAAACCTTGCCATCAGGCGACCACACTACCCCATGCGGTCTGTTGAGGATGTGGCGGCTCAGGTCGGGCAAGCCACCATCTTTTCGGTCCTAGACGCTAAGAACTCGTTTTGGCAGATCCCGTTGGACAAAGCGTCTTCTGACCTGACGACCTTCGCCACACCGTTTGGCAGATTCAAGTTCCTGCGAATGCCATTTGGCACCAATTCTGCTAGCGAGGTGTTCCAGCGAACGATGGAGCAGATATTCTCGGACCTGCCATGTGCCATCATCGTGGATGATATCCTGGTTTATGGGAAGGACATTGCCGAGCACGACCTGAACCTCCGCCGCGTCCTGGATCGGGCACGGAAGGCCAATCTGAAGCTGAATCCCAAGAAGTGCCGGTTTCGTGTCTCAGAAGTCACGTATGTTGGACATGTTTTCACCTCTAACGAACTAAAACCAACCCCTTGAAGGCAGCTGCCATCTCCGAGATGGCAGCCCCCACCGACGTGCCAGGTCTACAACGATTCTTGGGCATGGTGAACTACCTTGGGAAGTTTGTACCAAACCTCAGTGAGCTGAGTGCTCCCCTGCGGCAGCTGACAAAAAAGGATATCGCCTGGGTCTGGCTCCCACATCACCAGCAGGCCTTTGACTGCCTCAAGTCAAAACTGATTAACACTCCGACGTTGCGGTTCTTCGACGTGAGTCGCCCCATCACCGTCACCTGTGACGCTTCCAAGTTCGGCCTGGGTGCGGCCTGCCTTCAGTCTGTCGATGGATCGTTACATCCTGTCTCCTATGCCTCCCGCACCATGACGGACACCGAGCAGCGGTACGCTCAGATCGAGAAGGAGCTGCTCGCGGTGGTGTTCGCCTGCTCCAAGTTCAGAGACTTCCTGTTCCGGCAGCAGATTTACGGTCGAAACCGACCACCAGCCACTGGTGACAATCCTTAACAAGCCGATTCACGCTGCCCCTGCCAGGCTGCAGCGTATGATGCTGCAGCTCCAGCGTTTCGACTTCGATATAATCTACAAGAAGGGCACCGAGATGCACATTGCGGACACCCTATCGCGCGCCCCGCGTACCTCCTGCGCTCGCCACCCCTACGAAACAGAGGACGTGCTCGTACTGGGCGTTAACTTTATTCCCACCAAGCAGCTACAGGTTTTGGCCGAGCACACCGCTGCCGATCCCAGGTTTTGCAGCGGCTTACCTCTGTGATTAAAGCAGGGTGGCCAACAAAGTGCTCCGCCGCGCCGTCTGAAACACAGCCTTTCTTCCTGGTCCGCGACGAACTGGTGCTCCAGGATGGCGTTATCGTCAAGGGACATAAAGTTGTAGTCCCGTCCTCCCTGTTTGACTTTTACTATTGCGCAGCCCATAGCGGACACCCTGGGTTCGATGCAACACTCGCCCACGCTCAGCGCCAATTCTACTGGCCTGGAATGGCCAAATATATCCGAGACCGAGTTTCTGCCTGCTCCACGTGCAACAGTCTTGCTCCACACCAGCAGCGACAGCCCCTGCTGCAACAGCCCGCCCCTGCCTTGGCCTGGTCCTCGTTGGCTGCCGACATCTTCGAGTGGCGTGGTAACCACTACCTTGTCCTGGTCGACTCGTACTCAAACTGGTTCGAAGTGGATTTATTGATATCCCTCATGTGGGAGATGGTGATCCGAAAGCTGTGGAAACACTTCTCCACTTTTGGGTCCCCTGTCAGGCAGCAGACTGACAACGGCAGGCAGTTTACCAGCCGAGAATTCAAAAGTTTTGCCGACAAGTGGAATTTCGTGCATTTCACCAGCAGCCCAGAGTACCCACAGAGCAACGGCCTTGCAGAACGGGCCGTCCGCAGCGCCAAGCTTCTGATGGAACAGGCGAGACTGTCCAACTCTGATTTGTATTTGGATATCCTGAACCTCAGGAATGTTTCCAGGGATCCAGGCATGGGGTCACCTACTCAGCGTCTGATGTCCAGAACAACCAGATCTACCACCCAGCGCCAGCTGCAACCTCGGGTGCTGGAGCCTGCCTCCGTGCAGAGGAACATTCAAGAGAAACATGAATGCGCCTCAGAATCCCCAGCTGCCTCGTGTCCTCCTGTTTCTTCTGCTCTTTCAGGGGAAGGGGGAGACATCCGTACGCGCTCGGGCCGGATTAGTAAGCCACCTGTTCGTTATGGCGATTTTGTTTAATTCTGCTGTTTAATTCTGTTGTTGTGACAACAATCTGTTTTGATTTTCTAAGGGGAAGGCTGTAGATGGTTTATATATGCAACCAAAAATATAGTTACCTCAGTACCATTAACCCCGCCTAGTTAACATCAATCAATACGCCTTCCCCTCCCTGGGTACAGTTCAGTAGAAGAATGTAGCCAGTGCTTGATGATGTATGTAATACCCTGTGCTATCATTAAAAGATGTTGCACACTTTAAGAGTTTGTGAATTGTTTATTTACAATAGTGATGTTCAAATTGGACAGATACTGAAAAAGAAAAAAAAAACGTGGAGCTGATTGGGAAGAAAGGAACTAATTTGATTGTCCTTCGAAGAACAGGTACAGACATATCGGGGCAAATGGCCTGATCAGATCTGATCGGATTAGTCTTTTGTCTAATGCACCATATATTTCCTGTTGCAGAATGTCCAACTAGAGTTCACCAAAGTAAAATAATCACTAATAAGTCCAATGAAAACTCAGGAGATAAGTCAATTCAAGTCAAGATTATTGTCATATGCAACAGCGACAGTGAGGTACAGATACAATGAGAATCTTGCTTGTAGCAACATCACAGGCACATGGACTCAGACAGCACACAAAGCATAAATTACACATGGATTATACAAGCAGCCTATTTGCATGGTATGGTAAGAATGAGGAAATAAGTTAGAGAATGCTCAGCAGGTCAGGTAGCAGCTGTAGAGCAAAACACAGTCAGAGAGTCATACAGCGTGACACAGTCCCTGTGGCACAACTTGCCCAATTGGCCCCATCTATCTATCTATACATAACTAAAACTCTGATTTTGTTAGTTACTGATTGCACGATTTGCTCCTATACCCCTCCCGCCCACATACACACCTCCCCCCCCACCCCACACCTCCCCCACCACACACACCCCACACCATCCTCTTCCCCCCTCCTACACTTCCCCGTCCACACACCCCACTCCCCCACCCTCCCAGGCTACACACCCCACTTCCCTCCTCCCCTCCCACACCTGAAGAGGAGGGGGAGGGAGTGCTCCGGGATGAGGGGAAATGTGCCACACCTGCGCAGTTAGGACTATGGGTGACTGGTGGAATATTGCGTTGGGGAATGGGTTGCGTTGGGGGTCCAGGCCTCCCGTGTGACTGGGGCCCAACAGGTCCCACTTAGTCTAGTCTACACTGATCACCACAGTCTGTTTGAATTGGAGGAACCACTTCATACTCAGTAACAATTAGTACGGGAGCAGGTCAAGGCTGTGTGCCCAGCCCCCTGCTTTACTCACTCTATACCCATGACTGCGTAGCTGGCCATAATGCGAACTCCATCATTAAGTTCGCCAATGACACCACTGTGGTTGGACGAACCACAGATGGGGACGAGTCAAAGTATAGAAGTGAGATCGACCGACTGACCAAATGGTGCCAGCACAACAGCCGGCTCTCAACATCAGTAAGACCAAGGAACTGATTGTGGCCTTTGGTAGGAGAAGGATGAGGACCCACAATCCTGTTCATATCAATGGGATGATGGTGGAGAGGGTCAATAGCTTCAAATTCCTAGGCGTGCATATTTTCGAAGCTCTTTCCTGGACCCAGCACACCGATGCAATTATAAAGAAGACACATCAGCGACTCTACCTCCTGAGAAGATTACGGAGATTTGACATGTCGAAGAGGATTCTCCTAAACTTCTACAGGTGCACGGTAGAGAGCATTCTGACTGGTTGCATCGTGGCCTGGTTCGGCAACTTGAACATCCAGGAGCGAAAAAGACTACAGAAAGTTGTGACCACTGCCCAGTCCATCACCGGCTTTGACCTCCCCACCGTGGAAGGGAGCTATCGTAGTCGCTGCCTCAAAAACACAGCCAACATCATCAAGGACCCACACCATCCTGGCCACACACTCATCTCACCACTGTCATCGGGAAGAACGAACAGGAGCCTGAAAGCTGTAACGTCCAGGTTCAGGAACAGCTTCTTCCCTACAGCCATCAGGCTATTAAACACAACAATGAATAAGCTCTGAGCTCTGAACTGCAAAAGACTATATTATTATTGCACTATATTTGTTATTCATTGAACTTTTTCTTTTTGTTTCTCTTCCTCCGTTATGTACTATGTTTACATATTCACGTTTTCTGTTGTGCTGCAGCAAGTAAGAATTTCATTGTCCCATCTGGGACATATGACCATAAAACACTTGTGACTAATCCCATCTGTATTTGGCCCATATCCCTCCAAATCTATCAAAGCCATGTACCTATCTAAATGTTTCTTAAACATTGTGAGAGTACCTCTCTCAACTACCACTTCCGGCAGCTGGTTCGATATACCTACCGAACATTGTGTAAAACGTTGCCCTTCAGGTGCCTATTAATTCTTTCCCCCTTCACCTGGGTAAAATACTCTGTGCATTCACCCTATGTATTCCTTTCATGATGTTACATAGTTAACTTTTTGGGTTGTAGCCCTTTCATTAGAACCCAATTTAGCATCAGTTTTCTATTGTTTAGCTGCTGGATAATAATGTAAAACTTACTGCCACATGGAGAAGTCACAACAATCGCCACATAGATAGCCACTTGAGGGAGAAAGAAATAGAAGCATTTTGTGATGGGGAGGCAGGGGGGATAACAGGGGCAATAGTGACCAGATGGGCTGAAAGGATAGCAAGTTTGAAGTTGTAACCTGAATGAGGATATGAAGATGGCTTCAAGGTAGGAGCAGACAAAATGTGTAGGAAGGAACTGCAGATTCTCCAAAGATAGACACAAAATGCTGGAGTAACTCAGCGGGACAGGCAGCATTTCTGGAGAGAAGGAATGGGTGATGTTTTGGGTCGAGATCCTTCAGAGAACTGGTCCCCCACTCTAGTTCTATGACTAGTTTCACTGTCCTGATTAATTTTGCTGTATGTACGCCTCGATGTTACTTTCCCATCAGCCAACAATGAACCATTCTACATTTCCTTGATCATTGTCTGCTTTGATCTGTCATTTTCACACCTTAGCCGTCCGCATATTTCCCTCTCCCCTGACTCTCAGTCTGAAGAAGGGTCTCGACCCGAAATGCCACCCATTCCTTCTCTCCAGAGATGCTGCCTGTCCCACTGAGTTACTCCATCATTTTGTGTCTATTTTCATGGTAGGGAGAATGGATTAAAGCAACAAAAATACCTAAGGAAGCTGGTCCAGCCCACTGAATTTTGGCAACAAAGAATTTGGCCAGTTCCACCAGCCTCTTTACAAGTGTTAACTGCTCAATTGGAACGATAATTCAACAGTTTTAAGTTTAACCCACAGGTTTTCCGAGCTTCCTGAGACTCGACAGTGTAAGTGAGGTGAGAAGCCAGCACCTGATTAAAACTCATGCAAGTACTGCAGCAAATGCTCAAACCACCCGAGTAGTTTCTCACCTACTGATGGGAAAAGCTTTTGCTAAGAATTCGCTCTCTACATTTTGAAACTTTCGTTACCAAAAATAAGTCGGACATCCGCCTGATCGGTTGCATTGTCGGAGTTGCTAATTATGTTAACTTCACCTGCGGAGAAGACAATCAAAATGAGGAGGTCTGTGCTCCCACGCCTGGCTTTCCACTGGTGTGGGCTTTCACTGAATGCATGCAACTAGTAGCTAGCACACTCACCCATCATAGATTAGTATTTGTGAAGCGCCAAGTTCTACCATATCGAGATAGCGTACAATCTCAAAGCAGAGCCCAAGATTCAGGAAAGCTTCCACAATGCCTTTATTGTATGCTGTCGGCCATGCTTTCAAACCCATGTCCCCATCATTTTCCCCGTTCAACCTGTCAGCAAACATAAGAGTAGGCTGCTGTGGTACGCTGCATATCTCTTCAAGCTTACAAATCCCATCCAGTAAAGCTCATAGTAGATTCAATATGACCACTAGTCTCTTAACTCCACCTCATTTGGATATTCTGTTATTGCACTTTATTTTTTGTTTTATTACTTCAGATTGCACCATTTTGCATTAGTCGTATATATTATTATACTTAAAAGTACTTGAAGTCACGATATCCTTCAAAAAAGTGATTCCACCAAAAAGAGTGTAGGCCACACAGTGTGCCTAGCCGATTGCTAAAGACTTGTGTGCACAAACCACCTGGGTATTCAAGGACATCCTCCACCTCCCACTTCGACGACTTGAGATGGCATGAACATCCTCCGTTATGGAGTGTTTTGAGTGGCCAAATCAACTCCTGCTTCAGAAATGACCCAAATCCATTTCAATTTGCCTATTGTCACAACTGGGTAACAGCAGATTCCATCTCACACACTCTCCTCGCTCCTCTGGACTATCTTACAACAGACACACACGCGTCAGGCTGCTGTTCATTGAGCACAGCTCGGCGTTCAATGCTAACACACCAAGCTCATTGCCGAGCTCCAAGACTGTAGATTAACCATATTAATCTCTACCAATATAATCTTCATCACATATACTATACATGATATACATTCCACCATGCTATGTGATCCAGTCCGGGACTTGAGTAAGGAATGCAGTTACTGATAACAACCCTGCTTGCCCCTAGCTCGTCAGTCTGTAACATGATACCAATGCAGTACTATATATTATTCACTCTGCATACGTTTTAATACAAGCCTCATGGCTTCTTCTTTTCGTGTCCATCTTGTTACAAATGTCAACCCCACTGTTATCGTCCGTCCTGAAAAGGACGCAAGCTTCCGAGGACAATCAGTGGAAGCCATTACTTGTCGCAATAGATGATGGTGGTAGCAGATTTAGCTCAGGACACTTCCGGTCTCCAGCCCCGCGACCTGGACGCTTCTGCTACGGGGCCGCCTTGCGGCTCACCTAACACTTTGTAATGGAGTGATTACAAAACAAAGACCTGGGCCTATGTCGCTCCCTTTGCAACTGGATCCTTCACTTCCTCGTCAGCAGACCTCAGTGAATGCAGATCAGTAACGATATCTCCTCCTCACTGACTATCAACAGTGATGCACCTCAATGCGGCATGCCCAGCCCCTCGCTCCACTCTCTTTACATCCACCACTGTGTGGCTAAGCACAGCACCAATGCCATGTATAAATTCACAATACCACTGTAGTTGGCTGAATCATCAGTGGTGATGAGTCCGTATAAAGAGGGAGATGGAAGACCTCGTTGGGTGATGTTGCTACGGCAATTTCTTGCTCAACATCAATAAGATCAAGAAAGTATCTTTAACTTCAGAAAGTGTAAGTCGGGGGACCATGCATCAGTTTTCTTCAGTGGGTAGAGGATAGAGAGAGTTGACAGCTTCATATTCCATTATCATCTCAGCTAATCTATCCTGGGTCTAACACACAGACGTAAACATGAAGAAGGCGTGCCAATGTTTCTATTTTCATTGAAGTTTAGAGATTCACCATTTCTCTCAATACTCTAACAATTTGTTTACTGATGCACTGTAGCAAGTATCCTGACTGGTCGCAGCCTGGCCTGGTATGCACAGGAATGCAAGAGGCTGCAGAGGATGGTGGTCTCAGCCTGGTGCATCTCGAGCTCCGCTCTCCCATCCGTTGAAATTATTGACACGAGGTGCTGCCTCAAGAAAATGGCAAAGTATCATCAAGGATCCGACCATTCGGGCCAGGCCCTATTGTTTCTGCTATCGGGAGGTACAGAAGACTGAAGTCCCACACCGCCTGATTCAAGAATAGCAACTTTCAGCTATCAGGTTATTAAACTAACCTGTATAACCCTAATGTGAAGAAGGGTTTCGGCCCGAAACGTTGCCTATTTCCTTCGCTCCATAGATGCTGCCTCACCCGCTGAGTTTCTCCAGCATTTTTGTCTACCTTCGATTTTCCAGCATCTGCAGTTCCTTCTTAGACAACCTTAATCCTACCTGGACAATGGAACATCACAATATACTTCTTGCACTGACTACTATGGCCTTGATTTTTTTCAAATTATGTTTTTGCACTGGTGTCTTTTTTTTTGTTTCATATCCTTTTTTTTAGAAATGTTATGTGCATTTATCAATATATCATTATTCATATATTGTTTGCTTTTGTGTGTTTGTCTGAGTCTATATGCCTGTGAGGCAGCTGCAAGCAAAATGTTTAATTGTGTCCGCAGCTCATCGTACCTGTGCATATGGCAATAAACTCAACTTGACGACTTGACCATGAGTTTCATGCTAACTTGGGATTTCATTGCACCCTGGTGAATGTGAAAATAGAATAATGCGAATCAGACAATGAGGTTGATGGAATGCCTGTGTAAATCTGAAGGCATCCTCAGTGCTCAACTGCCCGACATTCCAGGATGGACATGGTCTTCTTGGCTTTGCACAGCCTTACACAAGTGCAAGGTTGGGCGAGGATGCTGAGTGGAGAACATCAAAATTCAAGGAGGAAAGGGCTGGTATTGTGGAGGAAGGGACTGCAGATGCTGGGTTACACTGAAAATAGACACAAAATGCTGGAATAATTTAGCGGGACACGCAGCATCTCTGGTTAGAAGGACGTCCATAACTTGGAATATTGTGAGTAATTTTGGGCACCATGTCTGAGGAAGGATGTGCTGGTTCTGGAGAGGGCCCAGAGGAGGTTTACAAGAATGATCCCAGGAATGAGTAGGTTAACACAGGATGAGCTATTGTTGGCACTGGGCCTGGAGTTTAGAAGAATGAGGGGGGACCTCATTGAAACATAGAGAATAGTGAAAGGCTTGGATAGAGTGGATGGGCATAGGATGCTTCCACTAGTGGGAGAGTCTAGGACTAGAGGTCATAGCCTCTGAATTAAAGGATGTTCTTTTAGGAAGGAGATGAGGAGAACTTTCTTTAGTCAGGCAGTGGTGAATCTGTAGAATTTTACTTCGGAGTCACGTGAGCGACTTCGTGAAGACCCCGCCAGCACGCATGCGCGACATATCGTTGCTCGCATCTGCAGTCGACAGCTGGAGGGGGGAGTGCGCTCCTCCAACGGCACCTTCAAAAAGGCCTCAAGGTAAGTTACACTAACCTTGAGTTGGTTAGTTCCTGCAAGAGACTTGTTTTACTTACAGGAATGACGGAAGGAAAGAAAGTGAAGGCATTGAAGCATGCCTCCAAGGGCCGCGGGACTTCGGACGGGAGTCAGCGGCCGCAATGCCCGGAGCTGCCCGCAACACCGGCAGCACCCGCTCCGCGGGCCGGGAAAAGAACGCGGAAGTTGGGGAGCCCTGTTCAGTTGGCAGGGCCCGACTCTCCACCACAGCAGGCCAGGGAGCTGCACGTTGGTCGGAGCACCGCGCGGGAGCAGGGTAGGCAAGACCCTGACTCCCTACCGCTATCGCCCAAACATCACCGGGCCAGCGGCAAACAGGTGCGTAAACCCGTGCCTCGTTCAACGGCACGTTCTGTTTCCCCTCTGTTACAGGTCTCCAAAGGGCAGACCAGGGGGAAAGCCGCACCGAGGTCGAGAAGCCCCGCTGCAGCGGCCGGCATCGACTTGCCACCGGAGAAGTCTGCCAGATCGCGGACCGGTGACGTACCTACTGGAACGTCGGGGAGCCCCGCAGGAGCAGCAGGCAGCCGACTCACCACTGGGACAGGCTGCCAGATCGCAGGCCGGGTGGCAGTATATATCGGTCGTGTGGCCCCGCTATTAGACATGCTGCTAAGGTAATTGGAAAGCTTGTAGCTACATTTCCAGCTGCATGATTTGGCCCATTACACTATCAAAACTTGCAAAGAGCAAAAATCTCAGCATTAAAAGCAAATGCTGGACATTTTGACAGGCCTATGCAGCTGCCGATTAAGGCAAAAATTGAGCTACAATGGTGGGTTAGCAATGTTAGTGATTGTTTTAATCCCATCATTATATCCAACCCATCAGTCGTGTTACAAACTGACACAAGCGCCCAAGGCTGGGGAGCTACCGACACCACTTCTACTTGTGGCGGCAGATGGGATTCGCACGAGTCTACTCTTCTTCAGTCACAAGGTATAAACTATTTGGAAATGCTGGGAGCATTTCATGGGCTGCGGGCTTACTGCACTAATTTACATCATACGCATGTCCGTCTTCAAATAGATAATACCACTGTGGTGGCATATCAACTGTATCAACCATATGGGTGGTATCAAGTCAATATCTTGTGATGAATTGGCAATTACAATTTGGCTCTGGTGTATTGAAATAAATATTTGGATATCAGCTACATAACTTCTGGGTAAGCTCAATACAGTGGCGGACACCAGGTCACGAGTATTCAATGACGACATCGAGTGGATGTTGAACCCCCAAATATCTGCTAAAATTATAGCTAAATTTGGAACACCAGATATCGACCTTTTTGCGTCAAGGTTGAACCATCAGATACCGACATATGTATCTTGGGAACCAGATCCTGGGGAAGTGGCGATGGACGCATTCTCGATACATTGGGGGAATTGTTTTTTCTATGCATTTCCCCCATTCTGCCTTATCAGTCGGGTATTGCAGAAAATTCAACTGGATTCTGCAACAGGTATTCTGATAATACCCGACTGGCCTACACAACCATGGTACCCGGTGGTCCTCAATATGCTAAAAGAACCATGGGCACAAATCACCAAATGCCCAAATTTGGTCACCAACCCCATCACAGAGGAGTATCATCCGTGCCATGGTCATCTGAACCTGTTGGCTTGCAGGTTCTGAAGAGGCCACTGCTGGAGTTCGAGCTGTCATCCAGGACCATGGACATCATAATGGTGTCGTGCAGAGAGTCCACTAGGAAGCAGTACCTAACCCACATCAGGAAATGGGAGGCCTACTGCAGTCGGACCAAGACCACCTACAACTCTGCCATGATCCCTAACGTGCTGGAATTCCTTGCGGGCCTTCATTTTGATGAGGGACTCAGCTACAGTGCCATATACAGTGCCTGGAGTGCACTGTCGTCCTATCTCAATATAGGAGTGGGATCGCACCAGCTGGTATCCAAACTAATGAGGGGTATTTTCAATACTAACCCTCCTCGACCAAGATATAATATTACCTGGGATATAGGGGTGGTGTTGACCCTACTCAGGAGCTGGTCGCCTATGACGGGGTTACCACTGGATAAACTCACCTACAAAGTGGTGATGTTAATGGCACTGACCACTGCACAACGGGTCCAGACTTTGCAGAAACTGAGATTGGACAGAATGGTCTCGACCCCTGACAAAGTAACTTTCTTTATAGAGGAGTTGCTTAAGCAGCACAGACCTGGAACTACAGGGCTGCAATTGGAATTCCGAGCGTATCCCATTGATGCAACACTCTGTATAGCCACCCATATCCGATATTATATTAAAGTCACACACACCATCAGGAAGATGGAGCAGGGTCTGTTTATCAGCCGCAAGAACCCACATCACTGGGTGACGGTGCAGACTATCTCCAGGTGGCTCAGGGTGATATTGGGTGCAGCAGGTATCGATACTAACGTTTTAAAATCTCATTCTACCAGGGCTGCATCCACATCAGCGGCAAGAACCATGGAGGTTCCCATGGATCATGTCCTCGCAACTGCGGGCTGGGCCAGTGAGACAACCTTTCAGCGGTTTTATAATAAGCCTGTGGCTGCTCCCGCAACGTTTGCGGAGTCAGTTTTAAGTACTGTTCCATAAAATGTTTATCCCCAAGTTTGGGGTTTTTTATTGTTTGTATTTAATAAATACGTTATTATTTTTCAGCTTGTTCAAGTCTGAAATACGTTAACATACTTCCTCCATCAGTAATTGCGGCAGTGTGTGTGCATGGACGTGGTCCAGGGCATGAAATCACAGAGCTTTGAAATCTTCACAAAGTCACTCATGTGACTTTGAAGTAAAATAATAAGATTAAACGAGAACTTACCAGTTTGAAGTTTGATCTTTATTTCATGAGGAGTTGCGATGAGGGATTTCGTGCCCTCCGCTCCCAACCCTCTACCATAAGGTCAACTGGTATATAGAGTCTCTTAAATCTTACTATCTTCAGTCATTGTTGTTATCTGTGATTCCACACCGCTGCTTTGAAGAATGTCGCGCATGCGTGCTGGCGGGGTCTTCACGAAATCCCTCATCGCAACTCCTCATAAAATAAAGATCAAACTTCAAACTGGTAAGTTCTCATTTAATCTTACTATTCTTTGCCACAGAAGGCTGTGGAGGCCAAGTCAGTGGATATTTTTAAGGCAGAGATAGATAGATTCTTGATTAGTACGGGTGTCAGACGGTATGGGGAGAAGGTAGGGGAATGGGGTTAGAAGGGAGAGATAGATCAGCCATGATTGAATGGTGGAGTAGAAAGATATTCCTTATGACCTTATAACTGCTTGTGACAACCAGGAACATCCTTATTGATGTGAGATTCTCTTGAGTTGCACTAATGGGTTCTACGGAACCACATGAAATATTCACTCCACCGGTTCACCCAAAGTAGTCCTGCAAACAACCAACCGCCCTTTGCACATCCCCGTTGTGCGGCCTGTATTCACGTTGTCCCAATTGCCAAGAAAGGTAATAAAAAGGATTAATTTGATGGAATCCTATTTGAGGACTGATAAATTGTTGGCGGGATCTTATGGCAAGGATATTAGCAGTGTTGAAGTAGAGAGGGACCTTTGGGTGCAAGTTCATCAGATCCTGAAAATGATGACACAGGTGGATAGGGTAATGAAGGCTTTTGGCATGCTTGTATTCATAGGCCAAGACAAGTACAAGAGTTAAGGGCCTGTCCCACTTACACGACCTTTTCGGCGACTGCTGGCACCTGTCATGGGTCGCTGAAAAATCTCAACATGTTGAAAATTCAGCGTTGACCAGAAAGACGCTACGACTCTTTGGGTGACTCGGAGACTACTCACGACCACACAGGCGACACCCTGGCGACATGTCACGGGTGACACCCTGCGACACCCCGCGACATGTCACCAGGGTGTCGCCTGTATGGTGGGACAGGCCCTACAGAATGTCATGTTGCAGCTATACAAAACATTCGGAGGCCCCACTTGGAATGCTGCAAACAGTCTGGTCATCACACTGTAGGTAGCATGTGACAGCATAGAGTGACAGCAGAAAAGATTCACCAGGATGTTTCCTGAAATGGACGGCTTTACTCATGAGAGATTAGATAGACTTGGGTGTATTCTCACTGGAGTATGAGAGGCTGAGGGGTGATCTTGTAGAATTAGGAGGGGTATAGATCGAATAGATAGTCAGAGAGTTTCTTGTAGTTTGGGGGAGTTGGTTGACATAGGTTGAAGGTGAGGGCACAGAAATTTAGAGGAGATATGAGGGACAGGTTTTTTCTATACTTGCAGTAGTGGTTATAGGAAACGAGTTGCCACAAGCAGTGGTGGAAGCAGCAACAATTACTGTGTTATTAAGGCATTTGGACAGGTACTTGGATACAAAAGGAGGAAAGGGATAAGGGCTCAAGGCATACAAATGGGGTTAGTGTTGTTAAGTATCTACTTGTACAAGGTGGGCTGAAGGGCCCACTTTTATATTATACAACTACATGACATACTCACATAGTTTAGTTTAGTTTACAGATACAGCGCAGACACAGGGCCTTTGGCCCAATGAGTCCGCACCGACCAGCAATCCCCGCACATTAACACAACACACAATATGGACAATTTACAATTTACAATTACGCCAACCCAATTAACCTACGCACCTGTACGTTTTTGGAGTGTGGGAGGAAACCAAAGATCTCACAGGAACCCCACGCAGGTCATGGGGAGAACGTACAAACTCCGTACAGACGGCGCCCGTAGGTTTCTGCAGGAACTGCAGATGCTGGTTTAAACCGAAGATAGACACAAAAATCTGGAGTAACTCAGCATCTCTGGAGAGAAGGAATGAATGGGTGATGTTTCGGGTTGAGACCCTTCTTGAGACTGGTTAGGGATAAGGGAAACGAGAGACATGGACTGTGATGTAGAGAGATAAAGAACAATGAATGAAAGATTTTCAAAAACGTAACAATGTTCTTAACTGAGGTAGACAAAATTGCTGGCGAAACTCAGCGGGTGCGACGGCATCTATGGAGCGAAGGAAATAGGCAATGTTTCGGCCCGAAACGTTGCCTATTTCCTTCGCTCCATAGATGCTGCCGCCCCCGCTGAGTTTCTCCAGCAATTTTGTCTACCTTCGATTTTCCAGCATCTGCAGTTCCTTCTTGAACAATGTTCTTAACTAGTTAAGTTGCTTGGTAGGTGAGGGAATATATCACATTCTCTGACGCTCGTTAATGATTCTTCTTCCCTGGGGTATGGCATCTGTGACCAAGCTGATCGGTAGAATCCTATCACCTCCAAAACGGATTCCCTACTGTTCTCCCCGCCGCCACCATCTGCTCTTTTGTACAAAGTGAGCTAGCAGGTGAAAGCCCAACCCTCTGTATAAGTGCCGCTGCCGACACGAGTACCTAGGAACCATGAGCCCTGTGGTGCATCCCCAGTAGGAAACAGATCCTTTAATCAGTCATTATCCATGAAGGCCTTATGTACTTGAAGGCCTGATCGAGTGAAAATATGAAATATGACGGGCAGAGAGATTATGCTGCAACATGTCATGAAGGCGATCTTATTTCTTTCACTGTTGGGAACAGATTATTAACGAGCTTGCCCCCAACTATATCAAAAATCTTCTAAACCCACCATTCTACCTCCAGGTCCATCCGGTTGGCCGACTTGGGGCTACTGACTATCCCGCGGTTTTATGTAGGGGCGACCGCGCTGCATTGTTCGATCTATGTACCATTGTATGTAGCATGTTAGTACCTGCACTGATGTAAAGCACTTTGGACAATGAGAGGTGTTTTTAAATGTGCTATAGAAATAAAATTGGCTTATTTGACTTGACTTGACTAACTGTCAGATCTTTGGAGGTGATATCCTTCAAAACTTTTAATTCTCTCCCTTCAGCTGTAAGAACTATGTTCCCTGGCCCCCGCTATCCCCCAAACTCTAGTGCATTATGTTTTCCAAAGTAGCAAGGGAAATACAGATGTGTGGCAGACTGACAAGTATTGAAGCAATGGATGGAAAACATTTGTTGACAAAGACTTTTCAGGGATGGGACACAATATTACAGAAAGATGTTGAAAGGCAGTGACAATGGCCAGGGAGGTCATAGTCCTCGAGTCATAGAATGTGATACAGTGTGGAAACAGGCCCTTTGGCCCAACTTGCCCATACAGGCCAACATGTCCCAGCTACACCAGGCCCACCTGCCCGCCCTTGGTCCATATCCCTTCAAACCTGTTCTACCCATGTACCTGTCTAACTGTTTCTTAAACGTAGGAATAGTTCCAGCCTCAACTACCTCCTCTGGCATCTTGTTCCATACACCCACTACCCTTTGTGTGAAAAAGTTACCCCTCAGATTCCTATTAAAACATGTATGCGATAAAATAGGCATATGCGAAACTGTGCAGAAAGAAAACGTGCTACTTGCGAGGCAGGTGAGTGTGTGGTGAAATGTGAAGTAGGTTTGGCATCGCAAAATGAAGAGGCCGGGTGATGCACAGATGTGAATGAATAAAAACTGAATGAAAACGTTATTACCACATGTGACAAGTCACAGTGAAATTCTTTGCTTGCGTACCTGCCGATGCAGGTAGCTTACAAAGTTACAAATCCTCCCCCCCGCCCATGACTGTTCTTCTCCCCTCCCCCCTCCTTCACGGTGGTCCCCCAATGTTGGGTCCTCATTGTCCATTATTCTACCTCCCCTCTCAGAGCCCCCCCCCCTCCCAAGCTGGGTCCTTTTGCTATACCCCCCCCTCCCCCCTCACGAGGGCCCCCCCTACGCTGGGTCCTCCTTCGTTCCTTCCCTCGGCAGCGACGTCCTTACTTCATGTGTCTGTCTCGTCCGTCGGTCGGCGCCATCATCGGTCGCCGCACAGACCTGTCCGCAACGCTGCCCCTTCCTCTCCTGAGGCCTCGGTGGAGCCGGCCCAGGCCCCAGCCGCGAGGCGAGGCTCCTCCGACCGGCAAGACCCCTGCCGGGCCCCGACCAAGGCCTCTCCGCGTCCATCCCCGAGGCGTAATGTCAATGAATCTGTAACCGTGTTTACCTCTCCTTAAGGGCCTGTCCCACTTTCACGACATAATTCACGACCTCTGCCAAGTTTGCCCTTGACTCATACTCGCAGCATGGTCGTCACGAGGTCGTAGAAAGTCGTAGGTAGGTCGTAGGTAGGTTATGATTCTAGTCGTAGGTACTCGTGGCATCAAGTAGGTCGGGGCATTTTTCTAGCCTGATGAAAAATGTCCACGAGTAAAAAAGGTCGTGAATTGGGTCGTGAAATTAGGTCGTGAAAGTGGGACAGGCCATTTGCCAATTCAAATCATTAAGAATCCAGGAGAACACAACAAAGTTCCAGTTAGACATCCTCCAGCAATCTCTGTAACCTTGCTACCTCAACCATTTTGATCCTAACATCTTGATATATTGTATTACCACTATCATTCTTGAACACATCAAGAAGCACGGGCTCCCATCTTGTATCAAGATGATTTGTCCCAAGCACCACAAGACATATTACTAAAAGTCTGATCTTGAACGCTTTTGGCCCACTGTGCTGCGATTTCTGAGAGAACGGCATCACCTACGGCTGTCATATTTGGCCACCTCGCTCAGAGCCCCCCTCCGCCTTCCTGGACCAGAGGATTTTTCCCATCGATGAAAAATGAGAGAGATATTAATGTTTTTTAAAAATACCCCATTCTCTCTGTTCTCTCTGCTGCCCCCGCTGGCGGCAGGGGGGAGGGGGGGGGGAGGGGGGGGGAGGGACTATAAAACCCGGAAGTGTCGTGCCTCACTCAGTCTCTGCCAGACCCAGGAAGCGAGAGGGTCACGGCTCTCTGAGCTGTGAATAACACTGAACGTATGTCTACTCCACAGTGAGTCCCCTTGATGTGGCAGCTGCCCAATTGTTTACCTTCTTTTTTAAAAGTTTGTGTTCACAAAATGAATTTTGGTTGTCGGGTGGCTGCAGCCCAATTGTTTGCCTCGCCTTTTTAAAGAGTTTGTGTTCACAAAATGAATTTTGGTTGTCGGGGGGCTGCAGCCCAATTGTTTGCCTCGCCTTTTTAAAGAATTTGTGTTCACGAAATGAATTTTGGTTGTGAGGTGGCTGCAGCCCAATTGTTTGCCTCACCTTTTTAAAGAGTTTGTGTTCACAAAGTGGATTTGTGTTGTCGGGTGGCTGCAGCCAAATTGTTTGCCTTGACTTGGCTTTTAAAATCATTGCAACAGTTGGCTGCCAGCCCAAGAATCCATTCAGCCCACAATGTCTATACTAGTTCTCTGGAAACCAGTACCTTTGGCCCGCAACACCCATACTAGCACAACAGAAAGCCCCCCCCCACTGGCGAGCAATATTGGAATTAGTGGAGAGGTGGAATATTGCGTTGGCGACCAGCCCTCCCGTGTGATGCTGGGACCCAACGGGTCCCACTTAGTCTAGTCCTTTACTAAACTTTGATACAGTCATCACTGACCTAATTTCAACATAAAAATGTTTTCTTCTTGGACCTGTACATTGTAGTCTCATCATATTCCCCGACTTTCTCCATGATTAGCTGTCTCAAACAATCCACTTCACGAGTGCAGAATCTCCCTGTTCTTAAGAAAGACATAAAATGCTGGAGTAACTCAATGGGTCGCGAAGCATCGCTGGAGAACGTGGATAGGTGGCATTTTACTTTGTGACCCTTCTTCAGACTGAATTCAGGGTGAGGGGAGGGAGGACGGGGGGGTGGGGGGGGAAGGGAGCTGGAAGAGAGCAGAGCATGGAGGATGATAGGTGAACACAGGTGAGGGGGGCGGGTTGATAGGCAGATTAATGAACAAAGGCCAGAGATGAAAAGACAGGTGTGAGGATAAAGAGTTGCGGATTGTGCAGCCATTGCAGGTGGAGAAAGTGGTGCAAGGTCAGCCAGCATTCAGGGAAGGGGTGGGTGACTTGGGGGAGAAAGGGAAGGGGGCTGTTTGTGTGCTAGTTACATAAAATTGGAGAATTCTATGTCTATACCGCTACCTAAGTGTAATATGAGGTGCTATTCCTCAAGTTTGCATGTGGACTGTATATTTGAGTCTATTTTTAAATCGGGAATAAATAAATTCTTGATTACTATGGGCGGCAGGGGTTATGGGGAGAAGGCAGGAAAATGGGGTTTGGAAGGAGATATAGATGAACCGTGATTAAATGATGGCGTAGCCTCGATGGGCCGAATGGTCTAATTCTGCTCCTGTCACTTATGACTCACTCGGTCAGTGGAGGAGGCCCTACTGTACTTCAGTCTCCTCTCTCAGGCCAACATCTAGCGCTGAGCTCCGGGTCATTCAGTTGTCTGCTTCAGGCAGGCCATGTCACTGCATGCCTGGCACTAGACACAAAAACAGACACTTCATTCTGGACTCTGTCTTGGATGGAGATCAGCAGGTAGATGGGGAAAAAAATATATTGTATTCAAAGCTTCCCCACCTTCTCCAGTAAACCTTTAGCCAACAAGGGGACAATGTGGAGCAGAAACATTGGGGTGGTATTGGGAATATGGGTGAATTGGATGTGATGTATTGGAAGCACACAGAAGCTCTGAGAAGAAAGACACACTACTTCACAAACTGCCCATCCATTTGCCCTTCACCTACCTCTTGCCCTGCCTCTGCAGTTTTTATTGTATAGGTCATTTTAGAAGCATTTAACAGTGAAAGGACCACATTTCAAAAGAAGCAGTTGATAACATCCATTTCAAAAGAAGGCAGTTGATAACATCCACCTGATTTTATTTTCTTAACGCTGATTATTTATTAATTGTGTAAAACGTGCTAATTTTGATTCACAGGGGGCTATTTGAATGACAAGCTTCCCTTTTGATGACTTTCTCAAAATGACACAGTTACCAGGATACTGCTTCACCTCCTGCTGATCTACTGTTCATTGGATTAAAGCCTCGGTTGCATCTAAACAGCTTAAACGTGCTTTATTTTCTCCTTTTATTGCAGTGGTCTGATAGAAGCATAATGCTCTTTTGCCTAATTTTCACACTGCTCCTCTCCCAAAGTCGGAGGACAATGATTCATGCTGCGATACGGTTATGTAAGTGTCACCAGCCCTCTGACGTCTAGCTCAGGTAATTGTTTATGTACAATAAATATATGAACGGCATGCTGTGGTGATCACAGCCAAGTGTTATCCTGTCCTCAGCTGGCAACCATAGTTTATAACAAGGTACATTGTGTAGTGGCCACCTTGATCATTTAGTTTAGTTTAGTTTGGAGATGCAGTGAGGAAACAGGCCCTTCAGCAGACCAACGATCCCCGCGTATTAACACGATCCTACAACTTCTACATTTATACCAAGCCGATTAACCTACATACCTGCACGTCTTTGGAGTGTGGGAGGAAACTGAAGATATCGGAGAAAACCCACGCGAATCGCGGGGAGAACGTTCAAACTCCGTACAGACAGCACCCCCATAGTCGGGATCGAACCCCCGGGTCTCTGGCGCTGCGAGTGCTGTGAGGCAGCAACTCTACTGCTGGGCCGCCGTGCCACACATCCGTACTTTCTGTCCTACTGTCCTTCTTTCCAGCTAATAGTAAACTGCACAACCACCGGCTGTCACAACTTTTAAACATTACATGTTCTTGGTCATTCACAAAAGGGTAGTAGAGAGCTGGAATGCTCTCTCTCAAATTACACTTCATATATTTTCTATTGGAAACGGTTGAATTTTCATCATAAAACCTATCATAATTTGTAGATATATAACTGAGATAAAATAAACATCTTGAGAGAAAGAACTTGCATTTATATAGCTCCTTTCACTGCATCACCTCTTTATAGTCAATGCACTGTTCTGACCAGTTAACTCCCGTGCATCTAACGTGCATGTGCGCCGGCATTTTATGGTTGATGTGTGCCTGCATCTTATGGTGCATGCGTGACAGTACCTTACATACATGCGTGGTGCATCTTACGTGCATGTTTGCCTGCATCTTACGTGCATGTTTGCCTGCATCTTACGTGCATGCGGGATGCCAGTATCCCTGTCGCCTGGGAATGTCGCGGTAGATTGGAAACCGCCGCCCAATCAGAGGACGGTGACGCGGGACTTGCGCAGGTCTCCACTACTGGGAGAGTCTAGGACCAGAGGTCATAGCTTCAGAACTAAAGGACATTCCTTAGGGATGAGGGGGGATTTCTTTAGTCAGAGGGTGGTGAATCTGTGGAATTCTTTGCCTCAGAAGGCTGCGGGGGCCAAGTCAAAGGCAGAGATAGATAGATTCTTGATTAGTACGGGTGTCAGGGGTTATGGGGAGAAGGCAGGGGAATGGGGTTAGGAGGGAGATATAGATGAGCCATGATTGAATGGCGGAGTAGACTTGATGGGCCGAATGGCCTAATATCTACACCTATCACCTATGATCTTATGACGTGCCTTGCGCAGGACTCAGCCAAGATACAGTTTGGAAGCCTGCAGCCGATTGCTGTAACTTACAATGATGTTTCAAGTTCTAATTTAATGAGTAAACTACTGTTACATTACTAACCCCGTTGTGGTTATTGTTCTGGGCAATACATACCAGTCAACATGGAATCACATTACAACTGAAGCAAGTCAATAAGTGAGGGTTAAACTTGCATCAGGGGAAATGATAACAAAGAAAATAATGAAAAGTGAGAAGAAGAAGAAGGAATTGTGTGCCCGTCTCTAAGAAATGACATGCTCCATCTCCATGGGTAGACAAAAATGCTGGAGAAACTCAGCAGGTGAGGCAGCATCTATGGAGCGAAGGAAATAGGCAACGTTTCAATAGACAATAGGTGCAGGAGTAGACCATTTGGCCCTTCGAGCCCCCACCGCCATTTAATGTGATCATGGCTGATCATCCCCAATCAGTACCCCGTTCCTGCCTTCTCCCCATATCCCCTGACTCTGCTATTTATAAGAGCCCTATCTAGCTCTCTCTTGAAAGCATCCAGAGATCCTGCCTCCACCATCCTCTGAGGCAGAGAATTCCACAGACTCACCACTCTCTGTGAGAAAAAGTGTTTCCTCGTCTCCATTCTAAATGGCTTACTCATTTGTAAACTGTGGCCCCTGGTTCTGGACCCCCAACATCGGGAACATGTTTCCTGCCTCTAGCGTGTCCAAGCCCTTAACAATCTTTTACGTTTCAATGAGATTCCCTCTCATCCTTCTAAACTCCAGAGTGTACAAGCCCAACTGCTCCATTCTCTCAGCATATGGCATCCTGCCATCTTGGGGATTAACCTTGTAAACCTACGCTGCACTCCCTCAATAGCAAGAATGTCCTTCCTCAAATTAGGGGATCAAAACGGCACACAATACTCCAGGTATGGTCTCACTAGGGCTCTGTACAACTGCAGAAGGACCACTTTGCTCCTATATTTGATGTTATAAAGGCCAACATGCCATTTGCTTTCTTCATTGCCTGCTGTACCTGCATGCTTGCTTTCATAGACTGATGTACAAGGACCCCAAGATCCCATTGTATTTCCCCTTTTCCCAACTTGACACCATTTAGATAGTAATCTGACTTCCTGTTTTTGCTACAAAAGTGGATAACCTCACATTTATCCGCATTAAACTTCATCTGCCATGCATCTGCCCACTTCCCCAACCTGTCCAAGTCACCCTGCATTCTCCTGGCATCCTTCTCACAGTTCACACTGCCACCCAGCTTTGTGTCATCTGCAAATTTGCTAATGTTACTTTCGGCCTGAAACATTGCCTATTTCCTTCGCTCCATAGATGCTGCCTCACCCGTTGAGTTTCTCCGGCATTTTTGTCTACGATTTTCCAGCATCTGCAGTTCCTTCTTAAAACCATGCTCTATTTTCATTGCACCCAATAATGATATTATTACTGTATGATTAACTTTGGCAAGCCCAACTGAGTATGTCTACTTTGGAGTTGTGACTCTTGGATGGTCAGATAGTGAATAATTCCCAAGGGAACTCATCAATGCTGTGATTCAACTAAATGCACAAAGTCTATAACATTGCTTTTTCCCAAAGACATTTTTTATTATTCATTTTCAGGATCTGTTTGCTGATGCACTATCTGCACTATTTGGGTGCTGGCCACAGAAACAGATCCACAAACACATACAGGCATTACAATCGGCCCACACTCTTAAATCTCTACTCCGACAGCAACATTTCTTACTTTAACTGTGATCTTCATAAACTCCGCTCAGATCAGTCCTTACTTCGATCTACCTCTTTTGTGACCCTCGGACTTTCTATTATCGGAGTTTGCTGGCTTTACCTCACACTAAACGTTATTCACTTATTATGTATCTATACACTGTAAATGGCTCGATTGTAATCATGTATTGTCTTTTTGCCGACTGGTTATCACGCAACAAAGGTTTTTCCCTGTATCTCGGTACACGTGACAATAAACTGAACTGATGGCAAGGCCATGGTTTGTTGCCTAACCTAAACTGCCCATGTGAAGGTGGTAGTGAGCAGCCCCCGTGAAACACTGCAGTCCCTCTGATGAAGGCCTCCATTCAGATGTCCGGCAGGAGATCCAGGGCTCACACCTAAAAACACTGAAGGATAAGCAATATATTTTCAAGTCGGGATGATGTATGACTTGAAGGCGAACTACAGGTAGTGTTGTTTCCATGCCCATGTCCGCTTTGTCCTTCCTGATGGTAAAGGTCACAGATTTGGGAGGTGTTGGAATGGCCTGGGTGAAGGGGCATGGGTGAATGAATGCCTTGGATGTTTGGTAGTCTGGTAATCAAGTGTCCGTTTTGCTTATCTTTAGTTTAGCTTTGAGGTACAGTGTGGAACTTTTGGCCCTTTGGCCCACCGAGTTTGTGGCGAAAAGCAATCCCCATGCACTAATTCTATCCTACACTGGGGACAATTTACCAAAGCCAATTAACTTACAAACCTGCACATCTATGGAGTGTGGGAGTAAACTGGAGCTACCGGAGAAAACCCATGCTGTTACGGGGATAGTGTTGAGTTTCTTTAGTTTGTTGGCATCACACTCATTCAGTCAAGTATCACGCTCTTCACTTGTGCCTTGTAAATAGTGGAATGGCTTCAGGGTGTCAAGAGGTTGAGGTTTATTGTTGTCATGTGTACTGAGGTACAGGAAAAAGCTTTGTTTCACACACTACCCAATAAAATCAGATTGTACTGTACATAAATACGTTCAGACCTACGCAAGGACAATAGAGCGAAGGAAATATTCAGAGTGTAGAATATAATTCTCAACATTTTATCGTTATGGTTACTGAGACAAACTCCAATATCCATAACGGGGCAGAGGTGAAACGGACAGTTCCCTAGCATAAGGAAGAACCGTTCAGAAGTCAGACAGCAGAGGGGGAAGAAGCTGTTCCTGAGTCTGGTGGGTTTGTGCTTTCAAGCTCCTGCAACTTCTGTCCGAAAGGAGTAGTGGGGAGAAGAAGGAATGACCGGATGGGAAATGTCATGGTATTGGGCTGCTTCATGAGGAAGTGTGGACTGTAGCTGGAGTGGGACACTAATGGGAAGTCTGTTTAGTTTAGAGATACAGAGCGGAAACAGGCTCTTTGGCCCTCCGAGTCCACACTGACCAGCGATCCCCTCGGATGAACACTATCCTACACACATGGGGGACAATTTACAATTTTACCAAGCCATTTAACTTACAAACCTGTACGTCTTTGGTGTGTGGGAGGAAACCGGAGCTCCGGGAGAAAACCCACGCGGTTACGGGGAGAACGTAAAACTCTACACAGACATCAACCTGGGTCAAGGGCGCTGTACGTCACCAACTACCGCTGTGCTGCCCCTAGCGTTGTTTCTTTCGTCATGATCCGTCCGCAGGACCACCTCCGATCACCTTGTTACGACTTTTACTTTTGCTCTGTGTGATCGACTGCGCTAACTTCACAGCTCTCTGAATTTCCTGCAGTCTGGAGCTGAGCTGCCTTGCAACCCGACAGTAAGCTTTCTCTGCCGCTTTTATAGAAATTTGCCAGAGTTATTGGAGGCAACATGAGGAAGTAGGAGCATTGGTGTGCCTTCTTTTTTATTTATTAATTTTTTTAAAATAAAAAAATGTATTCAACTACTAAATAGGTTTATTGCTCCAATCTTTGATACAATCTTTGTCAAGGATGCATTCAACTCCCCACGGTGCCCAGCGGTCCTGAAAATCCCCAGGGCGCCTGTGGACAGCAGGTACTCCCTCTCTCACACCACCCGAGCGTGGACGTAACCCCGGGAAAGGGCAGGCAGCTGGTTCGGGCAGAGCCCTCGTCCGCCTGGCGCCGTGACGCGCGGATGGCCAGCTTGGCCAGGCCCAGGAGCAACCCAACCAGGAATTCTTCAGCCCTGCCCATTCCCCTACACACTGGGTGTCCAAAGATGAGGATGGTGGGTGAGAAATGCAGCCGGAAGGCAAGGAGCAGCCCCTTTAGATATTGGAGCAGGGGCTGCAACCTGACACACTCCATATACACGTGGTACACAGACTCTTCCAGCCTGCAAAGCTGGCAGGTTGGTGCGCCTTCTTGGCAACCACTTCGGTCCACGGCAGATCGTTGCGTAATATTGACACCAAGATCGTAAAGCCCTCAACTATCTCCACTGTGGCACCATTGATGCTGATGGGGACATGTACTCCAACATGCAGCTTTCTGAAGTTGATAACTAGCTCCTTTGAATTGCTGGCATTGTGAGAGAGGTTGTTGTCCTATCACCGAGTTACAAAGTTCTCACTCTCCTTCTATCTCCTACTGTTCCCAGTGAGTCACTTGCTGCAAGCCACCCGGTGTCTGACTTGTTTTCGTAGGCACAATATTTATGCGATTTATTCAGTTGTGATTCTGTTGAATGGAGAGTGCCTAATGCCCATGTTGGGGTGCTCGACAATATCATGGTAGACAGCACTGAAGCCACCCGCCTCTCACCCACGTGCTGGTCTCAGAAGTGAATCTGCAATCATTCATTCCAATCGCTCCACTCTTTTAAACCTCTATTCCAACAGTAGCATTTCTTACTCTAACTGTGCTCTCCTTTGTCTCTGACTCCCGGGACCTAAAGACCTACGGGAATGATTATTGGTGCCATGAGGCCTACTTTGACTATCGATACCTCCCAGAGCTCCCAGACCCCACTATCGCCCGCCCCCTCTCCCTATACACGATTACAATCGAGTTATTCACCGTGTACAGATGTATGATAAAATAAATAACGTGAATAACGTTCAGTGCAAGATAAAGGCAGTAAGGTCTGATCAAAGATAGACCGAGGGTCTCCAATGAGGTAGATAGTACTTTCTTCAGCTGAGAAGATTTAGCATGTCCATGAGGATTCTTTCAAACTTTCAGAAGTTGCACTACTGAAAATATTCTGACAGTATGTATCCCAGCCTAGTATGGCAACCACTTTGCTCTTGAACACATGAGGTTGCAGAGAGCAGTGAACACAAACAGTCATTCACAGTCTTATCATTTCATTCCATCTATTCCATCTTCATGATACTTTGCAGCAGGAATACTGGCAGTATTGCCAAGGACACGTGCCAGTCCCTTTTCTATGGAGAGAAGGCAGGTACAGGATATTGAGTTGGATGATCAGCCATGACCATATTGAATGGCGGTGCAGGCTCGAAGGGCCGAATGACCTACTCCTGCACCTAATTTCTATGTTTCTATGTTTCTCTCATCTACCTTCTGGGAGAGGATACAGGAGCTTGAATGCTTGGACATCCAGGCATTCTTCCCCATTGCTACATAACTCCTGAATCAATCTCATCTTTCACACCCCATTCCCGCAAGTGCCATCTTATACTCTTCACCATTAACTGTACATCATTGGATTCCGCATAAACCTCATGCCTTTGGGCATTTTGCTTGGTAATATTCACAGTTACGCTAACCCTCATTAACATTTCCAGAATGTTATCGAGGGATGACCGATAGAGATGCTGCCTCACAGCTCCAGAGACCTGGGTTTGAACCTGACCTTGGGTGCTGTCTGAGCGGAGTTTGCATGTTCACCCTGTTTACTACGGGGAGCTTCGTTTCCTCCCACATCTCAAAGACATGTGGGTTTCCAGATTAATTGGCCTCTGTAAATTGCCGCTAGCGTGTAGGGAGTGAATGAGAAAGTGTGAATGGGTGATCAATGGTCGGCATGGACTCGATGGGCCAAAGGGCCTGTTTCCATACCATATCTGTAAATCTAAACTCTTCCAGTGACATTCTCAGGAACTGAATGTTGAAGTGCTTTTAGAGGTGCATTATAAATGAGAATATACTAGATTTGTCGAATCATAGAAAATGTAAATCTTAGGAATTTCCCCATTGTATCCATATCCATCTATAAAGAGCGACGCAGATTAATTCCTCCTCTCAGTACTAGGGGTTTCATCTTGCAAATCACATCTCTTGACACTCACATCAAGTACTTGTTAATTGTGATGAGTGTCTCTGCTTATACTTGCTTTTCGGACATTGAGTTCCAGACCTCTACCACTCTCTTGGTGAAAACAATTTCCTTGACTCCTCTCAAATCCACTGTTCGTTAGTTTAAATCTATGCCACCTGGTTTATGATCCCATTGCCAAGGGAAATAGGACTATCCTATTCGCCTTAGAATTTCATCATTTTATGAATCTCGATCTCTCCACAGCCTCCTCTCATTCAAAGCATAAATCACAACCTTTGCAATCTTTCCTCACAGCTCAAATATTCCAAACCTGGCAACGTTCTTGTAAATCTTCTCCACACTCTCCCTAATCTAGTAACATCTGTCCCATAATGTGGTTATAAAAACTGTAGACAGTGCTGAAATTTTGAATCACAACTGATTTAGTGTTGTGTACGGTTCTGGAATAATGTCCCCAGTTTTATATTCTGTGCCTTGGCTAATGAGAAAAGCATCCCTTTTGCATTTTTGATGATCTCGTCAAATGGTTTTTGAAGACAAGTTGATTTATTGTCTTTAAGAATCTGTGAACAACAACAAGGCTCCTCTGTTGATCCATATTTCTCGATATCTTTCCATTTATCCCCCTTATGCATGTCCTCATGCTCTGGATTAAATTGCATTTGCTACTTTTGTACCAAACAATCCCGGCCATCCATGTTGTACGTTCTAAAGCCACCCTTCTCACCATAAACCCACGTTTTTTCTGTGCTCCCTCCATTTATGTATAAGTAATTAATATATACTAAAAACTCAAAGAAGGACATATGCAGTGATTTGTAATGTGCAATTTGATTAGTGGGGAGAGAGAACCATACCCCAGCTTGCTTACATCTACACTTCAGCTGGTGCCAGAACAGCAATCTTGCCCTTAATGTTAGCAAGAACAAGGAACTGACCCTTATTACCCTTGCTTTCCCTCTCTCTCCATCCCTCCCACACGCTCGTTCTCTAACTAGTTTCACTGGCTTACAGATTAATTTCAGTTTGTATGCCTCCTTAGCACCTTCCCCTCAGCCAACAATGAACCATTCTACGTTTCCTTGATCAGCGTCTGCTTTGATCTGTCATTTTCACACCTTTCCCTTCCATATCTCTTGTTTCCCTTTTGCTTGACTCAGTCTGAAGAAGGGTCTCGACCCGGAATGTCACCCATTCCTTCCCTCCAGAGATGCTGCCTGTCCCGCTGAGTTACTCCAGGCCAGGAAGCGAGCGGGTAAGATCATCTCTGACCTCTCTCACCCTGGCCACAAACTCTTTGAATCACTTCCCTCTGGAAGGCGACTCCAGACTGTCAAAGCTGCCACAGCCAGACATAAAAACAGCTTTTATCCACGAGTGGTAGCTCTACTCAATAACCAAAAACCTGTAGCCTCCTTTTGCCCTGGTATTTTATTTAATTCACATGTTTAATCAATAATGTTTCATTATTACAGTTTAATGTTTTATGTGTCATTCCTAACTGTCACTATGTCATGTTGTCACTTGCGGGCGGAGCATCAAGGCAAATTCCTTGTATGTGAATACCTGACCAATAAACTTATTCATTCATTTTGTGTCTAACAAGTAGCTGATTGTTGACTTGGGAAAGCTGAGGATCCACGAAGCTGTCTTCATTGGCGGGATTGCTGCAGAGACAGTCGACAGCTTCTGGGAGTGCACATCTGTGAAAACCTGTTCTGGCCCTGCACGGTGACCTAACCACAAAGGAAACTCATCAACACCTCAACATCTTCAAACGTTCGCATTAGATTACAGATACAGTGTGGAAGCAGGCTCCTCGGCCCATCCGTGCTGACCAGTGATCATCCGTACACTAATTCTATCCTGCACACTAAGGACAATTTACAGTAGCCAATTAACCTGCAAACCTGCACATCTTTGGAATGTGGGAAGAAACCGGAGCTCCTGGAGAAAACCCACGTGGACACAGGGAGAATATATAAACTCTGTACAGACAGCGGCCGTAGTCTGGATGGAAGCTGGGTCTCTGATGCTGTTAGGCAGCAACTCCTCCGCTGAGATACTGTGCCACCTATGTTGCCCAATGCTCTATCAAACCTCTACAGGTGTATGATAGAGAGAATTCCAATTGGTTGCCTTCTGGCTTGGTTCAATAACTCGAATGCCCAAGGATGGAGGAGGCTGCAGAAAGTGGTGAACAAGTGCCTGGATCATCAATGTTAATGACCTCCCCACAATCAAAGGGATCTACAAGAAGCGTTGCTGCAAGAAGGCAGCTAATAGGATCAAGGACCGTAATGGCCCTGTCTCACTGTGCGAGTTGACCCACGAGGTACCCCGAGTGACAGACTCGTGGCTGTGCATGAGACTGCAAGTTTATGATCAAGTGTGTAACCGAGTTCCCACGGGTATGTCATTGCTGCGATGTTCCTAGTTCCTCTCCCGAGTTAGCAAGTTCCTCTCCCGTTACTCTTGAGCCAACCGTGAATGAAGGTATGTTTTAATAAAGCAACAATGTTAAAATACATCTCCATCCTGTGGTTTTGAGTTATTTCAGCGCGGCGGCATCTATTGATATGACCTACAATGGGAAAATGCGCATCCTCCAGTAACCAAGCATTTCTTGTTGTTTTATGTTTTTAAATACTTTTTTGCAATGGATCTCTATTTTAAATAATTTTAAAAAAGGAAGCAGCCCGGGTGACTGACATTGAGCGGCCGCCGGGACCCGACAGCAGACACACACACACACACACACACACACACACACACACACACACACACACACACACACACACACACACACACACACACACACACACACACACACACACACACACACACAGAGATACACACAGACAGCAGGACTGGCCGCCACTTCAGAGGAAGGAAGCAGCTCGGGTGACTTTGAGCGGCCGCCGGGACCCAACAGCACACACACACACAGATACACACAGATAGACAGAGAGGGAGAGAGAGAGAGACACACACACACACACACACACACACACACACACACAGATACACACAGACAGACAGAGACACACACACACACACAGAGATACACACAGACAGCAGGACTGGCCGCCACTTCAGAGGAAGGAAGCAGCTCGGGTGACTGACATTGAGCGGCCGCCGGGACCCGACAAGGCTCTTGGGTGCTGGGATCATTCTCTGCGGGATGGTTAGCGCGGGAGACATGTGTAGGAGAGGAGTGCTGACTGCAGGCAGACACTTTGGTAGTGATTGCCCACCAGCCTCAAAAGCCGCTGTGTTTCCCTGTCCCTATGATAGCAGGGGGCATTCAAGCAGCACAATAGCCCCCTCCCCCTCCACGCCAACACAAAGGGCAACGATACCAAGGCTTTAGGGGCAGAAACGGAAGGCAGACGCAACAAGCTGGCGTAACGCGGGCCAGGTAACATCTCTGGAGAAGGTGACGTTTTGGATAAGGGCTCGTCTTCTGAAGAAGGATCTCGACCCGAAAAGTCACCTATTCCTTCTCTCCAGAGTTGCTGCCTGACCCGCTGAGTTACTCCAGCTTTTTCGTTGAATGGGTGACGTTTCGGGTCGAGACCCTTCTTCGGACTGAAAATAAAACTTGCCTCGCTTGAAGCAGCTTGTAAATTAAAACATAAAATCAAAAATATTAAAGGTCGACTCATTTATGTGCTGTATTCATTCACCTGGCCTATTGCTGTCCTCCCTCGTCCACCGTGAGCACTGGACAACTCACCGGATGGAAACCTCCGCTGCATCCCGGGCGGAGGGCGATGATCACTGGACTGACCGGCAAGTAGAGGCGGCGGGTCGGCCAAGCCGGGCTCCCCGCCACCGGGATAGACACCAACTACTGGACTAAGCTCAGCGGGATCTCTGGAGAAGTCTGAAGTAAGGTCTCGACCCGAAATCTCACCATCCCATCTCTCCAGAGATGCTGCCTGTCCCTCGGAGTTACTCCAGCATTGTGTGTGTCTATCTCCGGTGTGAACCAGCATCTGCAGTTCCTTCCCAATCCCACACTCTCGGCCCCGGGGGGGTGGATGGAGCATCACACGTGGACACATCCCACCCACCACCCCAGACTTGCCCCTTCGGCAGGTCTTTAAGCCGTTCATTGAGACAGAGTGAAGCCACGGGGCAGGCGCCTCAGTAATAAAGGACAAGTGGCAGAAAGGCCGAAGATAGACACAAAATGCTGGAGTAACTCGGCGGGACAGGCTGCATCTCTGGAGCGAAGGAATGGGTGGCATTTCGGGTAAGTCTGAAGAAGGGTCTCGACTCTATTCCTTCTCTCCAGAGATGCTGCCTGGTCCGCTGAGTTACTCCAGCATTTTGTGTCTATCTTTGGTTCAGTCTTTACTCGAGCAAAAGAACAGATTATTAAAGTTCCCACGGTAGACTCACGAGACACTAAGATAAACGCACGGGGCCACTACGTTATTACAACGAGTTTAAATGTTTCCATTTTAACTTGAACAGTTAATTTGACTCGTGGAAAAAATCAAACATGTTTGATTTTTTTCACGAGTTAACAAGTTTCCCGAGTACCTGCCGTTAGCGCCACGAGTCGATAAGTTGCTCGTGCGAGTTCCGACGTTCCCGCTACGTGATCACCACGAGTGAAAACTCGGGGTCACTCGTGGGCCAACTCGCACAGTGAGACAGGGGTTTAAGCACAACCCTACCTCAGCAGTGGACCACTATGGACGTTGTCTAGGTTACCATGCATTATTGCACTCATTTACCTGGTATCACTGATCATTTATTGTATTATTGTGAATTGCATATTGATTTGTTGTGTTGTTTCGTTGATGTGCTGTAAAACTGCAGCATGTAACCATTTCATAGTTCCGTTTCTGGTACCTCTGACGATTAAGCAATCTCTTGACTCTTGATCCCTTTGTTGCAAATTTTGAAATACCTGTAAACTCACTGAAAGTCTGCTTCCATCACCAAGATGGAGCGAACTGTCGACACAAGAGATCATTGATGCTGGAATCTTGCGGAAAAAACAAAGTGGTGGAGAAACTCAGCAGGTCAAAGTTCTTCAGTTCCCGGAGCATTCTATAATTTTGCTTTGTATTTTTCCAATCAGCTGCATTTGTCTCAAACCCTTTGCAGTTTAAAGGGGGTGCAACAGTAATAGGAGATGGAATTACACTGAACTCCTCACGCTGCCTCGGCAAGGCCAGCAGCATAATCAAGGACGGGTCATGCCCTGGATACTCCCTCTTCTCCCCTCTCCCAGCAGGAAAAAGGTATAGAAGTACGAAAATGCAAACCTCCAGATGCAGAGACAGTTTCTTCCCAGCTGTTATCAGGCAACTGAACCATCCTACCTCAACCAGAGAGCAGTGCTGAACTACCATCTACTCATTGATGACCCTCGGACTATCCTTGATCGGATTTTGCTGGCTTTACCTTGCACTAAATGTTATTCCCTTATCATGTATCTATAAAATGTAAATGGATTGATTGGTATCATGTATTGTCTTTCCGCTGACTGGAGAGCACGCAACAAAAGCTTTTCACTGTAGCTCAGTACACATGACAATAAACTAAACTGAACTTCCTGAAACTACCCAAATAACAGATTGAAAGAAACTCCATGCAAAAGTCATTCTGACTTTTCTCTCACCATCCTGCTGAGGTATTTCAGATGGAGACCTGAGAATTGGAGGATGGTGTTGATGGCACGGAACTCGCTGTCAAAACATGGGAGGGGGGGACACAGTTTCTTGGCGGCTGCGCGCGCGCATGTGCACACATGCGAGGCTTGAGCCGTGGGCCCTGTCTAGTATCTTTGCTGTGGCCGGTAACATCGGGAGCTGAACTGGTTGGTGACTGACTCCGAGCTCCAGTAACAGCAGATTCGTCCGCCCCGAATCGTGGGGCTTGAATCGGCCCATTCACGGGGCCTTTCATCTCCGGTGGGGGCTTCAACATCGGGAGCCTCGACCGCCTCGATGCAGCAATTTGACCGCGGGGCAATGGAAGATCTCGGCCGCGCCGGCCTGGTCGATGAAAAGCCCCGCGAACGGGCCAATTCAAGCTCCACTCCCGGATCTTTGCTCCACGGATGTCTCCCTCCTCCAATCACCGCGCTCTATCCTCAGTCCCACGCCCCTACTTCCGCCTCTGACCAACACCTCCCTCCTCCAATCATCGCGCTGAATCATCATGTTCCACCCCCCCATTGCCTGCTGATCGACGTCCCTCTCGTCCAATCGGTGCCCTCGATCAACAGTCCCATCCCCACCGTCTCGCGGAAAGCAGAGATTTCGCCTGATTACAAAAAATAGGGGAATTGTCCCCCACCTCTCAAAACAGGGGGGGACGTGTCCCCCTTGGCTCGCCCAGGATTTTGGCCCCTGGACTGGGGTGGACGCGGGGTATTTCTGTTCAGTCTAACCGCTCTCGTATGAATTACACCCGGACTAACTCACATTCCACGTTGCGTCCCTCCAGTTCCCATGAATAAAGCCAACATCTTCCCCACACAAAGCGCGTTGTATTCTCTCTGTCAGACACATGGAGCTCTCTCCCAACGGGATGCAGTGAGTGGGGAGCTGGGGAATTTTAGAAAGGCCAAGACTTCCAGAGTATCAATCTGCAGAGGGAAAATTTAAAATCTACTTTCATTTGTGTGACGACTCCAATTACTGGAAATAACATTCGGTCAAACAGTATTTGTGGAAGGAATGAAGAGTATGTGGAGAACGAGTATGACTGTCCTCTCATGGAAGACGCCTGTGCCCCGTGACATTGTTTAACGTGGGGAGACTGGAGCACAGACAGCCACCCCATGGTCCTTGACAGATCTGGGTCAGGATCCAGTGGCATGGAATCCAAAACGACTAGGGACCCTTTCCTGCTGCAGCCTTCATCCACCTACCCAGCTATTATGATGCTCCACCAAAATCAGCCATCATCCTCCGCCTGTTCCACTGTTGAGGTCTTGGTTGGATTGCTCTTTGTCAGAGACCTCCCCCTCGAACCTTACCGCCATGGGTGACCCTACCAGGAGCATAGCTCCAGAAGGCATCGCTCTCAGGATCTCAGGACCACACAAGCTTCTCCACCACGACAAGGTGACAATCCACGCAAAAGAGGGAATTAATAGGCGACATTTCGCCGACACGAATCTGTGTGTCTCCATGTAGCAACGCCTCTCTTCATGACCTAATGCCACCCAGACTGTTCGACACCGGACCGGTGTTTTGACAGGGACACATTGACTGCTGCAGAATGCAATATAATTAATAGAAAATCTCATCGGCCCCAGTTAACCTTTAACAAATTATAATGAATCAGATCTCATGGTCACTGCTCCCTCTGTGAGGCGGTGAGCGGCTCTTAAAAGAGCCTTTGTTTCGTGTTCGAATAAAGGGGGTAGTTATTTAGCCACCCAGCCCGTAGAGAGTGCAGCCCTGGCGTTTCAGCGCGTACACCACATCCACGGCAGTGACCGTCTTGCGCTCGGCGTCCCTGATCACATTCTCCAGGAAAACCTTCAGCACCCCACAGGGTCTTCTTGTAGATCAGACCCGAGATACGCTTGACCCCATCACATCGAGCCAGGCGGCGGATAGCTGGCTTGGTAATGCCCTGGATGTTATCGTGAAGCACTTTGTGGTGCCGCTTCGCTCCGCCGTTGCCTAATCCTTTGCCTCCTTCCCCTCACCCAGACATGATGCTGCTTTACTCGAGTCGCTGCTCGGCTCCTCTAGTATCCTTGGTGACAAGCTAACTGTTGCTGTCTCCTTTTGGAGTGGAGTGGTGGCGACCTTTTCCTTGCCGTGTCCCCGTTGTAGTTGGGGTCTAGCATTGTGGAGCTGGCGGCCTCCAACCGGAATCGACCGGGGGCTCCAATCGTCGAGCCTGCGTTCTCACCATCACGGCGCTGGCCAACTTCGGTGCTGTGGTGGCGCTGCCGTTGTGTCCCGATTTCGGAGCTTCGGCCGCGGGCTCTGTGGACGGTAAAATCGGGAGCTCGCGGGTCCCTGGTGGGAGACCGATTTTCGGAGCTCCCGCAACGGCAACTTCTCCCGCCCAAATCGAGGGGTTTGAATCGGCCCGGAGCAGGGCCTTACTTCGCCCGGCACGGCTTAAACGGTCATGGGACTTACCATCGCCCGCCGGGGGCTTTACCATCGGGAGCCCCGGTCGCCTCGACGTTGCAGTTTGGCTGCCTGACCGCGGGAGAAGAACAAAGGACAGGGAAGAGATAAGACGTTTGCCATCCATCACAGTGAGGAGGTGTTTGGAGATTCACAGTGATGGATGTTTATGTGGAATTGTGTTCATTGTGTTTTGGTCTTTTCTTTGGTCTTATGTCTGCAAAAATGAAATTTTGTTCAAAACTTGCATGTTTGAATGACAATAAAGGGCAATTGAATGGAATTGAATTGAATTGAATTGAATTGAATTGAATTGATACGCAACAGCGCGACCTGCCATGGAGATGCAGAGAGAGAGGTGAGCAGGCATGGAACTCGCTGTCAAAACACGGGGGGGGGGTGGAACAATTTCTTGGCGGCCGCGCATGCGCACACACACAAGGCTTCAGCTGTGGGCCCTGACTAGTATCTCTGCTGTGGACGCTAACATCGGGAGCTGACCTGGTTGGTGACCGACTCCGAACTCCAGCAACAGCAGGTTTGTCCGCCCCGGATCGTGGGGCTTGAATCGGCCCGTTCACGGGGCCTTTCATCCCCAGTGGGGGTTTCAACATTGGGAGCCTTGATCGCTTCAACGCAGCAATTTGACCGCGGGGCGATGAAAGATCCCGGCTGTGCCGGGCCGGGCGATGAAAAGCCGCGAACGAGCCAATTCAAGCTCCGCTCTATGATCTTTGCTCCACCGGAACGTCTCCGTCCTCCAATCACCGCGCTCTATCCTCAGTCTCACGCCTCTGACCGACACCTCCCTCCACCAATCATCACGCTGAATTATGATGGCCCCCCCCCCCCCCCATTGCCTGCTGACCGACGTCTCTCTTGTCCAATCGGTGCCCTTGATCATCAGTCCCACCCCCACTGTCTCACGGAAAGTGGAGATTTCATCGAGTTTTAAAAACCGGATTACAAAAAATGTGGGGGATCATCCCCCACCTCTCAAAACAGAGGGGACCTGTCCCCCCGACCCTCCCCCAAGATTTCCGCCCCGGATGTAAAATCATAACATAATACATAACATAACACAACACAATCGGAAGTGGCGGCGCTGCCTGGCAGCTGCGGCTCGCCTGCAGTCCGTCTGTTTTTTCTATTCTTTTTATGTCTTCTTGTGTCTGTTTTAGTTAAAATTTTGGTTTATTAGGTTGTGTATGTGTGGGGGAGGCAGGGGGGGTGGGTGGGAGAAACAGGGTTTTAGTCTCTCCTTTCGGGGGTGCGACTTTTCTTGTAGTGTCCCCCGTCACTGTCTCCGTCTGTGCTGAGGCCCTAATGGTGGAGCTGGCGGCCTCGGAGCTGAGGCGGCGTTCCAGCATTCCAGCGGCGACCCGGCTTCAGAGCTGTGGTGCTCCAGCATTCCAGCGGCGACCCGGCGTCAGAGCTGCGGTGCTCCAGCAGCTTTCCAGCGGTGGCATTCCAGCGGCGACCCGGCTTCAGAGCTGCGGTGCTCCAGTGCCGTTCCAGCGGTGGCGTTCCAGCGGCGACCCGGCTTCAGAGCTGTGGCGGTGTTCCAGCATACCGGCGACGGCGGTGGCGGCAGCCTGGCTTCGGAGGCTCGGCCGCGGGCCTAGTGGACGACAACATCGGAGGCCTGGATCGCCTCAGCGCAGAGGGAGAACAAGGAGGGAAGAAGACAAAGACTTTAAGACTTTTGCCTTCCACCACAGTGAGGAGGTGCCTGGTGAACTCACTGTGGTGGATATTAAATATGTGTTTATTGTGTGTTTTGTTTTTTATTATATGTTATGACTGCAAGGCAACGAAATTTCGTTCAGACCGAAAGGTCTGAATGACAATAAAGGATACTTTACTTTACTAATGATGAGATGGTTCACTTGAAAGTGCAGATTGATTATCTCCACCAGGCAATTAATTTCAAATCTCTGCGGTATATCTGTGATGTTCCTATTCTTTGAATCATCACCCCCAGGAACAGCTTCCCTCTATTCCCCCATCTAAACTCACCATAATCTTGTCCATCTCCAATAAATGTCAACTTTAGGTAGACACAAAATGCTGGAGTAAGGAATGGGTGACATTTTGGGTTGAGACCTTCTTCAGGCTGACATCAGGGTGGAGGGAGAAGGATAGATAAGGAAGTGTAAGGCGTGAAAACAAGGCAAAAGGAATGGAGATCAAGGAAAATGTAGGATAGATCATTGTTAGCTGGGAGAAGGTAACACCAAAGCAAACAGAGATAAAATGTAACCGGAGAAAATAAGACTGATCGGACAACTGGGAAGGGGGATGGATGAAGAGAATGGGGAAACGAAGGGTTACTTGAAGTTAGAGAAATCAATGTTCATAACGCTAGGTTGTAAGCTGCTCAAACGAAATATGAGCTGCAGTTCCTCCAATTTGCGCTGGGCCTCATTCTGACAATGGAGGAGGCCCAGGGACAGAAAGGTCAATGCGGGAATGGGAGGGGAAGTTAAAGTGTCCAGCAACCAGGACATCAGGGAGGTTCAGGCAGACTGAGCGGAGGTGTTTTGCGAAACGATCGCTGAGCCTGCACTTGGTCTTGCCAATATACACGAGTGCACACCTGGAACAGGGGACACAGAAGATGAGGTTGGAGGAAGTGCAAGTGAATCTCTGCCTTATCTGAAAAGACTGTTGGGGTCCTTGGACAGAGTCGAGGGGGGAGGTATAGAGACGCGTGTTGTTAATGTCTTAACCTTCTTTGCTCCCTGGTAAACATTTCCAGCTTTTCCAATCTAATCTTTTTTGGGAAGTTATTTGAGTCATTAAGAAGTCAATAGACAATAGGTGCAGGAGTAGGCCATTCGGCCCTTCGAGCCAGCACCGCCATTCAATGTGATCATGGCTGATCATCCCCAATCAGTGCCCCGTTCCTGCCTTCTCCCCATATCCCCTGACTCCGCTATTTCCGCTAATTCAAATGGTATGTTGGCTTTATTAATCGAAGCACAGAAATAAAGATGATGTACTAATGTTATACATGACCTTAGATAGACACAAAATGTTGGAGTAACTCAGCGGGACAGGCATCATCTCTGGAGAGAAGGAATGGGTGACGTTTCGGGTCGAGACCCTTCTTCAGACTTGAAGGGCAGTTTTAGACAGAGTGTAGTGATGATCCTCACTCGGGATCACCTTGACAATAAGAACACCAATGTCGGGATGCAAGTTATTGACTGTAGCTCAACCTTCCACACCATCGTACCAAATAAGCTCATCCCGAATCATGTGCACTTTGGTATTGCAACCTCCGTGTGTAAAGTGCTTCTGGACTTTCTGACTAGCAGACCTCAGTTGGTTGAGGATTGGTCATAACATCTCCTCCACCTGACCCTCAATACTGGTGCCTCTCAGGGTTGTGTGCTCTGTCCCTCACGCCTGCTCCCTGTCCACTCATGAAGGGCAACCAAGTAAAATGCCAACTCAATCTTTAAGTCCGCTGATGATAATACTGTTGTCGGCCTGATTAACGACGACATTGAGATAAGTACTGGAAAGAAATTGAGAAACTTGTCTCACAACGTCAGGCCAACAACAGCACGAGGGCTTAGTTCAGGGCTGATGTACCTGGGAGGCCCAGTGTGACAAATGAAGCTCTTCTGTGTTGTAGTTCCATCTGGGTTTGATCCTAGCCTCCAGCATTATCAGTGTGGAGTTCACATATTATCACAGTGAATATTCGTCTTTGTCTATTATTATCTTGTGTACTGGGATACAGTGAAAAACTTTTATTTGTTTAGTTTTAGAGATACAACGCGGAAACAGGCCCTTCGGCCCACCGAGTCTGCAGCGACCAGCGAACCCCGCACACTGACACTATCCTACACACACTTGGGTAAGGGTTCCCAACCTGGGGTAAATTTACCCCTACCCAGGGGTTAAATTGTCAGTCTGATCAATCTGATGAAGGGTTTCGGCCCGAAACATTGCCTATTTCCTTCGCTCCATAGATGCTGTCTCACCCGCTGAGTTTCTCCAGCATTTTTGTCTACCTTCGATTTTCCATCATCTGCAGTTCCTTCTTAAACAGGGGTAAATTTGTTGATTCTGGATTTGTACTTTTTTTTTCAATTATAATTTTTTTTTAAAAATCGAAGTTGAGAAGAAAATTTGAAGTAGGCCTATTTTGTGAAAAAAAACCTTTCTTCCTTTCTACCGCTTTGGACTTACTGATCTGTATTTTATACCTTAATTACTGTGTTGCCAATGTAGTCGTCTAATTCAGAGGAGATTAACTAGGAAAAACGAAATATAGAACAAGTTATCCATATGCAAAAATTATATCTATTTCTTGCATATTTATTTAACTGATTAATATGTTCTATAATAGCCTGCCTACCCCAAGCCCTCTGTGTTTCCGAGTATTCGGTATATTTCGATGTATTTCGGTGTTAAGAAATGCCGATCAGTCATTTTCCCTATTTGTCTGCGGCGGGGTATGTGCTACCTTGTGCCTTCATTAGAAATATTTATTTAGTTTAGAGGGAGAAATGTTGTTTCCACATCAAGCTAACCTTCATTGTTGCATTTCTCTGTGACAATGTATTTCACCTCCCTGCCCAGCTCCCGAGCAGTTACCATAGTTACCATAGTTCCTGTCAGACTCTCGAAAGTTGAATGTTGTCGTTCGTGTGAAAAACGTTGTAACTCACATTCCGTTTTTCCCCCCGCAGATTATCGTGTAATCCATCATGTCCTTTTATTGCAGATGGTGTTCAGAAATCACAATGTATTTTTTGTTCCAAAGTGCTGGGTAATGGGTTCTAGGAAGCCTTCTATTCTGAAAGCTCACTTTACTTCTAGCCATCCAACGCTCGCAGATGACGAGCGGAAATCTTTTCTTGACCCAAACGTGCTCGATTTCATGCAGCTGGAGCGTTGCCCAGTCTAGGATTCGCGCCCAAAAACAAACCTGTTTTAGAAGCATCTTATCGTATCGCTCCGAGGATAGCGAAAGATAAGAAACCCCGTACAATTGGGGAAGAACTTGTGAAACCGTGTGCCATGGATATGGTTGAACTCGTTTGTGGAAAGGAAGAGAGGATGAAAGCAGAAAATTTCATTTGCGAACTGCACGATACACTCTCGTATTGGTGAGATGTCACAGGGCATTCTAAGTCAGATCGTGTCCGAAATTCGGGCTAGTCCGGCAAGAATCAGTCTCCAGTTGGATGAGACAACTCACGTGTTGAACTGTGCCCAATTGCTGGTCTTTTGACGTTACGTGCGTGCTGGTCAGTTGAATGAAGAGTTCTTGATGTGCGAAGATTTGGAGGAGACAACAAAAGCGGTGGACATTCTGGCCAAAATGGATAATTTCCTGGAACGGAATAATCTTTCATGGAATGAAGTGGGCTTGCTATGCACAGATGTGGCTCCTGCCATGATCGGTGCCATGTCTGGGTTTACAACACTTGTGAAAGAAAGAGCACCGCACATTGTGTCCTTCATCGACATGCACTGGCAAGCAAAACCCTTCTGGATTACTAGAAATTTGTTTTGAAGTGTGTCACTGAATCTGTGAATTTTTTTCAGAGCACGAGCTCTCAATCATCACCTTTTTAAATTGTTCTGTGAGCAGGTGGGATCAGAACACACCGTTCTCATCTACCACACTGAGGTGCGATGGCTCTCGAGAGGCCTCGTTTTATCTCGGGTTTTCGAATTGCGGACTGAAATGGTAAATTTTCTTCGAGAAAGGAAATCCCCTTTGAGTGAACATTTTTGCGATAAGAAATTTATTAGACTGTTAGCTTACTTGACAGATATTTTTTTTCTCATTTAAATCAGCTCCACGTTCAAATGCAAGGAAGGAGTGTTACCGTCATTGATGCATGGGATAAAGTGCGGGGCTTTCAGGCGAAATTGGATCTGTGGAGCCAGAGGGTTCAGAGCGGCAATCACGCAAATTTTCCCAAATTTGATGATTGGAAGGTGAACGAAAGCGGTGACAATATTCCTGAATTCAATGTTGAAATTTGTCAGCACCTGGTTGCTTTAAAAATCAACCTTGATGATTATTTTGATGGTACGATGTTTGATAAAGTTACCTCTTGGATAACCCATCCCTACGCGACCACATTGGAAGACGTTAATGATGATGACGTGTAAAGATGAATTGATTGATCTTCAAACTTCAACAACTCTTCGTGACAAATTTAACTCTTGCAATGGAGACTTCTCGAAGTTTTGGTGTGCGTTGACTGAAGGATTTCCTTTGTTGACTAAGCGAGCTTTCAAAGTGATTGTACCGTTTGCAACTACTTATCAGTGTGAGGCAGGGTTCTCGACACTGGTGGCCATCAAAATGAAGCACTGATCCCGAATAGTTCCCAAAGACGACATGAGACTGGCTCTTTCAACAACTGCGCCATGAAGCAAGGACAAAAGTCTCATTGATTGATGTGCTCTCATTGACTGATTATGTTTGGTTCTGGTATACCGGCATCCGTTCATCATTAGTTGTTCATAAATAAGTGAAATAACATTGTTATGTGCTATGATCATTGTTAATTGAACTTAAAATAATAATGTTAATAAACAGTATTTTAAAATTTCCCCTTTTTCGATTGCTTTATTACGGCAGAAGTTGGAACTCAAATTACTGAACAAAACAGGGTGGGGGTAAATTTACTTTAGAAAAGTTGCCTGGGGTAAACGGGACGAAAAAGGTTGGGAACCCCTGCACTCGGGACAATTTACACATACACCAAGCCAATTAACCTACAAATCTGTACGTCTTTGGAGTGTGGGAGGAAACCGAAGATCTCGGAGAAAACCCCACGCGGGTCACGCGGAGAACGTACAAACTCAAAGGTTTCAAAGGTATTTTAGTGTCACGTACCAATTAAGGTACAGTGATATGCAAATTACCATGCAGCCATATGAATAAAAAGCAACAAGACACACAAATACGTAAAAGTTAACAGAAACAGCCACCACAGTGGATTCCCACATTCCTCACTGTGAGGGAAGGCAAAAAGGTCCAATTTCCTTCCTTTTTATTTCTCCCGCAGTCGGGGCAATTGAACAACCCGTCGGGGCAATCAAAGCTCCCGCAGCCGGCAGTCGAAGCTCCCGTGTCGGGGCGGTCGAAACTCCTGCATCGGGGCGATCGAAACTCCCTTGTCGGAGCGGTCGAAACTCTCGCATTGGGGCGGTCGGAGCTCCTGCGGCCTGGAGTTCCCGATGTCGGTCTCTGACCTGAGACCCCGGGCTCCATGATGTTAAGTCCGCAGGATCCCGCGGTTGGAGTTCTCAGAAGTCGGTCTCCAGCAAGAGGCCGCCAACTCCTCGGTTAGGCCGCAGTGCGGACGGAGATACGATATGGAAAAAAAATCGCATCTCCATCGAAGTCAGAAATTCTAAAAGTCTCCCCCCCCCCCCCCCCCACCTCCTATAAAACAAGCTAAAGAACATTAAAAACATACATTCAACATATACTATTAAAACACAAAGAAGGAAGGGACTGTTGGCGAGGCAGCCATTGCTGGCGCCACCCGGTGGTCCGTACAGACAGCACCCGTAGTTGGGATCGAACCCGGGTCTCCAGCGCTGCAAGTGCTGTAAGGCAGCAACTCTACCTCTGTGCCACCGTGCTGCCCACTTCTGCTTCTTTATCTTATACCAAGTATCTGGCGTCGTGCAACAGTCATCGCTCTCCCTAACCCGAACAAGCCAAAGGATGATCCTAAAAGCTACCGGCCCATCTCGCTCCTCTGCATCCCATACAAACTCCTTGAGTGGCTGATCCACGGGTGTATCAATCTACTGCGGACCAGGTAACCCTCCTCACCCAAGACATCGAGGACTGCTTTGAGGCAAATGAGAAGGCAGGAGCTGTTCTTATAGATCTGACAGCACCGGGGACTAACTGCAAAGCTACCTCTGGTGCTGCCAGACAGGTGCATGGTACGCTACATCATGGAGCTGATATCAGACCGCAGCTTTGTGCTTAAGACCAGTGATGGACAGCAGAGTAGGCTACGTAGACTGAAGAATGGCGTCCCACATGGATCCGTCTTGGTTCCGCTGCTTTTCAACATGTACATCCATGACCTCCCAAAAACCATCGATGGAAAATATGGATATGGCCCATCTAGCCATCCTGATCAGACACAAAGAGTGGAGGACAATCGAAAGCTCCTCGAGTCAAGACATGGGGACTTTGGCAGTATACCTACGACAGCGGCGTCTAAAGCTGAGCCAAGGCAAAACAGTGTCAACAGCATTCCATCTAAACAACAAGGAAGCTAAGCGAGAGCTAGCTGTTTTTGTTAACAACAGGCGCTTGGACTTCCAACAAACACCCACTTACCTCGGTGTAAAGCTGGACAGGTGGCTTACATCTCGTCAACACCTGGCTGATCTCCGTGACAAGGTCATGGCATGTAGCGGCCTCATCCGACGCCTGGCAGGAATACGTTGGGGAGCCAGTCCATCAACTCTTTGCACCTCTGCCTTAGCTCTTGTGTATGCGCCAGCTGAGTACTGCGCACCCGTATGGAGTAGAAGTAGCCATACTTGCCTGATCAGCACCTTGCGAACCGTCACTGGGTGCCTTCAACCTACTCCAGTCGAATAGCTCCCTATACTTGCAGGCATTCCGCCTGCAGGGATCCGAAGGTAAGCAGCAACTCTCGCACTATCTTGTCGTGCCATGGACCCAGATCACCTCCTCCATCTGGCTATCAGCAAAGAGCAGAGGCCACCTCGACTGAAAACCCGTCACTCCTTGGCTCCACATGGAAAACAACTCCTAGCATCCATCCAGCCAACTGAGACAAAAGCGCACTGGATAGCCACCAAGTGGTCACAGGAGTGCAAGGCAACCTCATCACCATTACACCGCTACATCTCTTCACCAGATAAAAGTTGTCCAGGGTCTGAGCTCCCCAGAGGAGCATGGGTGAAGCTCAACAGACTTGGTACTGGAGCTGGGCGTTTCAATGCCAGCGTGTGGAGATGGGGGCTCCGCCAGAGCCCAGCCTGTGAATGCGGAGCAGAACAACCAACAGCCAACCATGTCATCTCTGGGTGCCCGCTCCACCACCCACCAAATGGAGCTCAGGGCCTGGCAGACATTGACACGGAGACAACAACCTGGCTGCTCAACACCCGGCTTGAGATCTAACTATTCCTTTGGTTTATGTTTCATTTGCAAGAAGAAGAAGAAGGAGAAGGAGACCCTTCTGTCAATTCCTTCTCATATCCTTATGTTAAACTTTAACTAAAATCCTTCATCCCAAAATCATTCTACAAAATTTCTTGGTCTTTTGCGTCGATCCTACAGAATGGTAGACAGAATTGGATGCCATGTTCATGTTGTGTATTTTTTTTTTAAATCAACAATTTCTACCCTATGACTCTAATTATGAAGTCATTAAATTTGCAAATGATATTTCCTTTTCCAAGCCCATTAGCATGTAGTTGCTAAAAGCGTCTTAATATGGCTTTTAGCTCCAGACTCTGTAATGCTTTACTATTTGGATAACAAATAGAGATGTGGAATATTTTTCCTGCTGCAACATTTTTGAAACACCAGGATTTTAAAATGTATGAGAGTAATATGAGAACAACTTATCTTCATTAACACGGGCATAATGGATGCTCTCTCCTTTGTTGAGCATTTGCTGATAATTATTTGGGGGGGGGGGGGGGCGGGGGAACATGGAAATCTCAGTCAGAAAGCACATTCAGGTACAATCATCCAGGTAGACATCAAATCAGAAGGCAGGTCTTCATTATAGCAGTCACCACCCACTCACGCTCGTGCCTCGGAGTTGTACACTGTTTTGACCTGCAACAGATATAATGACAGCAAAATCACTCTACTGTGCTGCCGCTGAGGCGGAGGGAGAATCACCAACCACGATCGGGGGAAGGTTTGATGCATCTGCAATGTCGGAAATGATGCTCGTGCTGTAGGTGTACACAGCCTTCGAAAACAAGCTGGCCCTATCAGTGCCTCTGATGGAGAGTTGTGAATCTGTGGAATTCTCTGCCACAGAGGGCAGTGGCGGCCAAATCACTGGATGGATTTAAAAGAGAGTTAGATAGAGCTCTAGAGGCTAGTGGAATCAAGGGATATAGGGAAAAGGCAGGCACGGGTTTCTGATTTTGGATGATCAGCCATGACCACAATGAATGGCGGTGCTGGCTCGAAGGGCCGAATGGCCTCTTCCTGCACCTATTTTCTATGTTTCTATGTTTCTATCACAGATTATATTAGCAGAGATTTTATTTTATACCTGCTATTCAAATAAGTTGTATCCCACAAGAAAAAACCCCGATGGTGGCACAACGGTAGAGTTGCTGCCTTACAGGGCCGGAGACCCGGGTTCCATCCCGGAGTCTATCTCAGACGCTGTCTGTATGGAGTTTGTACGTTCTCCCCGTGACAGCGTGCGTTTTCTCTGAGATCTTCAGTTTCCTCCCACACTCCAAAGGCGTACAGGTTTGTAGGTTACTTGCTTTGGTAGACGTGTAATTTGTCCCTATTGTGTGTAGGTTGTGGTAATGTGCGGGGATCTCTGGTTGGTGTGGACTAGGTGGGCCAAAGGGCCTGTTTCCACGCAGTATCTCTAAACTAAACTAAAGTAAACAACTGACAGTTTAATTTTATGTGTTTCAAATGATCAGATACACAGGAAGTTAAAGAATGTCCTTCCCTAACTTTCTAATGACGTAATCTTCCAAATGTACAAATGATTATCAGACTACATGAGATTTACTTAGCGAATGAAATAATTGTGAACCGTCCTCCACAAAGAATAATAAGGTAACTTCATTCTCTTCTCTTTTCCATTAGCAGACACCATATTTGGCATCAGTGAGTGTCGAAACAGGACTGTGTACAGAATAAATATTGTGAAATACATGCAGCGCACATTATGTTTTTCATTCCAATTACTAAATCATGCCACGTTCCCAGATGCCTGTCAGGTTGGGGACGCTGCCTTGATTCTTGAGGTGATCTGGGGTTAGATATAGTTCTTATGGCTAATGGAATCAAGGAATATGGGGGGAAAGCAGGATCGGGATACTGATTTTTGAATGATCAGCCATGATCAGATTGAATGGTGGTGCTGGCTCGAAGGGCCGAATGGCCCACTCCTGCACCTATTTTCTATGTTTCTATGTTTCTGTGATCTCCAGTGGGTTAAATAAGTGACCCTTTGTGGTAAAGTGATCTAGCAATTCACTGATTGCTCTTTGCTAATCCTGCATTCATCCACCTGGACCCGAACTAGCTTGATCTCCAAGTATGGACACAAAAAGCTGGAATAACTCAGCGGGTCAGACAGCATCTCTGGAGAAAAGGAATAAGCGATGTTTCGGGTGGAGACCCTTCTTCAGACTTGACCCAAAACGTCACCTATTCTTTTTCCCCAGAGATGCTGTCTGACCCGCTCAGTTACTCCAGCTTTCTGTGTCTATCTTCGGTTTAAACCAGCATCTGCAGTTCCCTCCTACACTTTGATCTCCAATCCTTCTCTATCTTCCGTCTGTGAGAATTCTCAAACCACCTGTCCTGGCTATTGCAACCCTGGCAGGAGGCCCACAGGAGCCGTTGGAAGAGGAGGAGGGGGAGGAGCGACACCCGACCGGTAAGCTTCAAAATCCAGCGCGGGGCTTGTTTTTTACCCAAATCCATAACATTCCATTTGGAGAAGTGGGTTTTTTTGAGGAAGCCGCTGATTGGTGGAAGAGGACCCGAGGAAGCAGCTGATTGGGTGCAACCCCGGGTTTACAATTTTACATTTCTGCCTTCTGGGAGTGAGGGATTCTGGGAGTTAGGGATTCTTGGGAGTTAGGGATTCTGGGAGTTAGGGACTCTGGGATTTAGGGATTCTGGGAGTTAAGGATTCAGTATTTAGTAGTAAAGTTTAAAGGATAAGTTTTTGTGTTTTTTTTAATATTTAATACAGAGTAATTTGGGAGTAAGGTATGGCAGTAGAGATTGGCCCCGTGGTTTGTTCAGCCTGCAACATGTGGGAGATCAGGGAGATGGTCGGTGTCCCTGGTGACTACGTTTGCAGGAAGTGTGTCCAGCTGCAGCTCCTGGCAGACCGCATTGAACGATTGGAACTGCGGCTGGATTCATACTGGAGCATCCACGATGCGGAGAAAGTCGTGGATAGCACGTACAGTGAGTTGGTCACACCGCAGGCAAAAGGTAAGAGGACAAAAAGGGAAACGGGTGGCCAATAGCCAGCAAAGCAGTAGGCAGGTAGTGCAGGAGTCCCCCTGCGGTCATCTCCCTCCTAAACAGGTATACCATTTTGGATACTGTGAGGGAGATGGCTCATCAGGGGAATGCAGCAGCAGCCAAGTTCATGGCATCCATGGGTGGCTCTGCAGCACATGAGGGGGGAAAAAAGAGGGGAAGGGCAATAGTAATAAGGGATTCAATTGTCAGGGGAATAGATAGGCGTTTTCTGCGGCCGCAAACGAGACTCCAGGATGGTATGTTGCCTCCCTGGTGCAAAGGTCAGGGATGTCACTGAACGGCTGCAGAACATTCTGGAGGGGAGGGTGAACAGCCAGTTGTCGTGGTACATGTTGGCACCAACGATATAGGTAAAAAAAGGGATGAGGTCCTACAAGGTGAATTTAGGGAGCTAGGAGATAAACTTAAAAGTAGGACCTCAAAGGTAGTAATCTCCGGATTACTACCAGTACCACGGGCCAGTCAGAGTAGAAATAGGAGGATATTGCAAATGAATACGTGGCTTGAAAAGTGGTGCAAGGGGGAGGGATTCAAATTTTTAGGGCACTGGGACCAGTTCTGGGGGAGGTGGGACCGGTACAAACAGGACGGTTTTGCACCTGGAATGGAATGGAACCAATGTTCTTGGGGGAGTGTTTGCTAGTGCTGTCGGGGAGGATTTAAACTAATGTGGCAGGGGGATGGGTACAAGAGCAGAGAGGCAGGTGGGTGTAAAATGAGGGTAGAAGCAATAGGTAGCAAGGTGAAAAGTAAAAGTGGCAGGCAGACAAAAACCAGGGCAAAAATCAAAAAGGGCCACTTTTCAGCAAAATTGTATAAGGGTTAAGTGCGTTGTAAAGACAAGCCTGAAGGCTTTGTGTCTCAATGCAAGGAGTATTCGTAATAAGGTGGACGAGTTGAACGTGCAGATAGATATTAATGATTATGATATAGTTGGGATCACGGAGACATGGCTCCAGGGTGACGTAGGCTGGGAGCTGAACATCCAGGGATATTCAATATTCAGGAGGGATAGAGAGAAAGGAAAAGGAGGTGGGGTAACGTTGCTGGTTAGAGAGGAGATTAACGCAATGGAAAGGAAGGACATTAGCTTGGAGGATGTGGAATCGGTATGGGTAGAGCTACAAAACACTAAGGGGCAGAAAACGCTGGTGGGTGTTGTGTACATGCCACCTAACAGTAGCAGAGAAGTTGGGGATGGTATCAAACAGGAAATTAGGAATGCGTGCGACAAAGGCAAAACAGTTATAATGGGTGACTTCAATCTACATATAGATTGGGTTAATCAAATTGGCAGGGGTGCTGAGTAAGAGGATATTTTAGAATATATGCGGGATAGTTATCTAAATCAACATGTAGAGGAACCAACGAGAGAGCAGGCTATTTTAGACTGGGTTTTTGAGTAATGAGGAAGGGGTAGTTAGCCGTCTTGTTGTACGTGCCCCCTTGGGCAAGAGTGACCATAATATGGTTGAGTTCTTCATTAGGATGGAGAGTGACATTGTTAATTCAGAAACAATGGTTCTGAACTTAAAGAAAGGTAACTTTGAGGGTATGAGACGTGAATTGGCCAAGATTGACTGGCAATTAATTCTAAAAGGGTTGACGGTGGATATACAATGGAAGACATTTAAAGACTGCATGGATGAACTACAAAAATTGTTCATCCCAGTTTGGCAAAAGAATAAATCGGGGAAGTAGTGCATCCGTGGATAACAAGGGAAATCAGGGATAGTATCAAAGCAAAGGATGATGCGTACAAAGTAGCCAGAAAAAGCAGCATACCAGAGGACTGGGAGAAATTCAGAGACCAGCAGAGGAGGACAAAGGGCTTAATTAGGAAAGGAAAAATAGATTATGAAAGAAAACTGGCAGGGAACATAAAAACTGACTGCAAAAGTTTTTATAGATATGTGAAGAGAAAGAGGTTAGTTAAAACAAATGTAGGTCCCTTGCAGTCAGAAACAGGTGAGTTGATCATGGGGAACAAGGATATGGCGGACCAATTGAATAACTACTTTGGTTCCGTCTTCACTAAGGAAGACATAAATAATCTGCCGGAAATAGCAGGGGACTGTGGGTCAAAGGAGGAATTGAGTGAAATCCAGGTCAATCGGGAAGTGGTGTTGGGTAAATTGAATAGATTAAAGGCCGATAAATCCCCAGGGCCAGATAGGCTGCATCCCAGAGTACTTAAGGAAGTAGCTCAGGAAATAGTGGATGCATTAGTGATAATCTTTCAAAACTCTTTAGATTCTGGAGTAGTTCCTGAGGATTGGCGGGGTAGCAAATGTAACCCCTCTTTTTAAGAAGGGAGGGAGAGAGAAAAAGGGGAATTACAGACCAGTTAGTCTAACATCGGTAGTGGGGAAACTGCTAGAGTCAGTTATTAAAGATGGGATAGCAGCACATTTGGAAAGTGGTGAAATCATTGGACAAAGTCAGCATGGATTTACGAAAGGTAAATCATGTCTGACGAATCTTGTGGAATTTTTCGAGGATGTAACTAGTAGCGTGGATAAGGGAGAACCAGTGGATGTGGTATATCTGGACTTCCAGAAGGCTGTCGACAAGGTCCCACATAAGAGTTTAGTATACAAACTTAAAGCATACGATATTAGGGGTTCAGTATTGATGTGGAATATAGAACTGGCTGGCAAACAGGAAGCAAAGAGTAGGAGTAAACGGGTCCTTTTCACAATGGCAGTGACTAGTGGGGTACCGCAGGCTCAGTGCTGGGACCCCAGCTATTTACAATATATATTAATGATCTGGATGAGGGAATTGAAGGCAATATCTCCAAGTTTGCGGATGAAACTAAGCTGGGGGGCAGTGTTAGCTGTGAGGAGGATGCTAGGAGACTGCAAGGTGACTTGGATAGGCTGGGTGAGTGGGCAAATGTTTGGCAGATGCAGTATAATGTGGATAAATGTGAGGTTATCCACTTTGGTGGCAAAAACAGGAAAGCAGACTATTATTTAAATGGTGGCCGATTAGGAAAAGGGGAGATGCAGCGAGACCTGGGTGTCATGGTACACCAGTCATTGAAAGTAGGCATGCAGGTGCAGCAGGCAGTGAAAAAAGCGAATGGTATGTTAGCTTTCATAGCAAAAGGATTTGAGTACAGGAGCAGGGAGGTTCTACTTCAGTTGTACAGGGTCTTGGTGAGACCACACCTGGAGTATTGCGTACAGTTTTGGTCTCCAAATCTGAGGAAGGACCTTATTGCCATAGAGGGAGTGCAGAGAAGGTTCACCAGACTGATTCCTGGGATGTCAGGACTGTCTTATGAAGAAAGACTGGATAGACTCGGTTTATACTCTCTGGAATTAGGAGATTGAGAGGGGATCTTATAGAAACTTACAAAATTCTTAAGGGGTTGGACAGGCTAGATGCAGGAAGATTGTTCCCGATGTTGGGGAAGTCCAGGACAAGGGGTCACAGCTTAAGGATAAGGGGAAATCCTTTAAGACCGAGATGAGAAAGACTTTTTTCACACAGAGAGTGGTGAGTCTCTGGAACTCTCTGCCACAGAGGGTAGTTGAGGCCAGTTCATTGGCTATATTTAAGAGTGAGTTGGATGTGGCCCATGTGGCTAAGGGGATCAGAGGGTATGGAGAGAAGGCAGGTACGGGATACTGAGTTGGATGATCAGCCATGATCATATTGAATGGCGGTGCAGGCTCGAAGGGCTGAATGGCCTACTCCTGCACCTAATTCCTATGTTTCTATGTTTCTATGTATTAGCAAGGGGTGTCACACAGCCCATTTACTCGTTGGCTATTTAAGCATTAGCAGAAGTGACAAGGGGAATCCAGGTAGCTTACTCCACCTTTTTGTGTCTATCTTTGGCGTAAACCAGCATCTGCAGTTCCTTTCATCGCAGCCTGATTTATTGTAGTCAAGCGAAGACCCATTTTCCACCCCCAGAGTCTGTGACGTGACCGAGCACCAAAAGCAGTGATTTTCACCCGCAAAAGCTTTATTTTTGCTTGAAAATTTTGCAGACAACAACTCAAAATCGAGGAGTGCCCTTCTCAGCTGATGCACTCATGCTGGCAAGATGCACCTGATGCTTTTAAATGAGCAGGGAACGTGGTGGCAAAAACACCAGGATGGATGTTTAAATATGCGGAGTGGAGTTATCCCACCAGTTGGACCTGTTGCTTGCAATTCCCAGCTACAATGGAATAGTTCACACACCGGGCATGCATTTGTAAATGGTCCGTTTGCCAGAATAAACATTACTCGGTTTCTTGCTAAATAACCAAAGAAATGTATCTTTTTCTGCTATACAGTCTGAAGAAGGGACTCGACCCGAAACATCACACATTCCTTCTCTCCACAGATGCTGCCTGTCCCGCCGGGTTACCCCAGCATTTTGTGCCTATGTTTGGGGTAAACCGGCATCTGCAGTTCCTTCCTATATATCTTTCTGACAGATGCTCAAAGTTTCCCAGTCGACCCAAGTCAGACCTCACCTGCAGGGTTGCCTGTCTACGAGCTGGTACTTTTCCCACACACTTGCCAACGGGGTGAAGTGCTACATGATGCCTTCATGGCAACAACAACTTAGGGGCAGCATCTAACTGAGGCAAGGGCACACAGTGCCAGGGCCTTGCAGTCAACGGCCAAAGGGAAGATGATACAAATGATACCATACAATACGATACGATATAACTTTATTCATCCCAGGAGGGAAATTGATCTGCTAACACAAAATTATAGTGACAACTGGAATGGATTTGGGATGTGCAAAGATTTGGGTAGGGGGGCGGGTTTTGGAGGGGTGTCGGTCTACCTCACGACAGAAGGGGGAGGAGTTGTACCAGTTTGATAGCCACTGGGAAGAAGGATCTCCTTTGGCGTTCTGTGCTGCATCTTGTCTGTGCAGCTGCCTGAAAATCCCATATCTTTATGGCGAAAGCCAGAAATCCGCTATCTAAGTCTGCCCGTGAACAAAGCCCAGCGTCACTTAATTACGTTGCATTCCCAATGGGGGGCAGTAACTTGAATTTGTTTAGGTGAGAATAGGAATGATACCAAGGTGCAACGTCAGATGCACCTGAAGCTCATCACATAAAGCAAGGCTGATGAGCTACACGAGTGTGAATCAAATCGATCCCCTCAGGATTGGAAGGAAGAAAATAAGGTGAGAAATGATCGGAGCACATCCTACCAACAGCCGCTACACTTTAAATGTAATTTAGTTTCCTCTTTTCTTTGACAATTATTTCTCCTCTTCAGGAAACAAAAAGCTAACAGAGGATATTTCATCTGAGACATCATTTATGTTAAAAGGGGTGTGCAGATTGGCACAGCAGGGCAGCAGATGGAGAAGGAAAGGGGCCATGATTTTTATTCCAAATTTTTTCTTCACCCCCGTGTCACCAGAAAGTGTCTGGAAAGAAGTATAAGTTCATGCTATAAATTACCTGGCTGTGTACCGAGCAGATAAGAGCCTTAACAGACTTAACATTCTGGCAAAAGCAGTAGCTGGACAACAGCATTGATCGCTCAATACCTCCGCTCAGTCCTCCTAATCCCAACCAGATCTCCCGGTTGTCTACACTTTCACTCCCCCTCCCATTTCAACACTGACCTTTCTGTCCCTGGAGACAGGGTGATGCCCAGCGTAAATTGGAGGAACAGCACCTCATATTTCGCTTGGGTAGCTTATACCCAAGCTCTATGAACATTGACTTCTTTAACTTCAAGTAACCCTTGCTTTCCCTCACTCCATCCCTCCCCCATCCTAGTTCTCCGACCAGTCTGACAGTCCTCTGGATTAAGTTTTATCTTTGTATGCTTCATTGCCAGCTTCCCCGGCTAACAAAATGATAAAAGGACAGTCTTGTCTTCTGCTTAAATGAACAAGTCAAAATTTGTGTCTGGAGAAATACTGCACAGAAACTGGCCTTCAATCCCTCAAGATAGACACAAAATGCTGGAGTAACTCAGTGGAATAGGCAGCATCTCTGGAGAGATTGAATGGGTGATGTTTCGGGTCGAGACCCTTCTTCGGACTGATTTCAGAGGAGAGGGAGACACATAGATAAGGAAAAGTAAGGAGTGAAAATAGGACAAAGGGAATGGAGATCAAGGTACATGTAGAATAGATTATTGTTAGCTGGGGAACATAGCACCAAAGCAGAGACAAAATGCAGTTGGAGACAGTAAGACTGGTTGGAGAACTGGGAAGGTGGAGGGATGGAGAGAGAGGGAAAGCAAGGGGAGCTCAATCTGCGTCAACCATCAAACACCCATTTTAAAATTAATAATATTCTGTCCCATTTTATTTTCTTCATATTCCATTTGACTTTCTCTAGTGTAGGATAGTGTTAATTTGCGGGGATTGCCGGTCGGTGCGGACTCGGTGGGCCAACGTTCCTGTTTCTGCCCAGTATCTCTAAACTAAACTAAACTTCACCATTCTAACAACCTGCGTTGCATGTTCAGGAATTACAGACTTGGACGCCAAGGTGTCTCTGCTTATCAAAATTCCTCAATGCCTTTCCATCTTCTGTGCACGTCCCACCCTTCCATGACTTCCCAGATGCATTTGCTGGCATTTGCCACCATTTAATTAGCTCTGCCAATGCTCCATCTTGCATCTCCATTGATTTCAATCCTGCTGTAGCCTGAGACAACCTTTCCTGCTATCAAAGGTAGACAAAGATGCTGGAGAAACTCAGCGGGGGAGGCAGCATCTATGGAGCGAAGGAATGGGTGACGTTTCGGGCCAAGACCCTTCTTCAGACTCATGAGGGGTTGGGGGTGGCGGATAGAAGAAAGGAAGAGGCAGAGACAGTAGGCTGTGGGAGAGTTGGGAAGGGGAGGAGAGAGAGGGAGAAAGCAAGGAAAACCTGAAATTGGAAAATTCAATGTTCATACAGCTGGGGTGTAAACTGCCCAAGCGAAATATGAGGTGCTGCTCCTCCAATTTACGGTGGCACTCACTCTGGCCATGGAGGAGGCCCAGGACAGAAAGGTCAGATTCAGAATGGGAGGAGATCAGGTTGGTTATTGCAAACTGAGCAGGTGTTGGGCGAAGCGATTGCCAAGCCTACGCTTGGTCTCACCGATGTGGAGCAGCTGACACCTAGAGCAGTGGATGCAATATATGAAGTTGGAAGAGGTGCAGGTGAACCTCTGCCTCACCTGGAAAGACTGCTTGGGTCCTTGGATGGAGTCGAGGGCGGAGGTAAAGCGACAAGTGTAGCATTTCCTGCGGTTGCAAGGGAATGTTCCAGGGGAGGGGGTGGTTTGGGTGGGAAGGGACGAATTGACGGGAGTTACGGAGGGAGCGGTCTCTGCGGAAAGTTGAAAGATGTGGAGATGGGAAGATGTGGCCAGTGGTGGGATACTGTTGGAGGTGGTAAAAATATTGGAGGATTGTTTGTTGTATGTGACGGCTGGTAGGGTGGAAGGTGAGCACAAGGGGGACTCTGCCCTTGTTACGAGTGGGGGGATGGGGAGTGAGAGCAGAGTTACGCTGTATAGAAGAGACCCTGGTGAGAGCCTCATCTATTGTCGAAGAGAGGAACCCCCGTTCCCTGAAGAATGAGGACATCTCCGATGCCCTGGTGTGGGACACCTCATCCTGGGTGCAGATGCGGCGTAGACGGAGGAATTGGGAGTAGGGATAGAGTCCTTACAGGAAGCAGGGTGGACGAATAATCCAGATAGCCATGGGAGTCAGTGGTTTATAGTAGATGTTGGTCAGTAGTCTGTCACCTGCGATGGAGATAGTGAGGTCTAGAAACGGTAGGGAGATGTCGGAAATGGTCCAGGTGAATTTGAGTGCCGGATGGAAGTTAGTGGTGAAATGGATGGTCAGTGAGTTCTGCATGGGTGCAGGAGGTAGCACCAATGCAGTCGTCAATGTAGCGGAGGTAGAGTTCGGGGATAGGGCCACGGCACTCCTCCAACAAGGATTGTTCGACGTACCCTACAAAGAGGCAGGCATAGCTGGGGCCCATGCACGTGCCCATAGCTACACCTTGTATTTGTAGGACATGGGAGGAGTCAAACAAAAAGTTGTTGAGAGTAGGGACCAGCTCCGCTAGGCAGAGGAGAGTATCGGTAGACGGGGAAGGGTTGGTTCTGCGGTAGAGGAAGAAACGGAGGACTTTAAGATTCTCCTAGTGGGGTTGGAGGTGTAGAGTGGCTGGACATCCATGATGAAGATGAGCGAGTGGGGGCCTAGAAAACAAAAGTCATGGAGGAGACGAAGAGCGTGTGAGGTGTCTTGGATATGGGTAGGGAGGGATTTAACCAGGGGGGATAGGATGGAGTTGAGGTATGTGGAAATAAGTTCGGTGGGACAAGGACAACTATTGCTATCAACATCACCGCCAATTCCAGTGCCATCTGCAAATTTACTGCTCGTACCTCCGTCATTCTTATCCAAGTCCTAGTTAAATGTAGTTGTTTGTGTTTTTTTTGTATTGTTTTCTAACTGTGTATATGTGGGGGGTGGGGGGGGGGGGGGGAAGGGGGAAACATTTTTAATCTCTTCCCTGCACGGGAGACCTGACTTTTTCCCTGTCGGGTCTCCGTTGTCGTTGGGGCCTGGTGCCGTGGAGCGGCCTCCGACCGGGACGACCTGGGGGCTCCAGTCGCGGAGCTGAGAGCTTACCGTCGTGGGGCTGGCCGGCCTCGGAGCGTGGGGAGCGGTGGTGGGTGGCCGCTGCGGCCCGACTCCGGGCTCCAGTTCCGGCTGCTGCCCGACTCCGGGGCTCCAGCTCCGGCTCCAGCTCCGGCCCGACTCCGGCTCCAGCTCCGGCCCGACTCCGGGGCTCCGGCTCCGGCTCGACTCCGGGGCTCCAGCTCCGGCTCCGGCTCCGGCTTCAGCTCCGGCTTGACTCCGGGGCTCCAGCTCCGGCTCCAGCTCCGGCTCCGGCTCCGGCCCGACTCCGGGGCTCCAGCTCCGGCCCGACTCCGGGGCTCCAGCTCCGGCTCCAGCTCCGGCTCCAGCTCCGGCCCGACTCCGGGGCTCCAGCTCCGGCTCCAGCTCCGGCCCGACTCCGGGGCTCCAGCTCCGGCTCCAGCTCCGGCCCGACTCCGGGCTCCGGCTCCGGCTCCAGCTCCGGCCCGACTCCGGGGCTCCGGCTCCGGCCCGACTCCGGGGCTCCGGCTCCGGCTCCAGCTGCAGATTGCTGACGGTGGACTGTTGGGGTGTCGGGAGCTCGCGGGTCCGGGTGGGAGACCGCTCTCCGGAGCTCCGCAACACAACTTCTCCAGCCCGTGTAGCGGGGTTGGAACGACCCGGAGCGGGGCCATACATCGCCCGGCGCGGCTTTAATGGCCGCGGGACATTCCAGCGCCCGCCGGGGGCTCCAACTTTGTGACTTTGGGCCTGGAGCGGGGCCGTACATCACCCGGCGCGGCCTCAATGGACATGGGACTTAACACCGCCCGCCTGGGGCTTCGACATCGGGAGAGAGATGGTGCGGGGGAGAGAGAAGAACTTTGCCTTCCATCACAGTGAGGAGGGATCCACTGTGATGGATGTTTGTGTGAATTTAATGGTTTGCATGTTTTTCTATGAATTGTTCTGTTTGTTTGTTTGTATGGCTTGTAGAAACGGAGTTTCGTTCGAGCCTCTCTGAGGTTCGAATGACAAGCAATAAAATCAAATCAAATCAAATCAAAAGTCATTAATATATATCAGTAAAGCTTCCGCTACCCATCATTACGTGTTGCCATCAGGCAAGATTTCCAAAATATTCTTCTATCACCACCCTCTACCTCCTATCGCTGGCCTCATTTTGAATCCAGTTACCCAGCTTGCCTTGCATCTCATGTGTTTGAAAATTCTGGACAAATGTACCGTGCGGAATATCGTCAAGGGCCAACAGGGACTTTATTTAGAGATCAACAGATGAACTTGGCTCCAAATGTGCACTAACAAAACCATCAACTGCATTACCACCAAGAGAGAGGTGGGGGGAAAAAATGGAAAGTAAAAAATTGAGACCGAGCATAACTGGGGCCAGGGTGGATTTGCATATAGCTGGTGGGTGGACTTTGGATAAACATAGGAAGAGGAAAGCCATCCAGGAGAGAATTGAAATGATTATGTTTGCAGGTGATGAAGACATGGATGAGGGCTTCAGCAGATACTCCTCTTAGGCAGATACAGGAACAGATAGAAAATAGACATTACTGATTGTGGTGCAGAAATGTAATCTAACATTCTCCGCATTGTATCTAATGCCAAGGTTGTGACCGGCCTCAGACTGTTGCCATGAGAGAAGGTGAATGACTGGGGAATGGACCAGTGGCTGGGGCTGAAGATAGCAGACCCGATTGAGTGCTGCCTATCTCTGTGTCGGCACGATGGCCGGCATCGTTTGGAAATACGCTGGAGTTCAGATGCCAGGGATCTTTGGTGCTGTGCTGCAATGCCCCATCATCACACTGGGCCGAGGGACAGGGTCCATTTGTGGTCAACCCCACAGCTCTGTGATGTTCACGAACTGACCATCGGGCAAAAGGTTCCGACTGGACATATTTTATATTGACCTTGATATTGGTCTCATCTCAACCTGCGACATCCCAGAGAAAACGATCCACGTCTATCCAACCTCTCCCTGGAGATGAAACCCTCTATTCCAGGCAGCATTCTGGAAAACCTCCTCTACACCCTTTCCAAAGCCTCCACATTGTTCCTGGAATGGGGCAAACAGAATTGAACACAGTACTCCAAATGAAGGCGCAGGCATGTCCCGAGAAAGCAAGCGTGGCTGTGGTATTGGGTCTGGGTTAGGATGTGTTCGTAGAGTTGGCAGGGAAGGGGGATTCACAGAGGGGGGGCAGTTAGAGAGAAGGTTGTGAAACTGTCTCCGGAGGGAGTAGGAGAACTTCTTCAAAGTAGGCAAACCTTGAGGAGATTTCAAGTTCAATTCAATTCAATTCAATTCAATTCAAATTTAATGTCATTGCACAGATACAAGTATGGGTACAACGAAATGCAGTTTAGTGTCAGTACGTAGTGATAGCAATATCTAGATAAATACAGATAAATAAATACAGATGTGGGAATCTATCGGCGGGACTCCGAGTTCAGCAGTGCGATGGTGTTATTGTAGAAGCTACTCCTCATCCTGCTGGTGCGGGACCTGAGGCTCCTGTACCGCCTCCCCGATGGTAGGAGGGCAAACAGTCCATGGTTAGGGTGGGAGGGGTCCTTGATGATCTTCCCGGCCTGTCTCAGACACCGTTTTCAGTGGAGGGCATCCATGGCAGGGAGCGGGGCACCGATGATGTACTGGGCGGTTTTCACCACCCGTTGTAGTGCCTTCCTGTCTGCTACGGTGCAACTGCTGTACCAGACCGTAAAGCAGGTGGTCAGGATGCTTTCGATGGTACAGCGGTAGAAGTTGGTCAGGATCAGGGGGGACAGGTGGGCTTTTTTGAGCCTCCTCAGGAAGTAAAGGCGCTGCTGCGCCTTTTTGATCAGCTTGGAGGTGTTGAGGGACCAGGACAGATCCTCTGAGATGTGTACCCCGAGGAATTTGTAGTTGGAGACCCGCTCCACCTCAGTCCCGTTTATATGGATGGGGGTGTGTCTGCCCCCTCTGTTCTTCCTGAAGTCGACAATGAAGTCGACAGTGGAGTACACTTTGTTTAAGAAGGAACTGCAAATGCTGGAAAATCGAAGGTCGACAAAAGTGCTGGAGAAACTCAGCGGCATCTATGGAGTGAAGGAAATAGGCAACGTTTCCATTCTTCAGACTGATGGAGGGTTTTGGCCTATTTCCTTCGCTCCATAGATGCTGCCGCACCCGCTGAGTTTCTCCAGCGCTATTGTCTACCTATGATTTTCCAGCATCTGCAGTTCCTTCTTAAACAGTACTCCAAATGCAGCCTAACCAAAGTCCTTTAGAATTGAATCATGACTTCCTGACTCTTCCATTCAATGCCCCGAGCAATGAAGGCAAGGACAACATACATTTTTTTTTTTAAAGAAGGAAATGCAGATGCTGGAGAATCGAGGGTACACAAAAAGCTGGAGAAACTCAGCGGGTGCAGCAGCATCTAAGGAGCGAAGGAGATAGGTGACGTTTCGGGTCGAGACCCTTCTTCAGACTGGTCAGGGATCAGGGAAACGAGACATATAGACGGTGATGTGGAGAGATAAGGAACAATGAGTGAAAGATATGCAAAAAAGTATCGGTGATGAAGGGAACAAAAGCCATTGTAAGCTGTTTGTGGTGTGAAAATGAGAAGCTGGTGCGACTGGGGTGGGGGAGGGAGATAGAGATAGAGGGAATGTCAGGGCCCGAGGGCTGAGGGAGAGGTGGGAAGGGGAGGAGACAGCAAGGGTTAACAGAATTGAGAAAATTCAATATTCAAGCCCAAAGGATGCAGACTCCCCAAGCGGAATATGAGGTGCTGTTCCTCCAGCTTGCGGTGTTGCTCACTCTGGCCGTGGAGGAGGCCCAGGACCGAGAGGTCGGATGTGGAATGGGGGGGGGAGTTGAAGTGCTGAGCCACCGGGAGGTCGGGTTGGTTATTGCGGACCGAGCGGAGGTGTTTGGCGAAGCGATCGCCAAGCCTCCGCTTGGCCTCACCGATATAGATCATCTGGCATCTGGAGCAGCGGATGCAGTAGATGAGGTTGGAGGAGGTGCAGGTGAACCTCTGTCGGACCTGGAAGGACTGCTTGGGTCCCTGAAAGGAGTGGAGGGGGGAGGTGAAGGGACAAGTGTTGCATTTCTTGCGGTTTGCAAGGGAAAGTGCCCGGGGAAGGGGTAGAGTGGGAGGGGAGGGAAAGAATGGACAAGGGAGTTGCGGATGGGAGCGGTCTTTGCGGAAGGCAGACAGGGGGGGAGATGGGAAGATGTGGCGGGTGGAGGGGTCACGTTGGAGGTGGCGAAACTGGCGGAGGACTATATGTTGTATTTGCCGGCTGGTGGGGTGAAAGGTGAGGACCAGGGGGACTCTGCCCTGTTTGCGAGTGGGGAAATGGGGAGCGAGGGCAGTGTTGCGGGGTATGGAGGAGACCCTGGTGCGAGCCTCATCAATAGTGGGGGAGGGGAATCCCCGTTCTCTGAAGAATGAGGCCATTTGTGATGACCTGGTGTGGAACACCTCATCCTGGGAGCAATTGCGGCGTAGACGGAGGAATTGGGAATAGGGGATGGAGTCCTTACAGGAAGCAGGGTGGGAGGAAGAGTAGTCCAGGTAGCTGTGGGAGTCAGTAGGTTTGTAGTGGATGTCGGTCAGGAGTGTATCACCTGCAATAGAGATGGTGAGGTCAAGGAATGGTAGGGAAGTGTCGGAAATGGTCCAGGTGTATTTGAGTGCCGGATGGAAGTTGGTGGTGAAATTAATGAAGTCAGTCAGTTGTGTGTGGGTGCAGGAGGTGACACCAAAGCAGTCGTCGATGTAACAGAGGTAGAGGTTCGGGGATGGGGCCCTGGTACGCCGAGAACAAGGATTGTTCGACGTACCCAACAAAGAGGCAAGCGTAGCTGGGGCCCATGCGTGTCCCCATAGCTACGCCTTGTGTTTGGAGGAAATGGGAGGAATCAAAAGAGAAGTTATTGAGGGACAACATACATCTTCTTTACCACCCTATCAACTTGTGCTGCCACCTTCAGGCAGCTATGAACTTGGACCCCAAGATCCCTCTGCACATCAATGCTGTTAAGAGTCTTGCTATTAACTGTATACATTCCCCTTACATTCAACCTCCCAAAGTGCAACACCTTAAATTCCATCTGCAATTCTTCTTCCCAATCTGTAGCTGATCTACATAGACAACAGACAATAGGTGCAGGAGTAGGCCATTTGGCCCTTCGAGCCAGCACCGCCATTCAATATGATCATGGCTGATCATCCACAATCAGTACCCCGTTCCTGCCTTTTCCCCATATCCCCTGACTCCGCTATCTTTAAGAGCTCTATCTAACTCTCTCTTGAAAGCATCCAGAAAACCGGCCTCCACTGCCCTCTGAGGCAGAGACTTCCACAGACTCACAACTCTCTGTGTGAAAAAGTATTTCCTCATCTCCATTCTAAATGGCTTACTCCTTATTCTTAAACTGTGGCCCCTGGTTCTGGACTCCCCCAACATCGTGAACATGTTTTCTGCCTCTAGAGTGTCCAAACCCTTAATAATCTTATATGTTTCAATAAGATCCCCTCTCATCCTTCTAAACTCCAGAGTGTACAAACCCAGTGTATCTTCTAACAACCATCCTCGCTGTCTGTAACTCCTCCAATGTTGATGTTGTCAGCAAACTCAAGGGCCTGTCCCACTTTCACGACCTAATTCACAACCTTTTTTACTCGTGGATATTTTTCATCAGGCTAGAAAAAACGCCCCGACCTACTTGATGCCACGAGTACCTACGACTAGCATCATGGCCTGCTACGACCTCCTATGACCTCCTACGACCTCGTGACGACCATGCTGCGAGTATGAGTCAAGGGCAAACTCGGCAGACGTCGTGAATTAGGTCGTGAAAGTGGGACAGGCCCTTAACTCATCAACCCACCTACATTTACATCCTGGTTATTTAAACAGCAGAGGTCCCAGCACAAATTCCTGTGGAATTCCACTAGTCACAGACCTCCAGCCAGAATATCTACCTACCAGCACAACCCTCTCTCTTCTATGAATACGCCAGTTCTGAATCTATATGACCAGGTCAAGGTGAATCCTGAACATCTTAATCTTCGGTTCAGCTTCCACCACCCTTTCTTCATCAATCTCCTATGCACCTCCATAAAAAACTCAATCAAGTTAGTAAAACACAACCTGCTGCATACAAAGCCATGCTGGCTATCGCTAATTAGCTAATTCTCTTCCAAATGGGATTCAATCTTATCTCAAAGAAGCCTCTCCAATAGTTTTCCTACCACTGACGTAAGGCTCACCCGCCTATAGTTCCCTGGATTCTTTCTACTTCCCATCTTAAACAAAGGAACCACATTGGCCACTCTCCAGTCTTCTGGGACCTTGCCTGTGGCTAGAGAAGAAACAAAGACCCTCAACAAGGCCCCCGCAATCTCCTCTCTTGCCTCCTTCAATATCCTGGGATAGATCCCTATCAGGCCCTGGGGAATCATCTACCTTAATGCTCCTCAAGAGCCTCAACACCACCTCCTTCTCGATCACAAACTGCCCTAGCATATTTGTATTCCCCACACTAATCACACCTGCTCTCCAAGTCCTTCTCCCCGGTGAATACAGATGCAAAGTACTCATTGACTATCTCACCTGTACCCTTGACTCCAAGCATTGGTTGCCTCCTTTATACCTGAATGGTCCCACATTCTCCCTGGTCACCCTCATGTTTTCAATATCCGTATAACAAGCCTTTGGGAATTTTCTCAGTACGACTCGCCAATGACATTGCATGGGCCCTTTTGGCCGCTCTAAGCACTGAGAGAGACGGTGGCGAGGTGGAGCCAGATGGCAACTGGCAGTGTTCCCTAACGGCAGCACATGGGTGAGGAATAGGAGGAAGAATGGGCTGTGACAGATTAACACAGTAGAGGTGACTGACTGTGACTGGGTAGATTGGAGCACAGTCTCACCCAAGCACCTGGGAAAAGTACCCCCACCTGGGAGATTCCCCCCAAGTCTCCAACCATCCTGACTTGGAAATATATCATTTTGCCTTCTACACTGCAAGATCTCCCCATTTCGCGGTAGAGTTGCTGCCTTACAGTGCTTGCAGCGCTGGGGACCCTGGTTCGATCCTGACTACGGGTGCTGTCTGTACGGAGTTTGTACGTTCTCCCCGTGACCGCGTGGGTTTTCTCCGAGATCTTTGGTTTCCTCCCACACTCCAAAGACGTACAGGTTTGTAGGTTAATTGGCTAGATGTGTGTGTAAATTGTCCCTAGTGTGTGTAGGGTAGTGTTAATGTGCTGGTTGGTGTAGACTTGGTGGGTCGAAGGGCCTGTTTCCGGGGCTGTATCTCTAAACTAAACTAAACTAAATTAATAAAACATTGTAGAAGTGCCTTCATGCGAAACACTTTGGCATTTCAAGAAGGCAGCGCATTTGCACCGTCTGAAGGGCAATAAGAGAGGGAGTCAAGGGGAGAAACTGCATAGATGGCTGCAAACAGGTAGTAGCAATGTTACAAAATTTTGAGATTTAAAAAATCAAGTCTGCAATTTGTCCCATCAGATAAAACATAAAAAGAAGTTTAATTTGACACCTAATTCACTTTCATATCTTCAGTATTAAAAATGTTATGGCCCTTTTCATACTTGGAAATTAGCATCTTGTTCCCTATTGCTTTTCCATTGACTTAACACAAAAGTTGTGATCGAGGACAGTCAAAAGCCCATAACTTTCTTAAAAATTAAGAGAACTGAAAGAAATTTTCAGTTATTATAGATTGAAGCATTCTGAAACAAATGTGAAACAATCTTACTTGGATGACCTGAAATTAAAGCATATAATTAGTTAGTTACCCAATTGTAGCTAATTACAAAATTCAATTACTAGATCTAAACATCTATCCATTTCTTAAGGAAATATTAACATTTTTTTAAAAGCCTAAGTGTCCAAACAACATTCACACAAGAATTCACAATATAACATGATTTTTAAATCTAATTGTCATTAATTTATAGGCCAAATTGAAGGGATTTAGTGTTTAATGCCCGTAAATTAATGGGCATTTTAATCAGCTTGCGAGTGGGTTTTTCTGGAGCGCAATGGATTGGAACGTTGCGTTTGCGATGAATTTAAACCCCATATTGGCAGGAAAAACACTGCCGGTTCATATGGGGAATAAATCACCGTTTCGCAACATGAAATGTTGATTAAGGTCATCTAAACAAACAAGTTTATATGAAAAAATAAACAGCTTTTATTTACCTGTCCCCTACGTAAAATCCGTCCCCGTTGTTGTCGTTCACGGCATTAGGAGCTAATTTTTATTTTACTGCAGCGCTGAAATAGCCGTGCGATTTAAAAAAAAATTTCACTTACCGGCAGTCGGAACGAATCTTTAGCAAAAGCTCGCACTCCGAGAAAATATAATTCCGGATGGCAGGGGAAAACCGCATTTTAACCCCACCCCCCCCCCCTCAAAGGCGCCAAAGTCGCGCACACGGCCAGTGACAGAACTGCAGCGCCGCTAAAGGTAAGTTTTGTAACATACCTACAGGTAGAGATGAACAGAGGGTCGCAGTAATAGATGGTGATGATCCTTAATTATCACTTGTACCGAGCTAGGTGCAGTGAAATGCTGTGGTTTTGCATACAAAGTACACAAAAGAAGAACTACAAAAGCCCGGACGGACAAAGTTACAAAGGGATTTACAGAATTCTTGAGGTAAGTGCCTCAAAAAGAGGCTATTTGGCCAGCATATCCATGGTAATAAAACAAGTAGAAAAACCAATTGCACTTTTTCTCTCCATAGCCCCAGTGTTTACTAATCTTCAAGAGCTCAATTCCAATGATATTTAAATGACCGGTTCTGCCTTTATCATCCTATCAAGCCACTGCTACTTCACCATCAAGAATGCCTACCGCTCTATCCCTCGCCCTCACTTCGGTAAATCCGATCTTCTCCCTGCCTACAGGCAGCAATTAAAGAGCGCACCCCCAGAGGTGAGGACAGTACAGAGCTGGTCGGGGGGGGAGGGGGGGGGGGGTGCAGAGGAACAACTCCAGGACTGTTTGGAGTCTGTAGACTGGGCAATGTTCAAGGACTCGGCAACGGACTTGAATGAATCCGCCATAGTCGTTACAGACTTCATTAAGAAATGTGTGGAGGACTGCATCCCTACAAAACCTTCCGAGTGTTTCCCAATCAGAAACCTTGGATCAACTTTGAGATCTGCACTCTTCTGAAGACCAGACACTGGGCATTCATTTCTGATGATACAGTGGTCTATAAGAAGTCCAGATACGACCTTGCATCAAAAAGGCCAAAAGGGACTTCTACTCCAAGCTGGAGGATGAGACAGATGTTTGGCAACTGTGGCGGGGTCTGAATGCAATCACCTCCTACAAGGCAAAACCAGGAGGCAGCTCGAAAGTCAGCGTAACATCACTCCCTGATGAGCTCAATGCGATTTACACACGCTTTGATAGGGAGAACACCGATGTGCCTTCCCGAGCCCCCATTCCCTGTGATGGTATTTCAGTCTCAGTCACAGAGGCAGACGTCAAGAAATCCTTCAGAAGGGTGAACCCTCGAAAAGCGTCTGGACCTGATGGTATACCTGGTCGTGTTCTAAAAACCTGTGCGGACCAACTGGCTTGAGTTTTTACGGACATTTTCAACCTGTCAATTCAGAGGTTTGAGGTCCCCACCTGCTTTAAAAGGGCATCAATTATACCGGTGCCCAAGAAGAGCAAGGTGACGTGCCTCAATGACTATCGACCAGTGGCACTAACGCCTGTGGTGATGAAGTGCTTTGAGAGGTTGATCATGGCGCAAATCAACTCCTACCTCGACAAAAACCTGGACCCACTGCAGTTCGCTTACCGCCACAACAGATCAACGGTGGATGCGATCTCGCTGGCCCTCCACTCCGCTCTGGACCACTTGGACAACAAACACACATATGTCAGGCTGTTATTCATCGATTACAGCTCGGCATTTAATACTATTATCCCCTCCAAGCTGGTTAGCAAACTCGCAGAACTGGGTCTCTGCGCATCCCTCTGCAATTGGATCCTCGACTTCCTCATTCACAGACCACAGTCTGTTCGTATTGGTGGAAATGTGTCAGACTCGATAACAATCAGCACGGGAGCACCTTATGGCTGCGTGCTCAGCCCCCTGCTGTACTCACTCTATACTCATGACTGCGTAGCCGGTCACAGTGCGAACTCCAACATCAAGTTCGCTGACGACACCACTGTTGTGGGACGTATCACTGATGGGGATGAGTCGGAGTATAGAAGAGAGATCGAGCGACTGTCCATATGGTGCCAGCACAATAACCTGGCCCTCAACACCAGCAAAACCAAGGAACTGATTGTGGACTTTGGAAGGAGTAGGATGGGGACCCACAGTCCTGTTTATATCAACGAGTCGATGGTTGAAAGGGTCAAGAGCTTCAAATTCCTGGGTGTGCACATCTCTGAAGATCTTTCCTGGTCCGAGAGCAATTATCAAGAAAGATCACCAGCGCCTCTACTTCCTGAGAAGATTACGGAGAGTCGGTCTGTCAAGGAGGACTCTCTCTAACTTCTACAGGTGCACAGTAGACAGCATGCTGACCGGTTGCATCGTGGCTTGGTTCGGCAACTTGAGCGCCCTGGAGAGGAAAAGACAACAAAAAGTAGTAAACACTGCCCAGTCCATCATCGGCTCTGACCTTCCTTCCATCGAGGGGATCTATCACAGTCGCTGCCTCAAAAAGGCTGGCAGCATCATCAAAGACCCACACCACCCTGGCCACACACTCATCTCCCTGCTACCTTTAGGTAGAAGGTACAGGAGCCTGAAGACTGCAGCGACCAGGTTCAGGAATAGATACTTCCCCACAGCCATCAGGCTATTAAACCTGGCTCGGACAAAATTCTGAACATTAATAACCCATTATCTGTTATTTGCACTTTATCAGTTTATTTATTCAAGTGTGTATATATTTATATATGGTATATGGACACACTGATCTGTTTTGTAGTCAATGCCTACCATGTCCTATCAGCGACACATGACAATAAACTCACTTGAACTTGAACTTGAAGCAGCGCTCTTTGGTGAAAATATTAACCTACCGATTAGCTCAAATATATGTGCTTACCTATCAACCTCTCTGCAGTAGATTTTATCTGTTCACTCTGTCTAGCTTTCTCAAACCTTATAAACATCAGTTAAATCTCCCCCCAGACTACTTTATTCCACAGAAAAAGATCTGAGTGTGCCAACATCCTTATATATCTCCTCTGTATCTTCTCCAGACCCGTCACATTCTTCCTGCAGCCTGGTAACCAGAAGTGAACCGAGTACTCTAGCTAAGACATAACTTATGTTTTACATAGTTCTAGCACGAAAGTAGTGCAGATGGTAGATCTATTGCCTTCAGGGCCTGTCCCATTTTGGCGATTTTTTCGGCGACTGCTGGCGACTGTCATAGTTGTAGCAGGTCACTGAAAAACCGGCGACTGGACCCCCCTACGGCAATGTCTACCACAATGTCTATGACAAGCTACAACAACCCACACCTAGTCAATGTCAAGCTACGGCAAGCTACCGACAACCGGCGACACATTAGGACATCCACCTACGACCACACCAATGACAACCTACGACCACACAGGCGACAACCTACGACAACCGAAGTCAACCTACGTCCACCCACGACAAGCTACGACCCTGTCTGCGACAACTGAAGACAATTCAGTCGCCGGTACCTGTCGCCGGTTGACGTAGGTAGTCGCCAATGGAATTCACCGAAGTCAGCACCGGCGACTACCTACGTCACCTGGCGACAACCTACGACACCACCTACGTCAGGAGAAGTCAAGCTACGCTCATTGGCGTCAAACCACTGTCGCGAAAATTTTTGAACATGTTGAAAATCCAGCGGCGACCAGAACGACGCTACGACTGTTTGGGCGACTGAGAAGACTACTCACGAACATACAGGCGACACCCCGGCAACCATGTGGCAACAGCCTCGTCGCCTGTAGTCACCTAAAAAATCGTCTAAGTGGGACAGGCCCTTTACAGTTCCAGTGACTTGGATTCAATCGTGGTATGCTGGGCTATGGTATGATGTGGTATGACCGTGTGGGTTTCCTTCGGGTGCTCCACATCCCAAATACATCTAGACCACTGTAAATTGCCCTGAAGGGAGGAGTATTTGATGGGAATGTGGTGGAAATGGAATGAGATGAGTGGAAGAAGTATATATCTGACAATACAGACCTGGTGGGATGAAGATCCTGCACTGTGCGAGCCTCTGCTCTTATATTTTATATCTTGCCCAATAAAAAACAAGGTCTAATGACCTTTCCTAATCTTATTCATCTATTACCTTTCGGATTCTGTTAAGATACATTCCATTATTTTTCCTTTCTTCCGCATTCTCGGTAGCACTAGCAGCATGGATAGATTTTGTTTATTTGTTTGGAACCAACTTGGGTAAGGTCCAGATTGAGATTTGATAAAGAACATACTGGAAACGTCATCATGAAGGTAGATACAAAATGCTGGAGTAACTCAGCGGGACAGGCAGGAATGGGTGAGGTTTCGGGTCGAGACCCTTCTTCAGACTGATGTCATGGGGAGATAGAATGTAGTCGGAGACAGTAAGACTGGTCCCCCTTCCCAGTTCTCCCACCAGTCTTACTGTCTCCGTCTACATTCTATTTCTGTCCCGGCCACTCCCCTGACAGCAGTCTGAAGAAGGGTCTCGACCCGAAACGTCACCCATTCCTTCTCTCCGGAGATGCTGCCTGTTCCGCTGAGTTACTCCAGCATTTCATGTCTACCTTCGATTTAAACCAGCATCTGCAGTTCTTTCCTACACAAGGTGTTCATGAGTTTGGGACCAACAACATGTTATAAGGTCACAAGTGACAGGTGCAGAATTAGGCCATTTGGCCCATCAAGTCTACTCTGCCATTCAATCATGGCTCATCTATCTCTCTCTCCTAACCCATTCTCCTGCCTTCTCCCCATAACCACTGGCACCCTTACTAATCAATAATCCATCTATCTCTGCCTTTAAAATATTAATTGATTTGGCCTCCACAGCCTTCTGTGGCAATGAATTCCACAGATTCACCACCCTCTGACTAAATAAATTCTTCCTCATCTTCCTAAAGGAATATCCTTTAATTCTGAGAAATGTTAAAGAACTTTGAAGAGAAAAGTTTGGTTGGTTTGCAAGGTCTGAGGGGTCAGGGGTCACACTTTGGAGCAAGACTGGTGATGTTACAAGATTCTCAGGACCTGAGCAGCACTTGAGTGGAGATAACCATTCAGCTGATGGAGATAAGAAATGAAGGTCGAGGGGCCAATAGTTTGAATGTGACGGTGAGAGCAAGAGAAGATGATTGTGGACAACTTGAGGTTCAGGTTGGGAGGAAGGTGCAATCCAAGGCTGGGGAAGGATGGAGCCTGTTGCAGAAAGGGAAGCAGGAGACAACCTGAGGTAGGGGAAGGGCAGAAGCAACTCGTGAAAGAAGGTTGTCCCGCTGGAATAGCAAAGTGAGGATAATTCCAGTTGTGGTGACAAGTTCCTCATTTACATGCATCATAATGAACAATTTACACTGACTGATTTATTTTATTTGAGAGATATGTTACAACAAAACTATTTTATGGCCTTTGAAATAAGTCATTTTGAACATTGCCAACTTTCTCGTTATTATTACCTCTCTGCAACATACAGACTACAGCTCAGCTGCTGACTTAAAAGTTGGGTGGGAGACTCTTCCTCCATGCACTGAGCGATGCAGTCTACGGTCCTAAATGTATTTATCTTATGAGATCTAGGCATGGGTCTGAAGATAACCATGAACGATCAGCCATGATCACATTGAATGGTGGTGCTGGCTCGAAGGGCCAAATGGCCTACTCCTGCACCTATTGTCTATTGATAGGTCTTAACCTGAAACTTCTGTCTGAAGAAGGGTCTCGTCCCGAAACGTCATCCATTCCTCCTCTCCAGAGATGTTGCCTGTCCCGCAGAGTTACTCCAGCATTTTGTGTCTATCTAAAATTTGGCCTTCTTGGTGAACCTAGAACTGCTGCGGTTAGTGATGGAACTCCCACAATGCTATTGAGGGGGCAGCTCCTGGATTTAGACCCATTGATGGTGAAGGAATGGCGATATATTTCCGAGGCTGGATTGTGTGGGACCTGGAGAGCAAACTGCATGATTTGGCATTCCTGAAGCCCTTGTCCTTGGTGCTGTGAGAGATGTCTAGGTGCACTGACTGAGGTGCATTTGGTAAATGGTTCACACTGCAGTCACCGAACATCAGTTGTGGAAATAATAACCGTATAATAAAGTAGCGTAACAATCAAGTAGGCCCATGAATGTTTTTGTTTCATTTACTTTCGAGAAACATCGCGGAAACAGGCCCTTCGGCCCACCGAGTCCGTACCGACCAGCGATCCCCGCACATTAACACAAGCCTACGCACACTGGGGACAATTTTTACATTCACACCGAGCCAATTAACCTACAAACCTGTACGTCTTTGTAGTGTGGGAGGAAACTGGAGACCTTGGAGGAATCAGGTCACAGGGAAAATGTAGAGTACAAACGCTGCCCAGACAAGCACCCGTAGTCAGGATCGAAGCCGGGTCTCTGACGCTGTAAGGCAGTAGCTCCATCGCTGTGCCTCCGTGCCGTCCGTGTAGTTGCAGGCACTCATGCAACCTATTGCAGACATAATGTAGGTGTTGTAGGTGATCAAATCGCTTTGCTTAGTTTTAGTTTCGTTTAGAGATACAGCGCGGAAACAGGCCCGCGGCCCACCGGGTCCGCGCCGACCAGCGACCGCCCACACATTAACACATCCTACACACACTCGGGACAATTTATACATTTACCAAGCCAATTAATCTACATACCTGTACGTCTTTGGAGTGTGGGAGGAAACCGAAGATCTCGGAGAAAACCCACGCAGGTCACGGGAGAACGTACAAACTCCGTAAAGGCATCACCCGTGGTCGGGATCGAACCCAGGTCTACGGCACTGCATTCGCAGTAAGGCAGCAACTCTACCGCTGTGCCGCCTGTGGGGTATTCTTTGTTGGATTCCTAGAGTCTAATCTGGTCCAGAGTCCCGAGATCCAGCCCGGAAAGTGGCCCTTGGGCCCACTTGGTTCACACCTACCATCAATCACCTGCTCGCACTCGTTCGAGGTTATCCTACTTTTGTATCTACTCCTTACACACTTGGGGCAATTTGCAGAGGCTAATTAAAATACAATCCCACATGCCTGTGGGATATGGACGGAAACCGGAGCAGCCTGATGGAATTCCACGGGGTCACAGGGAGCACATGCAAACTGCACAGACAGCACCCGAGGTCAGGATCGAACCCAGGTCTCTGGCGATGAGAGGCAGCAGCTCTACCATCTGTGCCACTGGGCCTATCCTCTGACCACCTCTTGTAGCCACAGAATTTATGTGTTCACTTTAAAATTATGAAAGCAAGGGCAAATTTCTGTTCCATAGAATCGTACAGCAAGGAAGGACATTGTCCATCCCATTGTGATAGTGACAGGTCTTTGAATGAGCCATCCAATTGTTTGCATCTTACAATTCAGTCCAATGTTGCTACAGGTTTTTCCATCTCAATATGCAGTTAATTTCAGCAGCATGAATACCATAAACCGGCTGGGCAACCTCAGTTAATCTGTGTGATGTCACGTCAGAGCTACAACTGAAACTTTATCTGTGCCACTTCCCTATAACTTACCCAATTTTCAATAGAAAATTGTGAACCGCTTGCTAATTACAAATAAATAATTATAGTCATAGAATTCCTCTGTACTTTTTGTCCCAGATAAACAAAGACATTCTGATTTGCAAGCACGATAATTGTGTTCATGCAGTGAAAGTAAACAATGATAGATCCTAACTGCAGACTAAAGGTTTAATGAAGCAGGAACATTTGTACTTGAATATTAAAAAAGGAATGCCTAAATTCCAATGGTATGAATATTGATTTCTCTAACTTCTCTAACTTTCCCTGCATTCCCTCTCTCTCCATCCCTCCCTCACCCAAGTCTCACCAGTTTCTCGTTCTCACCTAGCAAACATCTAACAATGGCTTTATTGTTGTTACTTTTTTCCATTTCTATCATTCGTTTGTTCCATATCTCTCTACATCACTGTCTATATCTCTCGATTCCTTTTCCCCTGACTCTCGTCTAAAGAAGGGTCTCGACCCGACCTCGACCTTGTTCCTTCTCTCCACAGATGTTGCCCTGTCCTGCTGACTTACTTCAGCATTTTGTGCCTATCTTAAGGGCCTGTCCCACTTTCACGACCTAATTCACGACCTTTTTCACTCGTGGACATTTTTCATCAGGCTAGATAAACGGCCCGACCTACTTGATGCCATGAGAACATACAACAAGCATCACAACCTACTACAACCTCCTACAACCTCCTAGGACCTCCTATGACCTCTTGACGACCATGCTGCGAGTACGAGTCAAGGGCAAACTCGGCAGAGGTCGTGAATTAGGTCGTGAAAGTGAGACAGGCCCGTCACAGTATGTCTAAATTACAATTGTGTAATAGTGTTGGCAGGGCCTGCAAAATTACATTCTTTTTTGGGACATTTTTATTTCAACTAGCATTTAAACATCACCACATTCCACTCAAAAATTAGAAATGGGTCTCATTTGTCTGACCACATCATGTTTGTGTAAGCAAGGATCAATGGTTTTTATAGTGATTCACAGGCTTAATAGTGACATGCCGATATAAATTGCACGGACAACCCAATTGACCTCGACAACCTGTTGGTTTGTAGGTGGTCAGTGTCAATCAGAACAGTTTTGTGCATCTTGAGTTTTATAACTGGAGAAAAATAATGAACCAACATTCAATCAGGGACCATTCATTATTTGCTACCACTAAAGGGTCTGTCCCACTATATGAGTTTACCCACGAGCTCTCCCGGGTTTAAAAAAAATCAAGCTTGTGGTAGGTGTGTTGGATGTACGTAGCGGGTACGTTGGAGTTCGGGACGTCTCATACCGGCTGGTAACGCTAACGCCAGGTACTTGGGAAACATGGTAAGCTCGTGAAGTTTTTCAACATGTTGAAAAATGTGCACGATAGCCCCGAGTACCGACGAGCGGCTATTACCGTAATTTCCCTCCTGGGATAAATAAAGTTCTATCGTATCATATTGTATGGTATCATATCGCATAAAAGTACAGCACGAGGCATTTAAAGAGGAAAGGCTTATTTACCAGACAGTAGCTGTAAATTATTAAAGTGTTGCGACTTTAAACTGGGAAACTGAATCTTTGGAACGGTCAATAACTGTTCCATTGTACAAAGTAAGTATAGAAACATAGAAATTAGGTGCAGGAGTAGGCCATTCAGCCCTTCGAGCCTGCACCGCCATTCAATATGATCATGGCTGATCATCCAACTCAGTATCCCGTACCTGCCTTCTCTCCATACCCTCTGATCCCCTTAGCCACAAGGGCCACATCCAACTCACTCTTAAATATAGCCAATGAACTGGCCTCAACTACCCTCTGTGGCAGATGACTCTCGTGTCTAACAGGGTTGCAATATAAACACTCCAAGACAAATGGCAAGTACATCTATATATGCTTAAAGAAAGACTACAGAGCTCCCCTTTTACAGTGACAGGGAGATCTGTGATCTATCAAATGTTAAAAATCAACTGGAAATTTTAACTAATTTTAGATTTCCTTTTGTAATGTCTTCACAAATGCACAATTTCCAATTTTACCTCCTAGGATAAATATTATATCGCATCGCATTGTATCGTATGTAGCGTACCGTATTGTATGGTATCGTATTGTATCGCATCGTATAAAAGTACAGCGTGGGATAGTACAGCGTGGGATAGTACAGCTTCACCACGGGCTGCGTGGCCAGAAGGTTTCCCGACGGTGGGGCCGCGGCTGTGGACTAGGAACGTGGCCGGAGGCCTTTATCGAGGAGCAGTGGTCTCGCTGCCTCCCGGATCGCCTCGTAGAAACCCGGGTCGGGGCCTCGCGGGTCAGGCGAATCGGCCGACGGAGCTCGCGGCTGGGGCCCGGGTCGGCTCCACGGAGAAGTGAGATGATGCTCGCGACGATGGACAATGGGGGCGCGGGGGGGGGGGAACAATGGGACAATGGACAATGGGGCGCGGGGGGGGACAATGGACAATGGGGGTGCGGGGGGGACAATGGACAATGGACAATGGGGGTGCGGGGGGGGACAATGGACAATGGGGGCGCGGGGGGGACAATGGACAATGGGGGTGCGGGGGGGGACAATGGACAATGGGGGTGCGGGGGGGGGACAAAGGACAATGGGGGTGCGGGGGGGGACAATGGACAATGGGGGCGCGGGGGGGACAACGGACAATGGGGGTGCGGGGGGGACAATGGACAATGGGGGCGCGGGGGGACAATGGACAATGGACAATGGGGGTGCGGGGGGGGGACAATGGACAATGGGGGGTGCGGGGGGGACAATGGACAATGGACAATGGGGGCGCGGGGGGGGGACAATGGACAATGGGGGCGCGGGGGGGACAATGGACAATGGGGGTGCGGGGGGGGGGACAATGGACAATGGACAATGGGGGCGCGGGGGGGGGGGACAATGGACAATGGGGGTGCGGGGGGGGACAATGGACAATGGGGGGTGCGGGGGGGGACAACGGACAATGGGGGCGCGGGGGGGGGGGTGACAATGGACAATGGGGGCGCGGGGGGGGACAATGGACAATGGGGGTGCGGGGGGGGACAACGGACAATGGGGGCGCGGGGGGGGGGGGGGGGGACAATGGACAATGGGGGTGCGGGGGGGGACAACGGACAATGGGGGCGCGGGGGGGGGGGACAATGGACAATGGGGGCGCGGGGGGGACAATGGACAATGGGGGCGCGGGGGGGACAACGGACAATGGGGCGCGGGGGGGGGGGGGGCGCGGGGGTGGGGACAATGGACAATGCGGGGGCGCGGGGGGGGGACAATGGACAATGGGGGCGCGGGGGGGGACAATGGACAATGGGGGCGCGGGGGGGGGGACAATGGACAATGGGGGCGCGGGGGGGGGACAATGGACAATGGGGGGCGCGGGGGGGACAATGGACAATGGGGCGCGGGGGGGGGGGGGGGGGGGACAATGGACAATGGGGGCGCGGGGGGGGACAATGGACAATGGGGGCGCGGGGGGGGACAATGGACAATGGGGGTGCGGGGGGGGGACAATGGACAATGGGGGCGCGGGGGGGGCAATGGACAATGGGGGCGGGGGAAGAACTATGGACAATGAGGGTGGGGGGACACCTATGGACAATGGGGGCGGGGAGACAACTTTGGACAATGGGGATGGGGGGAGAACTATGGACAACGGGGGCGGGGAGAGACAACTATGGACAATGGGGACGGGGGGGAGAACTATGGACAATGGGGGCGGGGAGACAACTTTGGACAATGGGGACGGGGGGAGAACTATGGACAATGGGGGTGGGGGGACAACTATGGACAATGGGGACGGGGGGACAACTTTGGACAATGGGGACGGGGGGACAACTTTGGACAATGGGGCGGGGGCGGGTGTGGGGGGGGAACAATGGACAATGGGGACCCGGCGTGGGGGAACTGCGGGGGGGGGACAAAAGGGGGAGCCGGCGTGCTTTGTAACTTTGTCAGCGCTGTAGGTGGCTGCTATCTGCATACATTGTGTACGCAGCAAAGAATGTCACTGTACCTAGTCATATGTGACAATAAAGTATTCCTATTCCTAATTATCTTTTTTTGCAGTCTTGCTCTCCTTAATTTTGATGTGGAATCAGCTTTTGAATGAGTTAGTTTAGTTTATTGTCACATGTACTAAGGTACAGTGAAAAGCTTTTATTGCGTGCTAACCAGTTAGCAGAAATACAGTACATGATTACAACCGAGCCATTTACAATGTATAGATACACGATAAGGGAATAAATTGTCTGATCCTAGATCTGAACTCAAAGAAAGTTTGTGTAGGAAGGAATTGCAGGTGCTAGTTGAAACCCAAGATAGATACCAAAAGCTGAAGTAACTCAGCGGGACAGGCAGCATCTCTGGAGAGAAGAAATGGGTCACATTTCTTCAGACTAAAGAAGGGTCTCGACCCGAAATGTCACCCATTCCTTCTTTCCGGAGATGCTGCCTGTCCCGCTGAGTTACTCCAGCTTTTTGTGTCGATCAAGAAGGTTGGTGTCGTGCCAAATAACCCAAGTGTTGGAAATAAAAAGGGCAGCAGGGAGGGGTCCAAGAGGAGGAGGGATTTTGGAGACGGGAGAAGGGGTCGTCTCCATGAGGCAAAGTCTCCCTACTAGAGAGAAGGCCTGGATTCGGAGGAGACAGGAGAAGAGTTCGGAACCCATTGAGGTGTGGGCGTAGGGGATGAAGGTGAGGCTGCTGATGACATCATTCTGCATTGGAAAGAAGGAGGTCATAGGGTATGGTGTCTGAAGGGTCCCGACCCAAAACATCACTTATCCATGTCTCCCAGAGATGCTGCCTGACCCGCTGAGTTACTCAAGCACTTTGTGGTTGTGTTTTATCTTCCTCGTACATTCCTGAATGGCGATTAGTTAAACATCTTCCTTTCAAAATGCTTTGGACCACGGTTCTGTACCAAGGAAGAGCGGCAGGATGTAAATTGAAAAATCATGGTGAATAACTGTGTCTGGAGATGCTTGGTTGATGACCAGATGTCCTCTCACAATCCCAGTAGGATGCTGATGACAGTCTCTCTGGCATGTTATGATCCATAAAATTGCGTTCCAAGGTTCAACATTTTCATGTGTGATGTAAAGAAAATTAATGCAATATCCATTTCTGGAGCTTTTAGCATGGTCCCCCATTCATATAAACATAGAAACATAGAAACATTGAAAATAGGTGCAGGAGTAGGCCATTCGTCCTTCGTGTCAGCACCGCCATTCAATACGATCATGGCAGATCATTTAAAATCAGTACCCCGTTACGGCTTTTTCCCCATACCCCTTGATTCCGTTAGCCCTAAGAGCTAAACCTAACTCATTCTTGAAAACATCCAGTGAACTGGCCGCCACTGCCTTCTGTGGCAGATATTTCCACAGATTCACAACTCTCTGGGTGAAGAAGTTTTTCCTCATCTCAGTCCTGAATTTGTTTACTTCACAATGGTTGGGGAAGCAGAGTGACATCTATTGGCAAACAACAACACACATCTAATCTCACAGCCATGAATAAATAGCATGATCCAGTTGTGGGTCCAGACCTTGCGTGGAAGGTGAGGACTCGCTCTTGTGGTTTCTAAAGGTCCATTCCTGCAACGGATTCCCCCAAGGAGTGGGCAAGTAAAAAATACACTTTGTTTCTCCTGCAAAGTCCTGAAGATGTGTTCAAATGATTGCTTTTATTGGGAGGGACCTAATGTTATGATTCACGTTCCTCCTGCCCACCTCCAGTGTACATTGGAAATTCATGACACCCACCCCTATAAACCCTTCTGTCAATAACAACTTGCCATTCAAGGATAAGTCTCTTCTGAAAGCACTGTACAAACTCAAGCACGGGCTCCTCTACTCTGAGAGCTGTCTCCATGGCAGGAGATGGCTTCATACAAGACTTTGGATGCTCATCATGTTTTAGGTCCATGTAAGTATACACACAAAGATAGTGATTCTCATTTAGACTGCATTGGATGCATTGATTTTCACAAGCTTTAGAATATTGCTCCTGCAATATCCACGAATAGTGAAAGGCTTGGATAGAGTGACTGTGGATAGGATGTTTCCACTAGTGGGAGAGACGAGGACTAGTCATAGCCTTAGAATTTTACTTCGGAGTCACGTGAGTGACTACGTGAAGACCCCGTCCAGCACGCATGCGCGACATTAGCGTTCATGCAGTGCACCGCGACGAACGGGAGTTCAAGGCGCTCCCGCTACAAATTGAAAGTCGGGCCGACAGGTAAGTTTACCGTGGCCGTGTGTCTTTCTCTCTGTGGTCTTGTGTTCCAGGAGAATGAGCAAGGCCCGAGGAAAGAAGTCTGCAGCTCGCCCCCGTTCGTCCTTCGTTGAGGAATGCTCTTTGGAGGGGGGGCAAGAGGCGGCGGGTATAACTACCGAGCCGAGCCCAGCACCGCTACTGCTGCCTGAGCAGCGGGCTGGAGGTACCTGCAGCCGGAACCGGGCGGTAGTGTCCGACGTTTCGGATGAAGATGCCTTACCGCTCGAGAGGGACACAGGCAGCCGCCTAAGCCGCATGGAACGGCTTATGGAGCAATTGCTCCAGCGAGATCTGCTGAGAGAGCAGCAGCAGCCTCGCCAAGGGAGTTCAGGCACTCCCGCAGTGCCTTTTACGGCACTGGCCATTGCTTCACCTTCTTTTGAAGGCAGCATTGGCGACCAGGTCTGGGCTGGTCAAGAAGAGGGGTCACTGGCTGAAGATTTCGGGAGTACGCAGGGTGTACAGGAACAGGAAGAGCTGCTGGGTGTGGTCAACCGCTACGTGGCCATTCCACAAGCGGGTCGGCCATTAGAGCCGAAACTTGCAGCCAGCATTAACCACCTGTCCTCTAAACCCCTACAAGAACAAGTGGTCAATGAGGCTCTTCAACTATATACAGCCCCAGGAAATTGTACATCTTTGAATGTACCTGCTGTCAATAGCCAAATTTGGGGACATTTGGGGCAGAACATCAGAGAAACCTGGAGTTGAAGCTCCAGAAGATCCTTAAATTCCTGACTGCAGGAATAAACATCTTATGCTCGGTCCATTGATGGTGCGGACATCTCCACAAATCAGCAAGACACATTAGCTCTGCTGTGCACCACTCAATATGAGATAAATAATTTGCGAAAGGAGATTATCAAGCCTGCCCCTCAACCCTAAATTTGCGGGACTCTGCAAAACACTGGGGTCAGAACCTCCTATTCTGCTCTTTTGGAAAGACCTTCCAAAAAAGGTGAAAGACCTGGAAGAAGAATCCAAGACCTTTGGTCTCGTGAGGGCAGGTTTGGGACCGAGCAGACCCAACAAACCCAGGCGGCAGTACCCCATGGCGTCCCACCAGTCGTCGACCACACTATGGGACTGGTGAAAGCTCGGGGTCCGCAACCATTCCCGTAAGCCTTTTTTAGGCCAGGGCCCAGAGCGGACCCCATGGAAAATGCGCCACCCCCAACAACATCGAGATCAACATCAACCCTCTACAGCCCAGCAGACGCCTCATCACCCAGCGAAGAGGCAGAAGAAGCACCAATAACCATGGAGGTAGGTGGGTCTGGTTCCTCTCAGCATATGTGCAGTAGGGGGCTCTGTGCTAACAGGGGGGAGATTGCACTTGTTTTTGGATGCATGGGAATCCATCACTAATGACAAGTATATACTCAGCAGCGTTCATGGCTACAAAATTGACTTTGTCCATAAAGATTTTCCACCAGTTCAGCATATGCCCAAAAAGGGTATTCACCCTCTCAGTCAAGGAAAAAACAAGAGGGTCAAGCTGAACTGATGAGATTACAAGCTAAAGGTGTCATTGAAAGAACAAAACATGAACCTTTGGAATTTGTGTCTAATATTTTCACTAAAATCAAAAAAGATGGTGGACGACGCATCATCATTGACTTAACTACTTTGAACAAGTCTGTCAGGTATATACATTTCAAGATGGATACTTTTGAAACAGCCAGACTATTGGTTTCTAGGGGGTACTTTCTAGCAAGCATTGATTTAAAAGATGCTTACTACTCAGTACCCATACACAAGGACCATCGAAAATATTTAAAATTTATCTGGATGAAACAGCTATGGCAATATAAAGCCTTACCAAATGGGCTAACCTCTGCTCCAAGGTTGTTCACTAAAATCTTAAAACCTGCCTTGGCATTATTGAGGAAACAAAAGCATATAGTCATGGCGTATTTAGACGACATTTTAATAGTAGGGAAAACCTTGGAGACAGCTATTTTGGCAGTCGCAGCCACCAAACGTTTGTTTGAAACTTTGGGGTTTGTCATACATCCAGAAAAATCCAATCTTACACCGTCCACTGCCATGGACAATCTTGGATTTACGATAGATACTGTTCGCATGATTGTAACTCTGCCGAAGGGGAAAAGCATCAGAATTGGCGCTATCATGCAACAAACTCATGAATAAACATCAGCCAACCATACGGGAAGTAGCTAGAGTTATTGGCAAAATGGTAGCAGCTTTCCCAGCTGTACAATTTGGGCCTTTGCACTATCAAAATTTGCAAAGAGCTAAAGTGCATGCACTAAAGCAAAACTCAGGTCACTTTGACCGAGCTATGAGTTTAACTGCTGAATCCATTCCAGAGTTACAATGGTGGGCGAGGAATGTAACACTCAGCTCCAGTCCCATTATGATCACCAACCCAGTATTAACCATTCAAACGGATGCCAGTGCTTTGGGCTGGGGAGCAACTAACATGCAATCCAGCACAGGGGGCAGATGGAGTAAATTTGAATCATCTTGCCTACAGACACGGGGTATCAACTATTTAGAAATGTTGGGTGCGTTTTATGGGTTAAAAGCATATTCATGTAATACGCATCATGCACATGTCCGGTTGCAACTAGATAATACCACGGTGGTGGCTTATATCAATCACATGGGTGGTGTTAAAGTCGATATCGTGTGACAATTTGGCCAACCTAATCTGGCAATGGTGTGTTGAAAGGCATATTTGGTTATCAGCAACTTACCTTCCAGGTAAGCAAAATACAGTGGCAGACACCAGGTCACGTAGATTTAATGATAACATCGAATGGATGTTAAAATCCCAAAGTGTTTGCTGAAATTACAAAGCAATATGGCACACCAGATATCGATCTATTTGCATCCAGGCTGAATCACCAGGGTACCAACGTATGTCGCTTGGGAACCAGACCCTGAGGCAGCAGCAGTTGATGCATTCTCGCTGCATTGGGGGAAAATGTTCTTTTATGCTTTTCCTCCCTTCTGCCTCATCAGTCGGGTATTACGCAAGATTCAATTGGATTCCGCTTCAGGAATCTTGATAATACCTGACTGGCCTACACAGCCATGGTTCCCAGTGGCTTTCGACATGGCTGTTGAAACAACCGTTGGAATTCCCCAGCAGTCGACAGTTATTAATCCACCCAGTGTCAGGCATTAGTCACCCCGTGCCATGACAGAGTCAATCTCCTGGCTTGCAGATTCTAAAAAGACCTCTACTGGGCCTGGGACTGTCTGAGGACGCCATCAACATGATGACCGCATCTCACCGGGAGTCCACCAGGAGACAATACCTGACCAATATAAGAAAATGGGAACGGTATTGCTCCAAAACAGGAACTACCTACACCACAGCTACAGCCACCAGTGTTGTGGAGTTTCTGCTTGGATTACATCGGGAAGGACTCAGCTACAGCGCCATTAATACAGCCAGGAGTGCGTTGTCAGCTTATTTGGTTTCCAGCAGCAGGACAACTGACTTTGGGGTCCCATCCACTAGTGGTCAAAATCATGAGGGGCATTTTTAACACCAATCCCCCTAGGCCTAGGTACACTCAGATCTGGGATGTCAGCATAGTACTGACGTACCTTAGGGGATGGCCACCACCCAGGTCACTTACTCTGGAACAACTTACACTGAAATCAGTCATGCTCATGGCTCTAGTGTCAGCTCAAAGGGTACAGTCCCTCCACCTTCTGAGGCTGGACAGCATGACAGAGTCATTGGACTGTATCACATTTCACATTCAGGGGCTGGTCAAACAATCTAGACCAGGTACCACGCCTCCAGTTATGGAGTTCCGGGCATATTCACCTGACCCACGGTTGTGTGCCAAGACCCATCTCGCCAACTACATAGACACAACATATAACTTAAGAGGGAGAGAAAAAGCCTTATGGATAAGCCACAAGAAGCCTCATGGTCAGGTGACGAGCCAAACCATTTCAAGGTGGCTCAAGCAGGTGCTTAAGTCCGCGGGAATCGATACTAATGTGTACAAATCTCATTCCACCAGGGCTGCATCTACGTCGGCGGCTAGGCAAATGGATGTGCCTATGGACCATATTCTGGCCAGAGCAGGATGGTCCTCGGAAAGAACTTTCCAAAGGTTTTATAATAAGCCGCTGGCGGAGCCTGCTACATTTGCAGACAGAATTTTAGAGTCTGCAGATAATATTTAATTTAAGCCCGGGGGAGCTCTCTGTTTTTTGTTGTTATTAATAAACCTTTTTTGTTCACAAACAGGTTATTGTTGATTGTATAACATGCTTCCTCCCTCTAAGGTCTTCAGGCAGTGAGTGAAGCATGAGCTGGTACACGGTTCGGATTCACAGAGCTTTGAAGTCTTCACGTAGTCACTCACGTGACTCCGAAGTAAAATAGTAAGATTAAATGAGAACTTACCAGTTCGAAGTTTGATCTGTATTTTATGAGGAGTTACGATGAGGGATTACGTGCCCTCCGCTCCCACCCTCTATTATACAGATCAACTGGTAATTAAGTTCTTATTTTTTCTTTACTATATTTATTTCAATTGTTGTGTTTTTTCTGTGAATCCACACCGCTGCTTTGAAGAAATGTCGCGCATGCGTGCTGGACGGGGTCTTCACGTAATCCCTCATCGTAACTCCTCATAAAATACAGATCAAACTTCGAACTGGTAAGTTCTCATTTAATCTTACTATTAAAGGACGTTCCTTTAAAAAGAAGATGAGGAGGAATTTCTTTATTCAGAGAGTGTTCTTCTTGCCTATGGCATGCACAGCCTAAAGTTGTAAGACAACTTGTTCTGTATGATCTTCTGTTTGTGCGCGCCAGGTTGATTGCATTTGTTGAAACAGGGTGGACCACGTGAAGGTTGCAATCTCCCACCCCAGAGAGTGTTGAATCTGTGGAATTCTTTGCCCTAGAAGGCAGTGGAGGCCGTCAATGGATTTTTAAAAATGCAGAAATGATACTTAGAATCTTGATGATTATGGTTGTCAGGGGTTATGGCCAACAGGCAGGAGAATGGGATTAGTCATGATAGATCAGTCATGATTGAATGGTGGAATAGACTTGATGGGCCGAATGGCCTAGTTCTGCTCCTAACACCTATGACCTTATGACCTCACCCAACACCTCAGTCAAAATTACCATGGTTTGTCAGGTATGTGGTTAAGAATTTCTATTTGCAATACAAAAATCTTTGCCGTTCCATTTATTGGTGCAACCTCAGAGGAGCGTGGGTCATCATATAATAATCCAGAAATCAGTGTGTTATTGGAGTTAATATAATCATTGAATTATGGTAATTATATCTAATTTTCTTCATCAAATTATATTAATTAGAAAGACTTTATTGCAGACACTAAAACCGATATCTTTATAAACTCAAAGGATATGTGAATAATGCTAATTAGATTCCTTTGATTGCTCTGAATATGTTTATTTTAATTTAACTTTAGCTAGTTGGTCTGAGTTTTGCTGGAGCATCTGATTCATGTTAATTGGTTAAAGGTTCAGGCTTATTTACTATTTACTTCATTAAAATATTCCATCTTAGCATCAAATTTCCTGCATTAAATTAAAATAAATAATGTCCCATCGTGTTCTTGAGCTATTAAACAGCCCTGAATCTTTCCTAAGCTTCCAAACTAATATTATTTTTATCAATAGGTTACCGATATCAACTTTAAGATGCCACCACAGGAGTCCTAATGAGTTCAGATCAGATTTGGAGTTGACATTTTGGGTGAATTTGAGATCGATTTTCAGTGTTTTTGATCATTTCTCCTGCTGACAACTCAAATAACACTTTCATTTCCCACATGCTTTCATTAATTTCATTTAATGAATGAAATACTGAATGATGAACAAATAACTTTCATTTAAATCATACTTTCATTTCCCACGTTTAATATATTGCAGGGCGTATAATAAATCATGTTATAAAGATTTCCGATCTTAAAAGGGCCTTATGAACCAAACAAGTGTAATGAGGATCATGGTGTTGATTGCCTTCAGAAATCTTTGACTTTTGTGAGTCACAAGCACTGTTTTGTGCTGTGGAAGCATTTGTGACCTTTTAGACTATAATTACACACCAAGGTAATGTCCCATAATTGATTAGTGCTCTTTGTCTTTTGTTAGCTGCAGAAACCACCAACCCAGCATCAGGATGCTCAAGATGGCAATGGTGGAGAGATGAAGGGGTGAGTCGGTGGCTGTGAATTCCCATCCCGCACCCTTGGAAAGCCCCCTACAGTTTTGTGGTCAGTGTGGGAAGAGGGACATGGCAACCTGGTTGTAGGAAGTTCACGTTCACAAGTTATAGGAGTGGAATTGTGCCATTTGGCCCATCGAGTCTATTCTATCATTTAATCATGCCTGATCTCTACCTCCAAATTCCATTTTCCTGCCTTCTCTCCATAACCCTTGACACCCGTTCCAATCAAGAATTTGTCCATCTGTGCCTTAAAAACATTCACTGACTTGGCCTCCACAGCTCTCTGTGTCAATGAGTTCCACAGATTATCTACTCTCTGACTGAAGAAGTTCCTCCTCACCTCCTTTCTAAAAGAGCGCCCTTTAATTCTGAGGCTGTGACCTCTGGTCCTAGACTCTCCCACCAGTGGAAACATCCTTTCCACATCCACTCTATCTATGCCTTTCATTATTCCGTAAGTTTCAATGCGATCCCCCCCTCAACCTTCTAAACTCCAGCGAGAAAAGTGAGGAGTGGCTACGGGAGGCGACACAAGGCACGGCTGCAGTGGTCGCGGACATGGAGTAGGTGGAGGCGGCTACCAGAGGCCCTACACCAGCAGGTGAGTGAACAGATTGTACACAGCTCATAGCAGCAGTATGGAATGGTGGTGATATAATACCAGTCCTAATCTTACACCCCTAGTCTGGTCCATTCCTAATCTTACGCCCACATTACAAAAGCAGAAATCCTCCATTTTGACAGTACCCAAAATGCCCCATATTATCGGTGACAAAAATGTACTGAGGCAGGTTTCAATCCAGTGCCGTAAGGATACCAGGCCTTAAAGTGATTAAATGCAAAATTGATAACAATTGAACTTTACCAAGACTTGAAAACCAGAAGATTGCGAGCCTTTGCGTGCCGTCGCTGCAAAGGATCTATTCACACCCGTGTACCGTTGTACTTGAGTAACCATATAACACCATATAACAATTACAGCACGGAAACAGGCCCTCTTGGCCCTTCCAGTCCGTGCCGAGTAGGGTATGATTGGACTGGATAGCATGAAAAACAAGCTCTTCATTGTACCTTGGTACATGTTGCCATAAATCCAACTAAAAACTCAACAAAACTAAATCATTGATCACTGCTAAGTATTCCTTCCAAGTCCACAGCAGGCTTTGGAACCTGAAGATTCACATCACTGGGGTTCAGTCCTCGAAGGGAAAATAGTGAATCTTGTTCAGCTGGAGGTTTTGAGGATCCCCTTGGTGAATTGTGTGGGGGTGACAGCAGAGTCTCCAACCATATCCTTTGGCCCCCTTTGGTCATGGCTGACCATGGGTATCTCCAGGGTGTTATTCCTTACATGGAGGACGCCTGTGCGTGACTTTGTTGCACCCCCAGCCACCCCACGGTCCTGGACAGATCTGGGTCAGGATCCAGTTGTATGGAGTCCAAGATGACCGGAGACCCTTTTCTGCTGCAGCCTTCATCCGCCTTCCCAGACCTAAGGTCAGCCATCGTCCTCCGCCTGTTTCACCGCTGAGGTCTTGGTTGGATCGCTGTCTGTCAGAGGCCTCCCCCTCGACCTTGCCGCCTTGATATAATGAGATGATCTTTGGTGAACTGTTTCTCAAACTCAGCGCAGGTGGGTGAATGGCTCCCACCTCCGAGGTGCTGTAAGAAACAGCCACTGCTAGATTACCAGCTAGTTCGCACACATGCTTACTCATGTAGATGACAGGATGCAAGATAGACACAAAATGCTGGAGTAACTCAGCGGGGCAGGCAGCATCTCTGGAGAGAAGGAATGGGTGGTGTTTCGGGTCGAGACCCTTCCTCAGACTGGATACAAGCTGCTGTGCTAATACGAGGTATTCAGAAAGAACCATCACCAACGACTAATTTCAAACCATCTGCATGACTGATACCATCGCAACAATAATCAGCTATCCTTCACAAACTTAAAACCCATAAGAAGAATTTGGAATAAATTATAACATAACGAGCTGCAGCGATTCTTCTGCCGTTCAACTGAGGAGAAAAATGTGACACTTACTGAACAACCTGAAAATATTTTATTATTAATCACTTTTAATTACATGCATATCAGATTCCCTAAAGAAAACTAATTAATTGCAATCATATACACAAGCACAAGCAGTTTATTTTTATTATACCATAAGTGAGAAAATAGCTGAGAAATTTCAGACATAAACTTACGAATTGACTAACTGTTAAAGAATATTCATGCAGACATCTCGCTATTAAAATAACCTTCAGAAAATAATTATGATTAATGCTTTCCCTATTCTTGTTTTGTATAATGCATTTTGCACAGACAGATTCATAGGGAACAGCCTGAGCTCAGTCACTGAATAAAAATGCTGTAAAACTGGAACCAGAGGAGATACGGATGTGTACTAAGTGAAGCAAATACCTTGAGCCTAGTTTCAACAAGGATCCACATCCAAAAAGAGTGCACATTGGACTCTGCTTTAAATTGTAAAATTAATTTTCCAGCCTCTGCTTACTAATTCATCCCATTTATCTTACTTCAAATGTTTTTTGCCAGAAATATCTAAAGAAGTGTCCTCACCCGAAACCACATCTTTCCAATTCCTCTACAGATGCTGATTGACCCGTTGAGTTCCTCCAGCACTTTGCTTATTGCTCAGGATTCCAGCATCTACAATTTCTCATGCCTTCACTTCACACTTATCCAAATTAAATTCTATCTGCCATTGCACTGCCCAAATTACCAACCGATCAATAACATTTTCTCAGACGACCCTCCTATCAACAAAAATTTTCATGTAACCTTCAAAGTTACTAATCATACTTCCTAGGTTGACAGCTAAATCGTTAATGTATGTAACAAACAGTAAGGGTCACAGCACTACTAGCAGGGTGAGAGCAGTCTAAATCTCCAGTGTAGCAATTGGAAAGAATTGCAGAAAGCCTCAGTTCAAAATTCATAAGACACGGGGTGAGGCATGGTGGCACAGTGGTTGAGTTGCTGCCTTACAGCGCCAGAGATCCCGGTTCAATCCTGACTACGGGTACTTGTCTGTACAGAGTGGGTACGTTCTCCCCATGACCTGCTTGGGTTTTCTCAGAGATTGTCCGTTTCTCCCCACACTCCAAAGACGTGCAGGTTTGCAGGTTAATTGACTTGGCTATAAATGTAAACTGTCCCTAATGTGTGCAGGATAGCATAGACTCTGTGGGCTGATGGGCCTGTTTCTGTGTTGTATCTATAAATTAAACTAAACTAAGGGGTGAAATTTTTTTCTGGAGTGAAGCTGGTGAGATCAGTGTTCCCTTTGTGTCTTGTGAATGAGACGCAAAGACACCCAGTGGTTGTACTAGTTTCACAATCGTCCTTGTGAGTTTCATTGTTTGTGTAACTCATTAACCCCCAGCCAACAGCCAACAATGGATCATTTCCTTCATCATCGTTACGTTTTTGAATATCTTTCATTGATTTGCTTTATATCTCTCTATAACAGCATCTATATCTCTCCTTTCCCTTCCCGCTCAGTCTGAAGATGAGTCTCGACCCAAAATGTCACTTATTCCATTTCTCCAGAGATGCAGTCTGACCTGCTGAGTTACTCCAGCTTTTATGTGTCTATCTTCAATATAAAACATCAAATTATTTGAACTTTTGAATTTACATCATCCACAGCGTTTTGGGGGAGATAGGACCATACTTCCACCGTCGCTTGTACAAAGAGGTGCTTTCCATGCTTCGCTACTAAGTGGCTCAGAGAAAACTATAAGAACAGTCTCTTGTTCTGGTCTCCCCAACAGAGAAAGCTGTTAAGTGTAGAAAGGAACTGCAGATGCTGGCTTACCACGAAGATAAACACAAAATGCTGGAGGAACTCAGCGGGGCAGTCAACATCTCTGGAGAGAAGTCAATGGCTGACGTTTTGGGTCGAGACCCTTCTTCAGTGAGAATTGGGGAGTGGGAGACTAGAGATATGGAAGGGCAAGGTGTGAAAGCTGTTAATCTTTACCTCCCCTCCCTAATCATTTTATGATCCTTAATTAGGATGCTCCATCATCTCATAAAGTCATAGTGATACAGTGTTGAAACAGGCCCTTCAGCCCAACTTGCCCACACTGGCCAACATGTCCCAGCTACACTAGCCCCACCTGCCTGCGTTTGGTCCATGTCCTTCCAAACCTGTCCTGTCCATATACCTGTCTAACTGCTTCTTAAATGTTGGGGTAGTCCCTGCCTCATATGCCCCAAATAATTTCAGCACACTTTATGCAATTCTGTCCTCATAACCACTCCTGTTCTACCTTCAATTTATCCCGTTCTTTTCAACTTGATGTAAAGAAGATTCCAAAATCATTTTGTGATACGGCTGCAACTATAATCTAAATAATGCATGAGAAGCCAATTGTGAGTATCGAGATGATGAAAACAATAAAGGCCAATCATTTGAACAGAACTTACAAGATGCAATTTATTTGTAACCTTTTTCTCTGATTGGAGTAGAACATCTATACATGGAAACACATAATTGACCTCCTTCAATTTATTATACCTTGTTAGAAGCAAGGAGTTGGGAAGAGTTTATGATAAAAGTAAGCTATATCACAAAGTGCCAAATTGGCTGCTTTATACAGGAGCTGCTGGAAAGCTTCTCATTGTACGTATCACTTGCAGTGTGGTAAATTAAATGAGACAATGCTGACACCTCTGGAGGCTCATCAAGCTACCGAAAAAAAGGAACTTTTCATTAATGCTTCTGAAGTCTCAAACTGTGCCAAGCAGCAGTAGAAAGAGAAGGGAGCTTGCAAAATGCAAGCAGGTGTTTTCTGGAACCTTATCATTTAATTTTTTCCACATCTGGTAGTAAACATTTACAAAAGGGATAAGCCTTCACTGGTTAATTATCGCGCCGTTCACGATCTCAAAAATGGTTCACAGTCAATGCGGTGCTTTTGAAATAGTGTCATAGTCATAGCGTGCAAACAGGCCCTTCCTGCCCAACTTGCCCACACCGGCCAACGTGGCCCAGCTACATTAGTCCCACCTACCTGCATTTGGTCCATATCCCTCCAAACCGGTCCTACTCATGCGCCTGTCTAAATGGTTCTTAAATTTTTGGTTAGTCCCTGCCTCAACTACCTCCTCTGGCAGCTTGTTCCATACACCCACCACCCTTTTGTGTGAAATGCATTTACTTCTGGAATGCAGGGGATGTGGCAGCCTTGCACACAATAAGTGCAGAACTACCAATGTAACACTGATTGGAAATCTTTTTTTTTAGTGTTGTAGGTTGTTGGGTAAATATTGTTCCCACCCCATTGCCAACAATCCAACCGAAGGAACAACTTACCCTCGTTAAATATGCCATGGATTTCTTCACATCCAACTGCGAGTGCAAACATGGCCACATTTAACCTTTAATCCAAATGACCACTCCTCTGTGAATACAATACTCCTTCGATACATGGTGCCCACCTGGCATCTGGAGTGGAACCAGGAATTACAGCCAAGATAGACACAAAATGCTGGAGTAACAGCGGGACAGGCAGCATTCTGGATAGAAGGAATGGGTGACGTTTCTGGTTGAGACCTTTCTTCAGACTCAATTTGGAGACAACTCTGGCAGGTGTGACATTGAGGCTTCTCCATTTAATCAGGAACCTGAGACCGTACGGTTCAACTGCTACCAGGAGAGGGTGGCGTGGAGGCGCAGCGGTAGAGTGGCTGTCCTACAGCGCTTTCAGCACCAGAGACCCGTGTTTGATCCAAACTACAGGTGCTGTCTGTACGCAGTGTGTATGTTCTCCCTGTGTGGGTTTTCACCGATGCTCCGGATTCCTCCCACACTCCAAAGTTGTACAGGTTTGTAGGTTAATTGGTTTGGCATAAATGTGAATTGTCCCTAGTGTGTGTAGTACAGTGTTAATGTGTGGACTCGGTGAGCCGAAGGACCTGATTCCATGCTGTATCCCTAAACTAAACTAAACTAAACAAAGAGGTGATGGCCAGAGAATAGTTTGACCAAAATATCTGCTGAGTACATTTCTAGAAAGACGACCGGCATTTCATTTGACAAATGTCTGAATTTTCGGTCTTTCAAACAGAAAACGGGAATTATTCCCAAAATGATTGAATGATCTTCGTAATTCGGGGAGGATCTGCTTTCAAAGGAATGAAGGCCCTGAGCTGTTTGGTTTTGGTTTCTGCATTTTGCCTCTATCTCCCCTGCAATTCCCAAATATTTTCAAAGTTGAGAGAACGGCAGGCAAGCTGTACGGAGACTTCTATGAACGCTGCCCTTGAGCTTCACTTCACTGTGTCACAGCCCAGTTGCTGCTTGTTTCAGTTCCCTGATGTTGTTGGCAAAACCAAGAGCTCACTACAGGAACATCACAGGTATGAATGCGTCCAGATGTTTCATTACACATCACACGATACCACATACATAACAACAATTCATGCAAACTGGAGAACGCACCTTTCAACTTTGGTCCTTTTCAAAATTGAAATGAATTAGTTTTAATTTTCCTTCACCATTATATTTTCAGTGGACATAAATATTTATATTTAGAATCGAGCAAGATTAGCTTGAATAGAGTGGTATAAAGATCAATATTTTAAAAATGGTGCAATTATATTTACCTTCAGAACAGCCAAGGATAAAATTATGTAATTACTACATATTAACATAATGTGATGCACACAAACATAGACACAGTTGTTTATAATGGAAAATATAATGGAACACAGACCCTGCACACACAGACAAACATTCACACCTACAAATTCCAACAAGGATCATAAACTGAAGATTGACACAAAATGCTGGAGTAACTCAGCCAGACAGGCAGTATCTCTGAATGGGTGACGTTTCGGGGCGCGACACTTCTTGAGACTGAAAGGACTCGAGCCAAAAAGTCACCCATTCCTATACAGAGATGCTGTCTGTCCCGCTGAGCTACTCCAGCATTTTGTGACTATTTTCGGTTTAAACCAGCATCCGCAGTTCCTTCCCACAACAAAGAATCATAAGCTAGACACAAATGCTGGAGTAACTCAGCGGGTCAAGCAGCATCTCTGGAGAGAAGGAATGGATGACGTTTAGAGTTGTCTAACTTTGATTGAAACCAGCATCTGCAGTTCTTTCCTACACAAAGAATCATAAGCCATTTGGCTAGAATCCATTGCTGTTATGAATTAATTTAATAAGTCAAATAGTACAAAGCTTTTATGACCACAGACCCATTGTAGTGCTGGTAATAATGTCATCAAAAATGCTTTTAAACTCCGAATGCCGTTAGATTTTCCCTGCTGCTCCAGAGTACAGTTTTGCAACCTTTAACGGCATATCCAACAGAAAACAGCAAATAAAGGTGATACGATCCTCATTGTAAAACAAATCAATTAGCGTTAAAAATTGTGTTAAGAAACATTACTGTTTATTGATCTCAGGAGTCCTAAAAACAATTCTGACTGGATTGCCATTACCTCCGATAATTCTATGTTATAAAAAAATATTTTTCTAATGAAGGTATTTCAGTTTTTAATTCAATCTTATGTGTGAGATATGCTTTGTAAAATGCTTTAAAATGTAAAAAAAATATTTGTGCTTTATCTTTCTCGATTTGAAGTGATCTGAAGTCTGTGAGAATTCTTCAGTATGACTGGGTATTCAGCAAGTTAGATTACATCAATATTACTGGCTACCTCAATAACAATCAGTACAGGAGCACCTCAAGGCTGTGTGCTCAGCCCCCTGCTGTACTCACTCTATACTCATGACCGTGTAGCCGGACACAGTGCAAACTCCATCTTCAAGTTTGCCGATGGCACCACCGTTGCTGCACGAATTACAGATGGTGATGAGTCAGAGTACAGAAGTGAGATTGATCAATTGACCAAATGGTGCCAGCACAACAACCTGGCTCTCAATATCAGTAAAACCAATGAGTAGACTGTGGACTTTGGAAGGGGAAGGATGAGGACCCACAATCCTGTTTATATCAACGGGACGATGGTTGAGAGAGTCCAAAACTTCAAATTCCTGGGCGTGCATATTTCTGAAGATCTTTCTTGGATCCAGCACACTGATGCAATTATAAAGAAAGCACATCAAATCCTCTAGTTCCTGAGAAGATTACGGAGATTTGGTATGTCAGAGAGGATTCTCTTGAACTTCTACAGGTTTACAGTAGAGAGCATATTGACTGGTTACATCGTAGCCTGGTTCAGCAACTTGAATGCCCAGGAGTGAAGAAGACTGCAAAAAGTTGTGAACACTGCCCAGTCCATCATGGGTTCTGACCTCCCCACCATCAAAGGGATTTACTGGAATTGCTGCCTCAAAAAGCCAGCCAGCATCATCAGAGACCCACACCATCCTGGCCACACACTCATTTCACCTTTGCCATTGGGAAGAAGGTACAGGAGCCTGAAAACTGTAATGTCCAGGTTCAGCTGCTTCCCCAGCCATCAGGCTATTAAACACTAGAACCTCAAATAACCTCTGAACTACATAGAATATCATTGTTATTATTGTACTAACATTGTTTGTTTTTTATGTTTATGTATGACTGCATATATATTATATATATATACACACACACACACACACACACACACACACACACACATATATATACAGTGGCTTGCAAAAGTATTCATACCCCTTGAACTTTTCCACATTTTGTCACGTTACAACCACAAACGTAAATGTATTTTATTGGGATTTTATGTGATAGACCAACACAAAGTGGTGCATAATTGTGAAGTGGAAGGAAAATGATACATGGTTTCCAAATTGTATTACAAATAAAAAACTGAAAAGTGTGGCGTGCAAAAGTATTCAGCCCCCCTGAGTCAATACTTTGTAGAACCACCTATCGCTGCAATTACAGCTGCAACTCTTTTGGGGTTTGTCTCAACCAGCTTTGCACATCTAGAGACTGAAATTTTTGCCCATTCTTCTTTGCAAAATAGCTCAAGCTCAGTCAGATTGGATGGAGAGCGTCTGTGAACAGCAATTTTCAAGTCTTGTCAGAGATTCTCAATTGGTTTTAGGTCTGGACTTTGACTGAGCCATTCTAACACATATGCTTTGAATATGCTTTGATCTAAACCATTCCATTGTAGCTCTGGCTGTATGTTTAGGGTCGTTGTCCTGCTGGAAGGTGAACCTCCGCCCCAGTCTCAAGTCTTTTGCAGACTCTAGCAGGTTTTTTTCCAAGATTTCCCTGTATTTGGCTCCAGCCATCTTCCCATCAACTCTGACCAGCTTCCCTGACCCTGCTGAAGAAAAGCATCCCCATAGCATGATGCTGCCACCAACATGTTTAACAGTGGGGATGGTGTGTTCGGGGTGATGTGCAGATGTTAGTTTTCCACCACACATAGCGTTTTGCATTTATGCCAAAAACTTCAATTTTGGTCTCATCAGACCAGAGCACATTCCTCCACATGTTTGCTGTGTCCCCCACATGGCTTGTGGCAAACTGCAATCAGGACTTCTTATGGCTTTGTTTAACAATGGCTTTCTTCTTGCACTCTTCCATAAAGGCCTGATTTGTGGAGTGCACGACTAATAGTTGTCCTGTGGACAGATTCTCCCACCTGAGCTGTGGATCTCTGTAACTCCTCCAGAGTTACCATGGGCCTCTTGGCTGCTTCTCTGATTAATGCTCTCCTTGCCGGCTGTCAGTTTAGGTGGATGGCCATGTCTTGTAGGTTTGCAGTTGTGCCATACTCTTTCCATTTTCGGATGATGGATTGAACAGTGCTCCGTGAGATGTTCAAAGCTTGGGATATTTTTTATAACCTAACCCTGCTTTAAACTTCTCCACAACTTTATCCATGACCTGTCTGGTGTGTTCTTTGGGCTTCATGATGCCCAAGGAACATTGTTTGTTCACTAATGTTCTCTAACAAACCTCTGAGGCCTTCACAGAACAGCTGTACTTATATTGAGATTAGATTACACACAAGTGGACTCTATTTACTAATTAGGTGACTTCTGACGGCAATTGGTTGCACTGGATTTTATTTAGGGGTATCAGAGTAAAGGGGGCTGAATACTTTTGCACGCCACACTTTTCAGTATTTTATTTGTAAAAAAATTTGAAAACCATGTATCATTTTCCTTCCTCTTCACTATTATGTGCCACTTTGTGTTGGTCTATCACATAAAATCCCAATAAAATACATTTACGTTTGTGGTTGTAACGTGACAAAATGTGGAAAAGTTCAAGGGGTATGAATACTTTTGTAAGCCACTGTATATAGTAGGTCCCCCTCGGTCATGGCTGAGCATGGGTGATGCATCCTAGTTGTTGGCTGCTTGCTCCAAACCTCGGCTGGAGCAGCGTCGCTTGTGGCTGAAGAGACCAATGCGGGTGTGACAGACTCTGTGGCAAAGGTCACATTTGTGTGTGGTCTCTGGTTTGTTGAAGTTGCTGCACTCATTGCTGCGCTTGTCTGCCGCTCGACAGTTCAACAGTTTCTCTTCCCCCGTTTTGAGATGTTGGTTCAGGGTACCTCTCCACCTCGTGCGGTCGGCTGCAAGGCTCTCCCAGAACTCCACATCGATGTCGATCGCCTTCGTATCTCTCTTGCAGACATCCTTGTAACGTAGCTGACGGTTCTCCTCCCAGATGTCAGCTCTCCATAGACGATGTCTTTAGGAATACGGCCATCCTCCATGCGGTGGACATGGCCCAGCCACCGCAGTCTGCGCTGCCTGAGTAGAGTGTACATACTGGGAAGGCCAGCGCGAGACAGGATCTCAGCGTTGGACACTCTGTCTTGCCAGGATGTGCCCAGGATATGGCGGATGCTTCTCAGGTGGAAGGTGTTGAGCCTTCTCTCCTGCCTGGCATATGTAGTCCATGTCTCACTGCCGTGGAGCAGCGTGCTGTTGACACAGGCGTTGTAGACTGCTATCTTTGTCTTCACTGTCAGCTTTGGGTTGATCGACACTCGAGTTGTGAGGTGAGCGAGAGTTGTAGCTGCCTTCCCGATCCTCTTATCAATCTCTGTGTCCAAGGAGAGGTTGTCGGTGATGGTGGAGCCGAGGTGCGTGAGCTGATGGACGGCGTCGAGTTCGTAGCCGTCGATGGTGATGACAGGCGGCTCCTCTGTATCCGGCCCCAGGACCTTCATCTGCTTCAGGCTGATGGTCAGCCCAAAGTCCTTGCCTGCCCGATAGAAGCGGTCCCTCAGTGACTGTAGTTCCTGCTGGTTGTGGGACACAACTGCGGCGTCAGCGGCATACAACATGTCTCTGATGAGAGCTTCACGTACGTTTGTCTTTGCTATGAGGCGGGTGAGGTTGAAGAGCCTGCAATCTGATCTAGTTCGCAGGTAGATCCCCTCTGTTGCAGTGCCGAGCGCATGTTGCAGGAGCAGAGCGAAGAAAATCCCAAAGAGTGTGGGAGTGAGGATGCAGTCTTGTTTGATGCCACTGCGGATATCGAAGGGGTGAGAGAAGCTGCCATTGAACTGCGCTGTCCCCTTTGTGTTGATGTGGAAGGATTCTATCATGCTCTGCAGTTTTGGAGGACACGTCGACCGAGATGACTCCCGTCATCAAAGCCAAGCGCGCCGCCCTAGCCGAGTACAAGCGGTCAGCTAACGAGATGAACCTGCAGATCCTCAGGGCCGCCCGGAGCAAGGTTCAGCAGACTGCCAGGCGTTGCGCCAATGACTACTGGACACAGCTTAGTGAGGACATCCACGGCCACTATAACAGGGAACATCAGGGGTATGTACGATGGCATTAAGATGGCATTAGGACCAGTCCAGAGCCAGACAGCCCCCCCTCAAATCCTCCACTGGGGAAGTAATCACAGACGAACGGCAGCAGACGGAGAGATGGGTGGAACACTACTCCGACCTCTACTCGAGAGAGAACACTGTGTCCCGCTCAGCCCTGGATGCTATCGAGTGCCTGCCGACCATATATATCTCAATCATATATAAATGTGATCTATATATAGATGTGTATTTGCGAGTATGTGTAAATGTACACGCACTGAACTTTTCTCTCTTGTTTATTATATTGTTTTACAGTGTACTATGTTTACATATTCTGTTGTGCTGCAGCAAGTAAAGGGCCTGTCCCAATTTGGCGTCATTTGCGAGTCCTTTACGCGGCATCATTTACGCGTCACGATGCACGACACGCACGTCGTGAAGTGCACGTGATGCTCGGATGCCATGCATTACGCACGCATGGCGCGTGTTGACGTAGGCAGTGATGCGCGGTTGCGCGCGGCAACCCAGGATTTTGGGATTCACAAAATCTTCGCACGCCACTTGCCTGACGCGCAAATGATGTCCAAGTGGGACAGGCCCTTAAGAATTTCATTGTTCTATCTGGGACACATGATCATATGTGACTCATGACCACATGTGACTCTTGACTCTTAACTCTTGACTCTACCTTTGATCCCTTTGAACTAATATCTTTGGCCACTGACACTGGGAATGGTGAAATTAATGCTCATTAAACCCTGTTGAGCAATGGGGAATACTATTGTATTGTTTAGCGTCAAACTCTGGGCCTATATTTACTTTAAAAGCATTGGCTTAATATTCCAACTTCCAACTTTTCAAGCAACAGCTGAGCTGAATATATATTTTTTAATGACAATTCAGTGCTTCTGGAAGATCTTTTGTTGTAACCTTCTCTCCTTAAGTACAACACTATGTGATTTTTTTTGTGGCACAGAAAGATGCCATCATCACTGAAGCTAGACACAATATGCTGGAGTACCTCAGTGGGACAGGCAGCATCTCTGGAGAAAAGGGATAGGTGACGTTTCGGGTCTTCAGACTGAGAGTCAGGGGAAAGGGAAACGAGAGATATAGATGGTGATGTAGAGAGATATAGAACAAATTAATTAAAGAAATGCAAAAAAGTAACGATGATAAAATAAAAAACAGGCCATTGTTAGCTGTTGGTTAGGTGTGAACGAGTACAGATAATGGGGCTCAACATGACGACTGAAGCTGGTACGGCTTGTGTGGGGGGGGGGGGATCGAGAGAGAGGGAATTTCAGGGGTTACTTGAAGTCAGATAAATCATTTTAATATCACTGTGTTGTAAGCTGCCGAAGTGAAATATGAGATGCTGTTCCACCAATTTGTGTTTGGCCTCACTCTGACACAGGAGTAGACGCAGGACAGAAAGGTCCGTGTGGGAATGGAAAAGGGAATTAAAGTGTTTGGCAACCGGGAGATCAGGTAGGTCCAGGTGGACTGAGGGTAGGTGTTCATCGAAACGATCGCCCAGTCTATGTTTGGTCTCGCTGAGGTACACGAGTCAAAGGTTTCAAAGGTCTTTTATTGTCACGTGTACCCATTATGGTACTGTGATATTCGTATTACCATACAGCCACAGTAAAAAAAGCAACAAGACACACAACTACATAAAAGTTAACATAAACAATGGATTCCCCACATTCTTCTGTGATGGAAGGCAATAAAGTCTAATCTTCATCCTTCATTTTTCCCCATTGTCGGGGCAGTCGAACCATCCGCCATCGGGTGATCAAAGCTCCCGCAGCCGGCGGTAAAGCCCCCACGTTGGGGCGATCTAAGCCCCCGTGTCGGGGCGGTCGAAGCTCCTGCGGCTTGGAGTTCCCAAAGTCGATCTCGAACCAGAGACCGCGAGCTCCACGATGTTAAAGTCTGCAGGATCCTGCGGTTGGAGCTCAGAGGTCGATCCCTGGCAAAGGGGTTGCGAGCTCCACGATTGTAAGTCCGCAGGCTCCCGCGGTTGGAGCTCCCGAAGTCGCCTTCCAGCAAAGGCTGCAAACTCCTCGATGTTAGGCCGCAGTGCGGATGGAGATAAGATATGGAATTGCATCTCCGTCGAGGTAAGCAATTAAGAAAAAAAGTTATCCCCCCCCCCCCCCCCCCCTAACCGCCACATAAAAACAAGCCAAAGAATACTAAAACCATACATTTAACACGTACTAAAAAACAACAGAGGAAGGGACAGACAGACTGTTGGCGAGGCACATCTTGAACAACAGATACAGTCGATGAAGTTGGAGGAGGTGCAAGTGATCATCACTGAGCGAGTTCTTTGCTGAAACAGTCTAAAATCCGTCCCATTCTCTCTGTTTTATTACGCTTTGATACTTTCCCAGCTCCGAATATTTATCCTCTAACCTCTTAAAAATACAGCCATCTGTCTTCACTATTCCCCATGGAGAAAGCATTTCCTACTTCAACAAATCTGCAATAAAACATTGCTCTGACCTTGCTCCTTACGCCTTGGTGATAGATTTAAATGACTGTCCTCCTGTCAACGGCTCCACCACTGGAGTAAATACCCTTCCACATTCCCATCATCAAAGCCCATCAAATGTTACAAATTAAATCTTCTTTCAGTTGTTTTGAATGGATATTTTGAGAATGACGGAACAATAAAAGACTGCTATGAATCCTGACTACTCATTGATAGAACTGCTTTAATATTTGCTGTGATTTAAGCCCTATAATTGACAGTAAAGTCCAGATACCAATAGGTTTCAATCGGTCATCTATTAAACAATGACAAGCAATAGCAGGAAAAGATAGCTCGGGTAAAGAAACAAACATGCAGATGGAAGGAGTGTAAAGGGCTGTCCCACTGCGGCGACCTAATCCGCGAGTTCAGAAGAGTTTGCCCTCGACTCATACTCGCAGCATGGTCGACACGAGGTCCTAGGAGGTCTTTGTAACTCTCCTTCATGCTCGAGAGTAGTCCCCGCCTACTCGAGGCCTCAGCTAGGTCACGGCGTATCTTTCAACATGCTGAAAAATGCCCGCGAGTAAAAAAAGGTCGCCATGGAAAAAATCTATATTTTTTTACTCGTAGGTTTAGTCGAGGTAGGTCGTAGTAGGTAGGCATGTTATTCGTAGGTAATCGAGGGTAGTCGGAGATAGTCTTCAACATATCGAAGGGAGGTCAAGGGAGGTCGAAGGAGGCCGTCTTAATTCTCCACTATTCGGTGTCCAATTTTCCAGAAGCTATTCGAAGCTAATCTTCAACATAGTCGAAGGAGGTCTTCTGCATGACACTTTTTCAAACTCTCCTAAACTCTTCTGAACTTGCCAATTAGGTTGTCGCAGTGGGACAGCCCCTTTAGAGGGACTCGTTGCTGGACAGTCAATATTATGAATGACTTTTAGTAATTGAGGGTTCCTTGGTTGAGGGAACTTAGTTTAGTTTAGTTTATTGTGCACCGAGGTACAGTGAAAAGCATTGGTTGCATGCTAGCCAGTCAGCGGAAAGACAATACATGATTGCAATCGAGCCAATTCCAGTGTAACTACACACAATATCATTTTATTAATTGCACGAATAACAAGAATGATCCCAGGAATGAGTAGGTTAACCTATGATGAGCATTTGTCAATACTGGGCCTGTACTCACTGGAGTTTAGAAGAATGAGGGGGGACCTCATTGAAACGTACAGAATAGTGAAAGGCTTGGATAGAGTGGATGTGGAGACAATGTTTCTACTAGTGGGACAGTCTAGGACCAGAGGTCACAGCCTCAGAATTAAAGGACGTTCGGAAGGAGATGAGAAGAAATTTAATTAGTCAGAGGGTGGTGAATCTGTTGAATTTTTTGCCACAGAAGGCTGTGGAGGCCAAGTCAGTGGATATTTTTAAGGCAGAGATAGATAGATTCTTGATTAGTAGGAGGTTATGGAGAGAAGGTAGGAGAATGGGGTTAAGAGGGGATGGTAGATCAGCCATGATTGAATGGCGGAGTAGACTTGATGGGCCGAATGGCCTAATACTGCTCCTATAATTTATGAACATGAACTAATGGTGGAGATTATAATGTGAATTAGGCAAACAGTAATGTGGACTTCCACAAGCCACCCTACTCAAGCGAAGCAGGTATGAATGCTTGTGTGGACATTTTATTAGATGTCTGTTTAATTTTATTAGATGTTCTGATTCTGATGCGCCAAAACCTTCAGATGTTAAGTATAAAATATTACGGCGTTAGCATGTAGATAGAAACAAGCACAGGTTTTCAGTACACGCTGTTGCTAGTGTGGGACTTCCTTATTTTACATAAGTACACTGCGCATACTCACACATTCATGAGACTGATAAGATAATGAATATATCACATCACATAAATCACACCATACTAGTCCTCAGTTCTTAAAGTTACAGTTACCATTATACACTATTATGTACACTACACTGCTCTCCCCTTAGAAAAGATGAAAGTGCTAATCAAAAACTATTCTGAATCTGGTTAATTTCTGCAGTTTGTAAGGTTGACAATAGTCAGATATTAAAAGCTTGGATGAGATGGTACTGAAAGTTGCACCTACTTTTCTCCCACGGTCGGGGCGATCAAAGCTCCCGCAGCCGTGGCGGTCGAAGCTCCTGCGGTTGGAGCTCCCGCATTCGATCCCTAACAAAGGGACCGCCAGCTCCACAATGTTAAGGCCGGAGTGCAGACAGAGATACGATACAGAAAAAGTTGCATCTCCATCAAGGAATGAGATTAAAAAAGTTTCCCCCACCATCCCCCCCCCTCCCACACCCCCACATAAAACAAAAACTAAAGATACACAAAAACATGCAAATAAAAAAAGATTCAAATTAACAAAAGAAGAAAGGGACGAGACAGGCCGTCGGTGCCGCTGCCATGTACAGCACCAGTTTAAACCATGTACAGTTTAAACTAGCATCTGCAGTTCCTTCCTAACTGCTGAACTGATTTGGATAACAAATCTTATTATCAAAAAATCAAAAAATCTCATTAAAATTCTGAAAATCAAAGAACATAAAAACACTTTGAACAATCAATGACATCGATCGTAGCTCGATCGCAGCAATCGGTAAGATTGAGATGCCTCTGATGGACTATGATGAGCCGAGGGGAAGAAGCTGGAGGTTTACGTAGATCGCAGTTGCATGTGACCAGCAGTGTGTTACTTACACAGTAGTGCAGAACACACTGAGGTTATTGCAAAAGCCAGCCAATTATTCTCTCTTCGGACATCCTGGAGTCTGGTGCGAGTGTAGGTGGCTTTCTGATTGTTCGGGCAACAGGGACTGCAGTGAGACTGCCAGTGATTGGTACAACTCTGGTCACATCACGGTGAAGGAGCGTGTGTGCGGCCCGGACATTGAACTGATGGCTGTGGGTTTCTGATTATGCTGAGTTCCCTGGGGATTCTCACACACCGCTGTGGTGGCTGTTTAAGTATATATCTTTATCAATATAATTAAAAGTAAGATCTTGACCACTACCTGTTTTTCTTTTTCATGATTTTTGAAAAAACTCAGCCACTTATGGCTGCGATTTCTGGCCTTCTAACTCAAAGTCCCCCTCTGGTGCGTAGAACAAGTGGATTTTTCCCATCGATGAAAAATAAAAGAGTTATTCATGTTTAAAAAATGTTGACATTCTCTCTGCTGCCCCTGCTGGTGAGAGGGAGAGGGACTATAAAACCTGGAAGTGTTGTGCCTCACTCAGTCTCTGCAAGATGGAGGAAGCGAGAGGGTCACGTCTCTCTGAGCTGTGAATAATACTGAGCACATGTCTACTCAACTGTGATTGCCCTTAATGTGGTTTGAAAATGAAAATCTGGTTGTTTTGAAATGCTGCACGGCAAACGGCTGTTGGTAGTGGTAACTGCTTTGAAATGACGCACTGCAAATGGTTGTTGGTGTTGGTAACTGCTTTGAAATGCTGCACTGCAAATGGCTGTTGGTGGTGGTAACTGCTTTGAAATGCCGCACTGCAAAGGTTGTTGGTGGTGGTAACTGCTTTGAAATGTCGCACTGCAAACGGTTGTTGGTGGTGGTAACTGCTTTGAAATGCCGAACTGCAAACGGTTGTTGGTGGTGGTAACTGCTTTGAAACGCCGCACTGCAAACGGTTGTTTGTGGTGGTAACTGCTTTGAAATGCTGCACTGCAAATGGTTGTTGGTGTGGCAACTGCTTTGAAATGGCAAATGATTAAAAGTCTAAACTTGACAACTTCCTGTTTGCACTGTATATTGATTTTAGATAAAACGCTACCAATTACGGCTGTGATTTTTGGCCATCTTACTCAGTCCTCCTCCGCTCATCAGGTGCAGAGGAGTGTTCCCATCAATGAAAAATAAAAGTGTTATTAGTGCTTAAAAAAATGTTGAGAATCTCTCTCCTGTCAATCACGCCATGAAGGACACGCCCCTTCCGGTGGGAGCGGAGAGGGATTATAAAACCCGGAAGTATGGGTATGGCTCAGTCTCTTCAAGATGGGGGAGGGAGAGGTCACGACTTTGTCTGAGCTGCGAATTAACTGAACACACTGAATGTCTACTGAACTGTGAGTGTGGTGTTTATGTGGTGTTTATGTGATGTTTTGTGTGATTTTATGGTGGTTTCACCCTGTTTAAAATGGTATGAAACTGCATTTGAATGTGGTGGCCTTGCACCCTGCATGAAATGGTATGAAACTGCACTTGAATTTGGTGGCCTTACACCCTGCAAGAAATGGTATGAAACTGCACTTGAATTTGGTGGCCTTGCACCCTGCTTGAAATGGTATGAAACTGTACTTCAATTTGGTTGTCTTGTACCCTGCTTGAAGTTGTATGAAACTGCACTTCAATTTGGTGGCCTTGCATCCTGCTTGAAATGGCATTAAACAACACTAGCGCTTGGTGGCCTTGCACCCTGCCTGAAGTGGCATGAAACTGCACTTGAGTTTTGTGGCCCTGCACTCTGCTTGAGTGGTAGGAAACTGCATGAGTTTGGTGGCCCTGCACCCTGCTTGAAGTGGTAGGAAACTGCACTTGAGTTTGGTGGCCTTGCACCCTGCTTGAAGTGGCAGGAAACTGCACTGAATTTGGTGGTCTTGCACCCTGCTTGAAGTGGTATGAAACTGCAATTGAATTTGGTGGCCTTGCACCCTGTTTGAAGTGGTAAGAAACTGCATTTGAATTTGGTGGCCTTGCACCCTGCTTGAAATGGAATTTCAAGGAATAGCCATCAGTCAACTGCTCACCCACCAGCCGTGAGTGAGCTGCCAGCACATCAGGCTTGAGTGACTGAGCTGACATCCCAAGAATCCATTTGGCCCACAATGTCCATACTAGCCCTCTGGAAACCAGTCCCTTCAGCCCACAATACCCATACTAGCGCTCCAGAAAGCCCCCCACCCCCCCGGCCACCAATATTGGAAATGGTGGTGAGGTGGAATATTGTGTTGGGGGACCAGCCCTCCCATGTGAACATGGGACCCGCTTAGTCTAGTGTAGTTATGTATCTTGTTGTATTTTTCATGTATGACTATGGCAAATCAAATTTCACTGTACCTCAGTAAACACTACAATAAAGGTCCATTGAACCTTTGAAGATAGGAATAAAAAGCTGGAGTAACTCAGCGGGACAGGCAGCATCACTGGAAAGAAGGAATGGGTGAGGTTTCAGGTCAAAAGCCTTCTTCAGATTAGTTAGGCATAGGGAAACCAGGTCTCCCTTAACTCATTTCCCTTCTTCAGACTGAAGTCCCTTCTTCAGACGGAAGGGTCTCGACCCGAAACGTCACCCATTCCTTCTCTCCAGTGACGCTGCCTGTCCGGCTGAGTTACTCCAGCTTTTTGTGTCTATCAGCAGTTTGTAATTAGGTCTCGGGGTGTAAGGCATAGAGGCCACATTGCCTTTCGTAGGATGATCTACGGATGGGTGTAATAATGCGAGTGAGGCCATGTGCCCATACAAAGTAAGATTGGTCACAAAAAGCTGGAGTAACTCAGCGGGACAGGCAGCATCTCTGGATGGAAGGAATGGGTGACGTTTTGGGTCGAGATCCATCTTCAGACTGAAGAAGGGTCTCAACCCGAAACGTCACCCATTCCTTCCATCCAGAGATGCTGCCTGTCCTGCTGAGTTACTCCACCATTTTGTGACTATCCTTAGTGAAAACCAGCATCTGCAGTTCCTTCCAACACAAAAGCATGAGTAGTTATGTATTATTATAGAAAGTGAGAGCAGACAGTGAATCGAATCGAATACGATTTAAAAACAGAAAATGCTGTAAAGAGCAGCCATGTCAGGCCACGTCTATAGAAAGATGAGGCCTGGCATCTTTATTTTTCTTCAGATCCCCAGCTCATGCATTTTACATCTTTATTTCATGTTTTCTTTGACTCACAAAAGAAATGCAAAGGTGGCGGAGTTATAACACTGTAGCTTTGTTATGCTTAAACCTTTTCACAGTATCTGATCTACTTTATCTTGAAATGCATGCCATAATAAAATATCCAAATTTATTCTTTTAAAATTTCCTTTTGCAATGTAAGAACAGAGCAAAAATCACATGGTTAAGCATTGGGAGCAATCCTGTTGGTGATCGGACCAAAGCTTTATATCTGCTTTTGAGTTATCTACCAGTTTTTCATCCTTTTTATCACAATGCCTCATATGAATTTGCAATGGCTTCCAGCCACCATGGTTTGCATTCAAAGGAATAGATAAATATGCAGCACAGAAGCAAGTCAGTTATCCCAAAGAGCTGGTGCTCACAATGTGGACACCTCTATACTGGAAAGAACATGCATCTGTATTTAAGATAGACACAAAAAGCTGGAGTAACTCAGTGGGTCAGACAGCATCTCTGGAGAAAAGGAACAGGTGATGTTTCAGGTTGAGACCTTTCTTCAGTCTGGAGAACTCTCCAGAGATGCTGTCTGACCCACTGTTTACTTTTAGTGTCTATCTTTGGTTAAACCAGCATCTGCAGTTCCTTCAGTGCTTATGTCTGACCCTCAACATCTGGTTATTTGCTATTTTAACTCTCTGTTCAACTCCCACTGTGTCTACACTGTTCTGATGGAGCTCAAATGAAACATTAATAACACACCATCCCTTGAGTCAGTTTTGCCTTCATGATTTGATATTAAAACAGAAGAAGGGGAACATAAAACTACAAGAAAACAGGAGGAGGAGTAGGCCATCAGGCCTTCAAGCCCATCCCGCTACTTAACATGATCATTGCTGATTTGTGCTGGGCTTGTCTCCTCGTTTGTGCCATTTCCTCAGATCACTTTGTTCCTCAATCTATCAAATATTGATCTGCTTCCATTTTATATACAGTACTTCTAATGATCTAAGCTTCTACTACCCACAGGGGCAGAGAATTCAGAGATTCACCACCCTTTGGAAGAAGTAAAATTCTCCAAACCTTATTTTAAAATGACGCATGCACTAGAACATTTAGATCTCTCTGAACGATGGAACATGAAATTAAAGTGATGAGTGGAAAGGGTACACAAAAGGCTGGAGAAACTCAGCGGGTGCAGCAGCATCTAAGGAGCGAAGGAGATAGGCGACGTTTCGGGTCGAGACCCTTCTTCAGTGGAAAGTCCAGGATTGGGGATGTGTAAAGATTGGAGTGGGGTGGGGGGGGGGGGGGGGAGGGGAGTCCGTCTCCGCGGAAGCGGGTAACCGGCAAAAAGTTAGGGTTGCGAGATAAGGAGCCGCTAACAAGGCAGTCAGCGGCTCCCAGCCTGCGGGGATGTCGTGGAACAGCAAGGAAATAACGCCAGAGTCGCTGACAGTGCGGTCAGCGGCTCACAGACGTTGGTCCCCAGGCAAGGAATAAAATTGGTGAGTAAGGACGCGTTCATCCCCATTTGGACTCGGGTGAGTCCGGCTCCAAGGGTTTTTTTTCTTAATAATAAAGTTTAATATATGTTATAATGTTTTTCTTAAAGTTAAAATCTAAAGGCAAAGTTAACGTCATAAAAAGTTATTGTCATATGTCTCTGACAATGAAATCCTTGTTGTTTAGCGCAAGTTGCTGTGAAGGGTTAAAAATTGTTTTAACCCTTCACAGGTAAAGCTGTACACTAAAATTTTGATTTAGTGAGCCTACACTGTAATAGCGCAGGTCTATGGGACAGGCCGCGCCAGCAGCACCTGGGATAGGGCTGCTTCATGTGTAATAGTGTGGGCCTATGGGACAGGCCACACCAGCAGTGCCTGACAGGGCTGCTTCATGTATGAAAGTGCCGGCCTACGGGAGAGCCACGCCAGCAGCGCCTGATACAGGGCTGTTTTCATTTGTGACATTACCGGCCTACGGGAGAACCGTGTTAGCAGCGCCTGGTGCAGGGCTGTTTCATGTCTAAAAAATGCCGGCCTCTACGAGAGGTGGCACGAGCAACGCCTGGGACAGGGTTGCTCAAGTTCACTCATAAGTCTGCTACGCCCACGGAGTCGGGGGATGGATAGCAAGGTCCACGGAGTCGGGGGATGATTCCTCACCGGGGCTGGATAGTGCGTTTGAAACGACTATCCCAAATACAGCAACTGTTGCATACAGTGCTACAGCAGGGCACACGCCAACAGGAGGTGTGTCAGTGCCACCCTGAACAAAAAGGGACCAGCAGTATCTAGTAGAGAACTGTTTGATAGTACCTTCATAGACGAGGATTTGTTCGGACATCGACTCTGATGGTAGGGTGAGACAGAAGTTCCACCTCCGCAGGCCGTACCAGCAGCTCCAGTTGACAGAGCTGCTACAGGTCTCCCTCTTGGAGGCAGAGACCAAGACGGGTCAGTATCCTGCTGACACTGAGTCTCAGGGTATGGCCGTGGGGCTTACCCCAAGGGATGAAGGGCACGTGTCAGAGGTACCTTTTTTCCTGACAACAAAGTTGCCATCCCAGCAGAATATTCTATTTGGGTATAGGTCCAATGGGTATCAGTATTGGTATCCTGCGGCGTGCGGCAGCCTGTTTAGGGCTGCCTACGAATCGCCCTCTCTGAGGAGGGAAGAGCAAAAGGTCAAGATATAACTGACTCCAGGCTCTAAAGAAGTCAATAGAACATACTGAAGCACATATGTGCCGGCAGTGAACAGCGCCAACAGGGGGATGTGAGAGCCAGCCGCCGAATCTGTTATTCAGGTAGGCCTATTCAACAGGGGAAGAAAACCTGGCAGTCGAATCAATTAAGGCCAACGGCGGGCAAAGGTCATTGTTTCAGAACGCACCCCAGGCGCTCATCGGCAGTAGGCGGTTCACTGGAGCTGAGGGCAGCATGATAGCTCAGAAATTCCATGCACCTTACCAACCCTACTCAACAAAATGGGTCTAGCACTCCAAAACATGGGTAAGTGCACCGTTCACAAGTTGTAATATTTACATTTGTTTGTACAACACACAAAGGATAAAAACATCTGGTTGAGGCACAGTCGTAGCATTCCAAGCAAGTTTGGATTATGGTCAGGGTTATATTTTAAAGTTAAGGTTTGGAAATTGGGCCAATGTTCTCATGCAAACCACCCATGGAATAAGGCAGGAGTGGCATGTTATTATGAAAAATGGAGAGTGTCAGGCACATGAACTTTCTGAATATGAAAACTTATTTTCTTGACTAACAACAGATTCATAAGGATCTCAAAGATCCATGCTATGCAATTTCCATTACAGAGGTTATCAAAGACAATATAACTGTATTAATAACAGTAAAAGATTGCAGGATGGGATACATTGTTCGTTGGTCATTGGGATTTACCTTTAATTATTAATTAACCTTGACTCTGCCCTGTGGCAAGAGATTGGAGTTAATAGCAACCTGTTATAAAATGGACTTTTATTTTCATCAAGAGTAATTGGCAATATAGCAGCTGTGTTTCAGCTGAGCAAATCAAGGAACTAATATCATGTAAGTAGCAACCTCTCAAAGGACAATTAGACCATTGTTAACGCCTTATGCTATTGTCAGCTGAAGCTACCTCAGTCACAGTGATGGAAAAACAGTATTCAGCATTGTTGAACAAGACAATAAACTCATTTGAACTTAAACTTGAACTTGAACTTGAAACTCTCTCCAGTAGTTTGGTTGGTCGAATTCCGTTATTACAAACTGATGCTACGGACTCTAAGGTGAGAAGTTCCGAATACCATCTCTAGTTCGAGGTATTGAAGATTTGCACGAGTTACCAATTCTTCAATTGTTGGTATCAACTAAATATATACACTGGATGTACCCCATGGGTAAGGGGCTATTGAGCAAATATACATATTCTACATGCTCAACTTCAAGTTGCTGCTCTACGATGGTGACATATGTTAGTCACATGGCAATCAAGTAAAAGTATCCTGTAATAATTACCTCATCTCCTTTGCACTGGTGTATCATCCAGTTCAGATCGATGACAACACAGAATTGGTACACAGAAGGCTGGAGAAACTCAGCGGGTGCAGCAGCATCTAAGGAGCGAAGGAGATAGGCGATGTTTCGGGTCAAGACCCTTCTTCAGACTGGTCAGGGATCAGGGAAATGAGAGATATAGACGGTGATGTGGAGAGATAAAGAACAATGAATGAAAGATATACAAAAAAGTATCGATGATAAAGAGAACAAGCCATTTAGTGGTCATTCTTCAGAGAACGGGGATTCCCCTCCCCCACTATAGATGAGGCTCGCACCAAGGTCTCCTCCATACCCCGCAACACTGCTCTCTCTCCCCATTCCCCCACTCGCAGCAAGGGCAGAGTCCCCCTGGTCCTCACCTTTCACCCCAACAGCCGGCAAATACAACACATAGTCCTCCGCCAGTTTCACCACCTCCAACGTGACCCCTCCACTCGCCACATCTTCCCATCTCCCCCCCTGTCTGTCTTCCACAAAGACCGCTCCCTCCACAACTCCCTTGTCAATTCTTCCCTTCCCTCCCGCTCTACCTCTTACCCAGACACTTTCCCTTGCAACCGCAAGAAATGCTACACTTGTCCCTTCACCTCCCCCCTCCACTTCTTTCAGGGACCCAAGCAGTCCTTCCAGGTCCGACAGAGGTTCACCTGCACCTCCTCCAACCTCATCTACTGCATCCGCTGCTCCAGATGCCAGATGATCTATATCGGTGAGACCAAGCGGAGGCTTGGCGATCGTTTCGCCGAACACCCCCACTCGGTCCACAATAACCAACCCGACCTCCCGGTGGCTCAGCACTTCAACTCCCCCTCCCATTCCGTATCCGACCTCTCGGTCCTGGGCCTCGTCCACGGCCAGAGTGAGCAACACCGCAAGTTGGAGGAACAGCACCTCAAATTCCGCTTGGGGAGTCTGCATCCTCTGGGCTTGAACATTGAATTTTCTCAATTCTGTTAACCCTTGCTGTCTCCTCCCCTTCCCACCTCTCCCTCAGCCCTCGGGCCCTGGCATTCCCTCTCTCTCTATCTCTCTCCCCCACCCTAGTCGCACTAGCTTCTCATTTTCACACCGCAAACAGCTTACAATGGCTCGTTCCCTTTATCATCTATACTTTTTTGCATATCTTTCATTCATTGTTCTTTATCTCTCCACATCACCGTCTATATCTCTCGTTTCCCTGATCCCTGACCAGTCTGAAGAAGGGTCTCGACCCAAAACGTCGCACATCTCCTTCGCTCCTTACATGCTGCTGCACCCGCTGAGTTTCTGCAGCCTTTTGTGTACCCTCGATTCTCCAGCATCTACAGTTCCTTCTTTAACACAGAATAGGTATTGGATCTCAAAGTATCATGAAAGTATGGTGGTTCAGGAGACCGGCCTTTGCATAATAAAACAATTATTGACTTACACATTTTGAATGGATTGTCTTATGGCTCAGGTTGTCACATCAAGCCATGATTGTGCTCACTGCAGAGTGCAGGGATAACACCCAAAAAAGCAGTACATTCCTATTGAGGGGATCAGAAGTGATCTTGTTTAAATGTTAATGTTATATTAATACGGTACAGATTACTGACATCTTCCAGTTCATTCTTAAATGGTATTTGACAATTATTCAGTTATTGAGACACTACAGCTGCAACAAACAGGAACCACTCTGTCGGGTTCAACCCGGATATCGAGTTATTAAAGAGATCTTGACACAAGTTCTCCCACTACAAGAATATGTAGTTGGTTATTGAAAATGTGTTAACATTACTTCATCAAGGGGTTCCAGCTACATCCTTAGTTATGATACTAATATCAGCACAACGACGGCAAACGCTGTGGCTAGATAGGATGGAATTGGCTGCAGGTGCCATTATATTTTATATTCTGATCTACACAAGCAGAGCAGACCAGGGGTGGCAGGATTTAAGATCATTTTTCAGATACCCCACGGTCTCACGTCTATGTTATCAAGGCCACCAGAATCCTAAGAAGTGTGGAGTCAGCATTGTTTATTAATCAACAAACAACTACACAAAGGAAGGTCGGTTCAGGCTATTTCAAAGAACCTGCAGCAGGTTCTGGGTTATGCAGGTATTAACACAGACGATTGTATATCTCATTCCACCAGGTCAGCATCAATGTCAGCGGCCAGGGCAATGGACATGCCCATTGACCATGTCTTTGCGACCGCAGGATGGTCAACTAAATTGATTTTAAAATGTTTTCCATAGGCTGGTTACTGACCCGAGGTTTTGCCCATTCTGTTTGCATCCACTTTAGCCTCCCCTGAGTTACAGGGGTTGCTATTGATTTCTTTATTAACCTAACCATTAATACATTTGAATCAATATCATGCTAATGCATTTTGATTATTCACTCATCCTGAGTCAATCGATGCAGTGAGAAGCCGAGATTTCGATCTGCGGCATGAAATCACAAAGCTTCGAACTCACATGACTCCAAAGTAAAATAGTAAGATTAAACGAGAACTTACCAGTTTGAAGTTTGATCTTGATTTTATGAGGAGTTACGTTGGTGATTACGTGCCCACCACACCCAACCCTCTCTCATACAGATCATCTGGTAGTTCTCGAGTCACACATCTTACTATCTCACTTTGGTGATTGTTATTTGTGATTTCATACCGCTGCTTTGAAGATTGACACGCATGCGGCCTGAACGGGGTTCTTCACGTAATCACCACATGATTGTTCGACCATGCGAAGTGTAACGGAGACACAAGGAGTTTTCTAATGTTTAAAGCGATAAACTGGAGTTCGATGAAGATTGTGGTAACGAGTTGGGAGAAGTTTGGATGTATCTGAATGTTTTTCATCAACAATAAAGAACATTAATCGAAAGACTGTGTTTTGGAAGACTTATCTGTGAAGAAGCTCTGTAGGTCTCTGATGGCGACCACACATGCGTATCGAAGACATTCCCCTTAACCAGGCTGTCCATTTAGCGGCTAGAGGGTTAATTTCTCGAACGATATAAAAATCGGCCACTACACTACTGGACACTGTTTGGACTTTAGACTTCAGAGATACAGCATGGAGCCAGGCCCTTGAGTCCACTGGGTCCACGCCAACCAGCGATCACATTAGGGACAATTTAACTAAAGCCAATTAACCTACAAACCTGTACGTCTTTGGTGTGTGTGAAGAAACCGGTGCACCCGGAGAAAACCCACGCAGTCATGGGGAGAACGTACAAACTCCATACACACAGCACCCGTAGTCGGGATGGAACCCGGGTCTCCGGTGCTGCAAGTGCGGTAAGGCAGCAACTCTACCGTTGTGCCAGTCTGCCACATCTGCTTTGTTAATCATGGACTTGGCTTCTTTCTCATGGAATTCTCATTTACACCAGTCCACCTTAGACAGCTCCTCCTTCAAGCCATTATAATTACCCTTTTTATTTAACCTGAAGACATAGAAACATAGAACATAGAAACATAGAAATTAGGTGCAGGAGTAGGCCATTCGGCCCTTCGAGCCTGCACCGCCATTCAATATGATCATGGCTGATCATCCAACTCAGTATCCCGTACCTGCCTTCTCTCCATACCCCCTGATCCCCTTAGCCACAAGGGCCACATCTAACTCCCTTTTAAATATAGCCAATGAACTGGCCTCAACTACCCTCTGTGGCAGAGAGTCCCAGAGACTCACCGCTCTCTGTGTGAAAAAAGTATTTCTCATCTCGGTCTTAAAGGATTTCGCCCTTATCCTTAAGCTGTGACCCCTTGTCCTGGACTTCCCCAACATCGGGAGCAATCTTCCTGCATCTAACCTGTCCAACCCCTTACGACTTTCGTAAGTTTCTATAAGATTCTATAAGTTTCTATAAGTTTTCTATAAGATCCCCTCTCAATCTCCTATACTCTAGAGAGTACAAACCGAGTCTATCCAGTCTTTCTTCATAAGACAGTCCTGACATCCCAAGAATCAGTCTGGTGAACCTTCTCTGCACTCCCTCTATGGAATAATGTCCTTCCTCAGATTTGGAGACCAGAACTGTATGCAATACTCCAGGTGTGGTCTCACCAAGACCCTATACAACTGAAGTAGAACCTCCCTGCTCCTATACTCATATCCTATTGCAATGAAAGCTAACATAGATATAAGACACTGATTATGGACCTGCACTGTTCATTGTTCGACTGCATTTGGAATTCTATCGCATTGTCACTATCCCTGAGGGGATATTCAACCACAACGTCCCTTATTAATCCTTCCTCATTATATCAGACCAGATCTACAAGAATCATTTCCCAGGGTAGGTTTCTCAATGTACCACTGGCAGAAACAATCCCTTTTGCATTGCACACATTCTTCTAGTGTGCCAGTTTGGTTTGCCTAATGAACATGTAGATTAATATCTGCCACAAAACTTGCAGTTCCTTTCAAATATGCCCTTGATATTTCCATATTTACGCTCCCACCTGTGTCTTAATTCTCCTACAATTTATGATTTTAACCAAACCCGATTCTGCATGACTAACCACTGCCTTTATATTGTGACTCAGCACTGCTCTGATATCTCCTCCAATTAATAGCACCAGCCCCCACTTTGTTTCTCCATTTGCCTTTTTCTTTTGGATCAGTAAATATCCTGAATCCTAAGCAGCTAGCTCCAGTTAGCCTGCACCCATTATTCTGCAATAGCTGTTGCATTAGGCTCATGTATTTTATCTGCACCTTTAGACCACAAGATGTGGGAGCAGAATTAGGCCATTCACCCCATCAGACTCCGCCACTCAATCATGGCAGATCTATTTTTCCCTCTCAATCCCATTCTCCTGTCTTCTCCCCATAACCTGCGACACCCCTTACTAATCAAGATCCTATCAATCACTGCTTTGAAAATACCCAATGTTTTGATATCCACTGCTGTCTCATGGTGGCAATGAATTCCATAGATTAATCACCCACTGGTTAAAGGAATTCTTCCTCATCTCCATTCTAAAGGCAAGTCTTTTCATTCTCAGTCCATGCCATCTGGTTCCAGACTCTTCCATAACTGGAAACTTCCTTTCCACATCCACTCTAACTCAGCCTTTGTAGGTTTGTCTGGTAGGTTTCAATGAGGTTCCATCCTCTATCCATCTCAACTCCAGCGAGTGCAGGCCCAGAGACTTCAAACGCTCCTCATACGTTAACCCAATCATCTTTGGGATCGCTCTCGCAAACCACCTCTGGACACCCAGCACATCCTTCCTCAGAAATGGGGCCCAAAACTGTTCACAATGTTCCAAATGTGGCCTCATCAGTGCCTTGTAAAGCCTCAGCATTACATCCTTGCTTTTATATTCCAGTCCCCTCAAAATGAATCATAGCATTGTATTTGCCTTCCTTACCACGAACTCAACCTGCAAATTAACCTTTTGAGAATCCTGCACCAGCACTCCCAAGTCCCTTTGCACCTCAGATTTCTCAGCATTGTCACACACCAGTCCCATAGACAAAGTCCAATGTTTGTAATGGGGTAGAGGTGAATCAGACTGGACTCCAAGCTTACGAGGGACCATTCAGAAGCCTGGTAACAGATGGGAGAAGCTGTTCCTGAGCCTGGTGTTGCATGCTTCTAACCCACTGTATCTTCTGCCATACCAGGAGTGGGGATAAGAAGGAATGGCTGGTGTAGGACAAGTTTGTAACTATGTTGGTAGCGTGAACTATAGATGGAGTCGATGATGGGGAATCTGATCTGGGTAAATCTACAACTCTTGCGGTCTTTTCTTGCGGTCTTGGGCAAAGCTATTCTCAAACCAAGCAGTGATGCAACCCAACAGTATGGTATCTGAGAAGTCTTTAAAGTCATTGGAGGTCATATTAATGCCAGGGAAGTTGAGGCAGAACCATTTACACTTCAGTACGGCTGTACTCCACTACGCTTCCTAAAGTCCAAACTAGCTCCTTCATCTTGCTGACTTTGAGGGGGAGTTTTGTGAACCGACACCATGTAAATAAGTTCCCTATCTCTTTCCTGTACTCTGTCTAATCATTGTTTGCGATCTGTCCCCCACCTCACTGGTGTCATCTGCAAACCTGTGGATGGAGTTAGAGCTAAATTTAGCAACATAGTCTTAAGTGCATATGGATTGTGGTAGTTTAGTTTTAGTTTAGAGAAACATTGTGGAATCAGGCCCTTGGAGTCCACACTAACACAAGCCTTCACACACCAGGGACAATTTACACTTATACCAAGTCAATTAACTTACAAACCTGTACGTCTTTGGAGTGTGGGAGGAGGCCGAAGATCTCGGAGGAAACCCGCGTGGTCACGGGGAGAACATTCTGGCAGGCAGGTTTACAAGTGCTGCACAGATGGGTTTAAACTAAATAACAGGGGGAAGGGGTTGACAAATTGGGAATATAAGGATGGAGTTAAAGAGAAAGAGAGCACAGGAAAAGTTACGAAAGACACACAAAGGGGTGGAAAGTTCAAGAAGGGATAAGGGAGTAATGTCAGGTGAAAGGTGAGGTGGATACCAAATTAAAAGAGTTATATATGAATGCACGAAGTATAAGAAATAAAGTGGATGAGCTTGAGGCTCAGTTAGAAATTGGTAAGTATGGTGTTGTGGGAATTACAGAGATATGGCTGCAAGAGGATCAGAGCTGGGAACTGAATATTCAGGGGTATATATCCTATGGAAAAGACAGACAGGTGGGCAGAGAAGGTGCGGTGGGTCTGTTGGTAAGGAATGAAATTCAGTCCCTTGCGATGGAATCAGAAGATCTCGCCTTCCATAGCAGCCCACCATGCGGACCCTTGTTGAATGCTTTGCTGAAGTCCATGTACACATCGTCTACAGCTCCACCCTCATTAACCTTCTCGGTCACATCTTCAAGAAAATCAATCAGATACGTGAGACATGACCCACATACAAAACCACGCTGACTATCCATAATACCAGGCGTCAACTCTCAGACACCTCCTCCTACTTATCCTTGGACCACAGACAAGCGCCAGGCCATTATCTCAAGCATCATCACTGGCTTCATCGCTTCCGGCTCCCTGCCCTCCTAAGCCTCCAACCTCATCGTTCCCCAGCCCCGCACAGCCCGATTTTACCTTCTCCCCAAAATCCACAAACCTGACTGTCCTGGCAGACCCATTGTTTCTGCCTGTTCTTGTCCCACCAAACCTATTTCCACATACCTCGACTCCATCCTATCCCCCGTGGTCAAATCCCTCCCTACCTATGTCCAAGACAACTCACACGCTCTTCATCTCCTCCATGACTTCCGTTTTCCAGGCCCCCACTCCCTCATCTTCACCATGGAGTCACTCTACACCTCCAACCCCCACCAGGAGGGTCTTAAAGACCTCCGTTTCTTGCTCGACCGCAGAACCAACCCATCCCCGTCTACAAATACTCTCCTCCGCCTAACAGAGCTGGTCCTTACACTTGATAACTTTTTGTTTGACTCCTCCCATTTCCTCCAAATCCAAGGCGTAGCTATGGGCACGTGCATGGGCCCCAGCTACGCCTGCCTCTTTGTAGGGTACGTCGAACAATCCTTGTCGAGGAGTACCGTGGCCCTATCCCCGAACTCTACCTCCGCTACACTGATGACTGCATTGGTGCTACCTCCTGCACCCATGCAGAACTCACTGACTTCATCCATTTCACCACTAACTTCCATCCGACATTCAAATTCACCTGGACCATTTCCGACATCTCCCTACCGTTTCTAGATCTCATTGTCTCCATCGCAGGTAACAGGTTACTGACCGACATCTACTACAAACCCACTGACTCCCATGGCTATCTGGACTACACTTCTTCCCACCCTGCTTCTGTAAGGACTCTATCCCCTACTCCCAATTCCTCCGTCTACACCGCATCTGCGCCCAGGATAAGGTGTTCCAAACCAGGGCATCGGAGATGTCCTCATTCTTTAGGGAATGGGGGTTCCCCTCTTCTACTATAGATGAGGCTCTCACCAGGGTCTCCTCTATATCCCATAGCTCCGCTCTCACTCCCCATACCCCACTCATAACAAGGACAGAATCCCCCTTGTCCTCACCTTCCACCCCACCAGCCGTCACGTATAACATATAATCCTCCAACATTTTCGCCACCTCCAACGGGATCCCACCACTGGCTACATTTTCCCATCTCCTCCCCTTTCTGCTTTCTGCAGAACCCACTCCCTCCATAACTCCCTGGTCAATTCGTCCCTTCCCACCCAAACCACCCCCTCCCCTGGTACTTTCCCTTGTAACTGCAGGAAATGCTACACTTGTTGCTTTACCTCCCCCATTTGACTCCATCCAAGGACCCAAGCAGTCTTTCCAGGTACGGCAGAGGTTCACCTGCACCTCCTCCAACCTCATCTACTGCATCCGCTGTTCGAGGTGTCAAGTTCTCTACATTGGCAAGACCAAACGCAGGCTTGGCGATAGCTTCGCCTAACACCTCCGCTCAGTTCGCACTAACCAACCTCATCTCCCGGTGGCTCAGCACTTCACCTCCCCCTCTCTTTCCGAATCCGACCTTTCTGTCCTGGGCCTCCTCCATGGCAAGAGTGAGTCCCAGCACATATTGGAGGAGCAGCACCTCATATTCCACTTGGGCAGTCTGCACCCCAGCGGTATGAACATTGACTTCTCCAATTTCAGGTAGTCCTTGCTTTCTCCCTCCTTTCCCTACCCTTCCCAGCTCTCCCACAGCCTACTGTCTCCGCCTCTTCCTTTCTTTTTCCAACACCCCCCCCCCCCCCAACATCAGTCTGAAGAAGGGTCTCGACCCGAAATGTCGCTTGGTCCTTCTCTCCATAGATGCTGCCTCACCTGCTGTGTTTCTCCAGCATTTTTGTCTACCATCCATAATCAACACTTGTCCATCTAAATGTTTGTATATCTTATCCTTCTGAATACCCTCTCGTAGTTTTCTAGTAATTATACTATACAATTTAATGTATATTGGGGAGCAAGTTTGTAATCACATTTTAAGGATGTTTTTTATCGACACAGTTTGCAGTTTCATGCTAATCCTTACCCTCTTGGTGACAATTGAAAACATTAAATATTGTGCTTTCTCTTCGAGAAGGAGAACAGTTTACAGAGGGAGTATAGCCGACTTTGTAACTGGGCAATATCCAAATGTCACCAGTGAGTTATTTTGCTGATTTCCTTCCCTTTGCTTCTCAGAATGTGGAACACATGTTACTTTCTGAACTTTCTTGTGACTGGATATTCACCTGATTTTCTTGAATGATTAGACAGATACTCCCTGCACTGTGATTCTTAGATGTGTCCCATCAAATGTTTTATTTACCTCATCAATCCATTTTTATCAATCATGTTGCATTTAAGGGAGTTCATGTTTCAGTTGTATAAGACGTTGGTGAGGCCACATTTAGAATATTGTGTTCTGCTCTGGGCACCATGTTATAGGAAAGATGTTGTCATGCTGGAGTGGGCACAGAGATGATTTACCAGGATGTTGCCAGGACTAGAGGGTCTGAGCTATAGGGAGAGGTTGAGTAGGCTGGCTCTATTCATTGGAGCGCAGGAGGATGAGGGCTGATCTTATAGAGGTGTATAAGATCATGAGAGGCATAGATCGGGTGATACACAGAGTCTTTTACCCAGAGTAGGGGAATCGAGGACCAGAGGACATAGGTTTATGGTGAAGGGGAAAAGATTTTCAACACCAGCAAAACCAAGGAACTGATTGTGGACTGGAAGGAGTAGGATGGGGACCCACAGTCCTGTTTATATCAACGGGTCAATGGTTGAAAGGGTCAAGAGCTTCAAATTCCAGGGCGTGCACATCTGTGAAGATCTTTCCTGGTCCGAGAACACAGATGCAATTATTAAGAAAGCTCATCAGTGCCTCTACTTCCTGAGAAGATTACGGAGAGTGGGTCTGTCAAGGAGGACTCTCTCTAACTTCTACAGGTGCACAGTAGAGAGCTTGCTGACCGGTTGCATCGTGGCTTGGTTCGGCAACTTGAGTGCCCTGGAGAGGAAAAGACTACAAAAAGTAGTAAACACAGCCCAGTCCATCATCGGCTCTGACCTTCCTTCCATCGAGGGGATCTATCACAGTCGCTGCCTCAAAAAGGCTGGCAGCATCATCAAGGACCCACACCACCCTGGCCACACACTCATCTCCCTGCTACCTTCGGGTAGAAGGTACAGGAGCCTGAGAACTGCAACGACCCGGTTCAGGAATAGCCACTTCCCCACAGCCATCAGGCTATTAAACTTGGCTCGGACAAAACTCTGAACATTAATACCCCTCATCTGTTATTTGCACTTTTTTTAATTTATTCATTCATGTGTGTATGTACGTATATAACTGTAGTCAATGCCTACTATGTTCTGTTGTGCTATGCAAAGAAAGAATGCCATTGTCCTGTCAGGGACACATGACAATAAACTCTTTTGACCATGACTTGACTTGACTTTGATTTAATTGGAATCTGAGGGGCAACTGTTTCACATAAAGGGTGGTGGGTGTATGGAACAAGCTGCCAGAGGAGGTAGTTGAGGCAGAGACTATCCCAACGTTTAAGAAACAATTGGACAGGCACACGGATAGGACGGGTTTGGAAGAAAATGGGCCACATGCAGGCAGGTGGGACTAGTGTAACTGGGACAATTTGGCTGGTGTGGGCAAGTTGAGCCGAAGGGCCTGTTTCCACGCTAGATCACTCTACGACTCTATGAAACTAAAACAATTATTACAGAACTAGGTTCTGTCAGCATGAATGGGATAAATCTGCCAACTCTAAAGGGCATTTTAGTATATAGGGTTATATTGGACTTCATTAAATGAGTGGCAATATTAAGTCAAGACATCATCCTTCAGAGCTCTGAAATCTCCACTGCTGGGTGAAAGAATAGAATAATATATTTATTTCAATTACTTCATCCAATTTTTCTTTCAAGAAGAGATATTGGGGACATTACTGTTTAGGATTTCTGCAGTAGCTTCTTGAATTAAAACAAGTCTCTTTGTTCTGAATTCAATATGCAGGTTTGTTCTATTTAGACATGCATTTATCAATTTTGGAATTACCAGCCACAGGGTTATTTTTAAAGACCACCTCATATATTTATATTTGTATAGTTTCTATTAATTCTGCTATTACTTTCCAAAATGATTCCTATATGAAAATTATGTTTTGATCAAATTACATTCATTAGTTCCTTAATCTGTATTTCCTACACTGTATCTTGTACTGGCAGAACAATTAGTGTTAAGGTGTTGGATGCATCTATTTATATCGTGCTGCCTTGGAGCTGATCTAATGTTGAAATCTATTACTGTAACAGGCATGCCGGTAGCAACCTTCCGCTAATGTGCCCATCATAGTCATGCTCAGGAAAAAGTGTCAACAATGTTGATAGAAATCGTGTCTTTCTATCAATACGCCTCACATCTCTTACCAGTTTAAATCATTTACATAATTCACAATTGAGATGAACATTCAGGTTAAGAAATGTTAGCTCGATCTCAGATTAATTGTGAATGCTACACATTGGCCGAAAGCAACAATCCATATGCATGATCCTGAATAGTACTGGAACCAGTTGCTGGATAATGCAGCAGACAAAAGTCCCTGAAATAAAAGTTGTACTTAATTTAGAAATCTTGTTCAGTTCAGTTTAGTTTCTTATCACATGTACTGAAGTACAATGAGAAGCTTTTGTTTTGCACGATATTCTATTGCTCGGAACGTCGCAGTTATTTGAAGTTAGGATATGCTAAATTTCTTAACTTTATTATGTGAAGTATGTGTGTTTTGATTCATGCAATAACACTGAGAAGTCCTACTGATAGACAAAAATGCTGGAGAAACTCAGCGGGTGAGGCAGCATCTGTGGAGCGAAGGAAATAGGCGACGTTTCGGGTTGAGCCCCTTCTAATGGTCTGTTTGGACCAGCGTAGAGTGCAAACTGCATGTAGCTTTTCTTGAAAGTTTTCTTTTTCATACTTAGCATAGTTTTCATTGGGGTTAAAGTCTAAAACATGAAGAGATTTATTGTTGCAGATACAATCACTGATATGATACTATAAGATTGTGCCTGTGTTTACTGCAAACGTTCACTCATCCAGCTGCTTCTTATTTAGTGAACGTGGCACGGTGGCGCAGTGGTAGAGTTGTTGACACAGCGCTTGCAGCGCCAGAGACCCAGGTATGATCCCAACTACAGGTTCTGTCTGTACGGAGTCTGTACGTTCTCCCCATGACCGCGTGGGTTTTCTTCGAGATCTTCGGTTTCCTCCCACACTCCAAAGACGTACAGGTCTGTAGGCTAATCGGCTTGGGTTTGTATACATGGTTTAAGTGTAAATTGGCCCTAGTGTGTGTAGGCTTGTGTTAATGTGCTGGGATCGCTGGTCAGCACGGACTCGGTCGGCCGAAGGGCCTGTTCCGCGCTGTATCTTTAAACTAAACTAAACTACATATAAATATGTGAAATAGGAGAAGGAACAAGCCACTTGGTCCCTGCGACCTGGTCCCTGGGACCTGCTCCCCTACTTAATAACATCATGGGTTTGCTGATTGTAACTTAATCTGCTCTTTCTGTTAGCCCCCTGATAATCAAGAATTTATCTACCCCTGTCCTTAAAAATATTCAGACTCTGCTTCTGCCACCCTTTAAAGAGCTTTGAAAGACTCGTGTTCCTGGTAGGAAAAAAAAGTCTTATCTTAAATGGACAACCTTAAACAGTCCTCAGTTCTAGATTCTCCAAGAAGAAACATTCCCTTGTATCCCGGTAAAGAACTTCAGGGTGGCACATAGGAGCAGCGGTAGAATTGCTGCCTTGCAGCACCAGAGATCCGGGTTCGATCCTGACTACGGGTGTTTGTTTGTATGTCCTCCATTTCCGGGTGCTCCGATTTCCTCGCATGTTCCAAGGATGTGCAGGTTTGCAGGTTAATTGGCTTCTGTAAATTGTCCCTAGTGTGTAAGATGGAACAAGAGTATGGATGATTGTTGGTCGCTGTGCACTTGGTGGGCTGAAGGGTCTGTATCCATGCTGTGTCTCTAGACTAAACTCTCAGATAGATGCCTTACCTATTTAACCTTTCTCATTCTGGATATCAGTCTAGTAAACCTTGAACTTCTTCCAACACATTCATCCTTAAATCAAGGGTTCCCAACCTGGACATTTACCCCCAGGGGTAAATTTCGCCTACCCAGGGGGTAGACTTGTTGATTCTGGATTTGTACATATTTGTTCTCATTGACTGACTGTGTTTGGCTCTGGTATACCGGTATCTGTTCATCACTAGTTGTTCATAAATAAGTGAAATAACATTGTTATCTGCTATTAAAGTTGCCTGGGGTAAACGGGACAATAAAGGTTGGGAACCCCTGCCTTAAATAAAGGGAGCACCACTGTACAGTTCTCCAGATGTGGTCTCAACACATCCCGTATAACTGAAGCATAACTCCTTTACCTTTTTATTCAATTCCTGTAGCATAAGCAGTAATATTTTGTTGGCATACTAATTGGTTGCTCTTGCATGCTAGATTATTGCAAATCATGCACTGAGACTTCCAGATCCCCTCTGCACCACAGCAAACTCACAGCGTTAAAATAATACGCTTTTTCATACTTTCTGCCAAAATAGACAATTTCATATTATCCCATATTATAATACTTTTGTCTAATCTTTGCCCACTCACTTCACCTTTCCATATCCCTTAATAGCCTCCTTGCGTCCTTCTCACAATTCACTTTCCCAACATAGATTTGTAACATCAGCAAATGTAGCGACCATATCTTCATCTACAAGTCATATCGACAAGGTGTCAAAAATGGAACCACCAAATCCTATGGCAAACCATTCCTTACATCTGGCCAGTCAGAACAAAATCTGCCTTCTCTGTTTTCTGTTGGTGATCTTAGCTTCCATCCATGCCAATATATACCATGAGATTTTATATTCTGCAAAAATATTTGATGTTTTCTTAAATGTTTTCTGTAAATCTAAATATAGCACTGGTTCATCTTTATCCAAAATATGTTACTTCTTTAATAAACTCCAAAAATTAATCCAACATGATTTTCCTGTCACAAATTCGTGTTGACTTTACTGGTCCCCTTGAATTTCTACAAGACCCCTGTTATACCAGAATAAAGGTGAGTTCCTGTTATTTTCAAAGAACTTACACGTGTCCTGATAATATTTGTAATTATTTAAAACCTTTCATATATTTCGTGTGATTTTATTTCTCAAACCATTTAAAATCTTTTTATTATTCTTTATTTCATTTTAACCTTTAAATCTTAGGATTCATTGGAAGCATTGACTGCCTTGATGATAGAAGAGAATGAGCTTTACCAGCTGTCATAACATTCAGAGTCAAAGTTTCTCGTTGCAAGAGCCAAGGATATGCTGTTGCTCCAGGCCTCAACTGGTTTCTGGCCAGAGGTATATTTCCTCCACGTCTAGATCAGATCGAGGAGTCGCACAGAGGCGCAGCGGTAGAGTTGCTGTCTTACAGCGCAAGAGACCGGGTTCTGAAGAAGGGTCTCGACCTGAAACGTCACCTATTCCTTTTCTGCAGAGATGCTGTCTGACCAGCTGAGTTACTCCAGCTTTTTATGTCTATCATCAGTAGACCCTGGTTCGATCCTGACCTTGGCTGCTATCTGTGTGGAGTTTGCACGTTCTCCCTGTGGCCACGTGGGTTTCCTCCGGGTGCTCCGGGTTTCCTCCCACATTCAAAGATGTGCAGGTTTGTAGGTTAATTGGCTTCTGTAAATTACTCCTTGTGTGTAGGAAAGAACTAGTGTAGGGGAGATTGTTGGTCGGTAAGGATATGCCGGGCTTAAGGGCCTGTTTCTGCACTGTATCTCTTAAACAAAAAAACGAAAACTAAGTTTTAGGAAGGTTGGGGGTGAATGCATTCATTACTAATGGGAGGCTTAATGGTGCCAGAGTGTGGTGACATTCTGCCAGCAGCTGACTATTATGATCTTAAATATGTCCATGTTAATCTCCTTGTGCTAAGAAAACAGGGCATCAGTGCTGTAACTATCAGGCTTCCGGACCATGCAGGTGCATTAGCAATTGTAAACATAGAAACATAGAAACATAGAAATTAGGTGCAGGAGTAGGCCATTCAGCCCTTCGAGCCTGCACCGCCATTCAATATGATCATGGCTGATCATCCAACTCAGTATCCCGTACCTCCCAATCGTGGATGGACATAAATCCTGACCCGACAACACACCGACACGGTACATACAGTACCTGGAAGCACAAGGAAATGAGGTTGTCAGGGTGGCCTCCATAGAACATAGGGGACGACAACTATCCCCCACCTCACTTAAGGGGCTGTCCCACTGCGGCGACCTAATCTGCGAGTTGAGAAGAGTTTGCCCTCGACCCAAACTCACAGCATGGGCAACACGTGGTCCTAGGAGGTCCTATGAGGTCACTGGAACTCTCCTTCATGCTCTAGGGAAGTTCCCGAATATTCGTGGCCTCAGCTAGGTTGCGGAAACATTTTCAGCATTTTGAAAACATTTCCGTGAGTAAAATTTGGTCGGCATGGTTCTTCTTAACACGTAGTGCAGTGGAGTGGGGTCGCTATATAGTTACAGGCAGTCGAGGGCAGCCGTGGGCAATCTCCTTCGCTGACCGGGCATTTTGATTGACTCATTGGAGTTTTCAGGACCAAAGAAAACCGACTGGTAGGTAAAATGCCCGCTAAACTTTATTATACTTCTTAAAAGTGTCTCCACTCCTTCTCCCTCCCTTCTCCCCCCCCCCCCCCCATTCTCTCCCCCCTTCTCTCCCCTCCTCTCCCCTCCTCTCCCCTTCTCTTTCCTTCTTCCTCTTCTCTCTCCTTCTCCTCCCCCTTTCTCCCCTTTGTTCCCCTTCTCTCTTCCCCCCCCTCCCCCCCCCCCCCCCCCCCCGCGCTCTCTAAAGGACTTACCGTACACTGTGTAGCCTTCTTTTACCTTCCTCTTCATCGCGGGTGTGAATTTCAGAGAGCGCTCCCCCGCTTTCCCTGGCCCCCACCTTTGCATTGTGTTTGAGTGTGTGTGTGTGTGCGGTCGGTCGATCTAGCTCGCATTTTCAATGCGGGCGGTCGATCCAGCTCGAGGTTTGCCAGGCGAGTACCCTTGAGCTTGAAGGTCGAAGACACTCTTCTTAACTCGCGGATTAGGTCGCCGAAATGGGACAGGCCCTTTAGCACCCTCTTGGTCCTTACAGAATAAATCTGGCGACTTGCTTTAACAAAGGGAGATGATGGAATGCTGTGTGAGTGAACACTCCTCCCGTTCAGTGACAGTTTCTTCCCAGCTGGTATCAGACTTCGTCCCACAACCAGAGAGCAGTGCTGAACTACTATCTACCTCATTGGTGACCCTCGGACTGTCCTTGGTCGGACTTTGTTGGCTTTAACTTGCACTATACAGTATATTATTCCCTTCTCATGAAGCTAATGTAACTCCAGGGTAGCTAATTTAACTCCACATTTTAAGAAAGGAGGCAAAGAGAAAACAGGGAATTATAGACCGGTTTGCCTTACATCAGTAGTGGGGAAGATGCTGGAGTCGATTATTAAAGATGGAATAACAACGCATTTGGAAAGCAGTGACAGGATTGGTCAAAGGAAATCATGCTTGATTAATCTTCTGGACATGTTTGAGGATGTAACAAGTAGAATGGATAAGGGGGAGTCAGTGGATGTGGTGTATCTGGACTTTCAAAAAGCCTTTGACAAGGTCCCACACAAAAGATTAGTGTGCAAAATTAGAGCACATGGCATTGGGGGTAGGGTATTGACATGGATAGACAACTGGTTGGCAGACAGGAAGCAAAGAGTAGGAATTAATGGGTCCTTTACAGAATAGCAGTCAGTGACTAGTGGGGTGCCCCAAGGCTCAGTGCTGGGGTCCCAATTATTTGCAATATATATTAACGATTTAGATGAGGGATTTAAATGTAACGTCTCCAAGTTTGCGGATGACACAAAGCTGGGTGGCAGCGTGAGTTGCGAGACAGATGCTATGAGGCAGCAGGGTGACTTGGATAGGTTGGGTGAGTTGGCAGATGCTTGGCAGATGCAGTATAATGTGGATAAATGTGAGGTTATCCACTTTGGTGGCAAGAACAGAAATGCAGATTATTATCTGAATGGTGTCAGACTAGGAAAAGGGGAGATGCAACAAGACCTGGGTGTGCTTGTACATCAGTCACCGAGAGTAAGCATGCAGGTACAGCAGGCAGTGAAGAAAGCTAAAGGCATGTTGGCCATTACGAGAGGATTTGAGTTTAGGAGCAAGGAGGTCCTTCTGCAGTTGTACAGGGCCCTGGTGAGATCACACCTGGAGCATTGTGTGCAATTTTCATCTCCTAATTTGAGGAAGGACATTATTGCTATTGAGAAATTGCAGCGTAGGTTCACCAGTTTAATTCCCGGGATGGCGGGACTGACATATGATGAAAGAATGGGTCGAGTTGGTTTGTATTCACTGGAATTTAAAAGGATGAGAGGAGATCTTATAGAAACATATAAAATTATTAAGGTAGGCCAATTAGGACTGAGATGAGAAAATCTTTTTCACCCAGAAAGTTGTGAATCTGTGGAATTCTCTGCCACAGAAGGCAGTGGAGGCCAATTCACTGGATGTTTTCAAGAGAGAATTAGATTTAGCTCTTAGGGCTAAAAGAATCAAGGGATGTGGGGAAAAATCAGGAACGGGGTACTGATTTTAGATGATCAGCCATGATCGCATTGAATGGCGGTGCTGGCTCAAAGGGCTGAATGGCCTACTCTTGCACCTATTTTCTATGTTTCTATGTATCTACACACTGTAAATGGCTCGATTGTAATCATGTATTGTCTTCCCGCTGACTGGATAGCACGCAATAAAAAGGTTTTCACTGTACCTCGGTACACATGATAATAAACTAAACTGTAAATGTTCTCCGTTTCACCCCCAGCTCTCCAGACACAGTCTTCCAGACTGAGGATTTTTTAATCCATTGTATGGACTGGACATGTCTAAAGTAGAAGGGAGAGAGAGCAGCAGCTGTCTCGTGGCAGCCTCTTTGTGGTGTTCTTGTCCAATTCCTACTTCCCCCACCTGGAATATCTAGCAGTGAAGTGCTGACCCTTCTACCATCTAAGGGAATTCATCTTCATTGCCTTCATTGATCGGGCATGGAGTGTAAGAGTCAGGAAGTGGTGCAGCTTTTTAGGACTTTAGTTCGGCCATATTTGGAGTATTCTGTGCAGTTCTGGTTGCCCCGTTGCTTGAAGCATGTGGGTAGCTCTGGAATGGGTGCAGAGGAGGTTTAGCAGATGTTGCCTGAATGAGAGTATGTTGGCTACAGGGAAAGGTTGGACAGACCTGGATTGTTTTCTCTGGAATGCTGGAAGTTGTGGAGAGACATGAGAGATGTATGTGAAATTATGAGAAGCCCAGATACAGTAGACAGCGAGAACCTTCTTCCCAGGATGGAATAAAAAACAAATACTGAAGGACATAACTTGAAGGTGAGAGGGGCAAGGTTTAATGGAGATGTGTTGAAAAATGTTTACTATGAAGAGGGTGGTTAGTGCCTAGAACATGTTGATGTGTTGAAACATATATGGTAATGGCATTGAAGAAACTTTTGGATAGGCATATAGATATGCAAGGATATGTAGTATGGCTGGGATGATAAGATTTGGTATTGGCATCATGTTCAGCACAGACATTGTGGGCAGAAGGGCCTGTTCATGTGCTATCCCCAACATCATGACTGAAGTCTACATCTCGCCCCAGGGAGATGTTAAGGAAACACCATACGGTGTCACGCATCACCATCTCCATTACTGCTGGGGTCTTAACAATGCTAACTTGAAGAAGAGCTTCCTGTGCATTTCACCCGCAGCACCTTATGATCAAACCCGCTCGACCTCCACTATTGCACCCATCAGAGATGCTTATCACTCTGCCCCTTGGCCGCACATTAAAAAATCTAATCACCTGGCTGTGCTCCTCCTGCATGCAAACAGCAACTGAAGAGCGCAGCTCAGGTGAAGAGGATTTTACAGAGCTAGCCAGAGAGACAGAAGAGCAATTTCACAGCTGCTTGGACTTGGTGAACTAAGCGATGTTCAGGGACTTGGCAACAGACCTGAACAAATTCATCACGGTTCTTCCCGACTTCACAAGGGAATGTGTGGGGAAGTGCGTTTCTACTAAGACCATTCAGGTGCACCTTAACCAGCGGCCTCGGATGAACTCAGCAATCTGCTGAGGACCAGGTCAGTGGCTTTCAGGTCCAGAGGCATATGCGGAGGCTAGGTATGATTTCCAGGTGCCTATGGAGAATGCAGACAAGCTATCAGGCTAAACTAGAGGCTCGCAGGCATGCTCGGCAACCATCACTTCTTACAATGTGAAAACAAGTAGCACCAGGATGAACTCCAAGCTTACTATGCTCGCATCGATAGGGAGAATAGCAAAGCACCTTCAGGGTCACCTTGCCACTGATCACCCTGCGACCTCAGATGTAAAGGCTGGTCAGTAGATCCTTCTCAAGGGAGAACCCTCTGAAAGCATGCAGCCTGATGGTGTACTTGCCTACATTCTTAAAACCTGCACGGACCAACTGGCTGGAGCGCTCTTGGAAAACTTCAGTCCAAGTCCAAGGTCTCCGTCTGCTTGGAAAAGATTTCCAAGAAGAGCAAGGAGACATGCCTCAGTGACCTCCAACTGGTGGGACTCGCATCCATTGCGATAAGGTGCCTCAGGAGATTGATTATGATACAATCAACTCTTGGCTCAGTATTGACCCCTGGACCCAGTACAATTCCCTGCCGCCACAACAGATTGTCAGCTTACCTGACCTTGCCGGCTCTCCACTTTGTGTTGAACCACTTGGATACCAGGAGCACATGCATCAGGCTGTTTGCTGTTCATTGGCTACAGCTCAGAATTCAACACCATGATCTCTTCCAAACCTATTCGCAGACTCTGGGAACTGCTCCTCCTCATGCTCCTCCTCATGCTCCTCCTCATGCTCCTCCTCATGCTCCTCCCCATGCAACTGAATGCTCGTCTTCATCATCAGCAGACTTCAATCAACATGAACTGGCAACAACTCTTATTTCTCGCTGAACATTGGCACCTCAGGGCCGTGTGCGCTCAGTCCCCTGCTTGACTCTCTATATCCATCACTGTGTAGATAGACACAGCTCCAAAGTCATCTTTGAATTCACCACTGTTGTTAAATGAATAATGGTCAATGAATAGGAAGACAGGAGGAAGTAGATCATCTGGTTTCTGGTCGGTTGTCTGAAGAAGGGTCTCGACCCAAAGCATCACCCATTCTTTCTCTCCAGGGATGCTGCTTGACCTGCTTAGTTACTCCAGCATTTGGTGTCAACCCAGCTCCCAACATCAACAAATCCTGAGGGCTGATAGTTGACTTCAGGAAGGGAATGTCGAGGGACGATGCACCTACCTTCAGACTACGATGGAGGCCGTCAATAGCTTCACCTTTCTGGGCGTGCACACCTCTGATGATCTGCCCTGGGCCCAGCATACTGATGCAAGTGCAAGGAAAGTCACCAACACCTTGACTGGCTGAGAAGTTTCCAGATAGTCAACATCTTACCAAAAACTCTATTGAACTTGCGGAGATGTGTAAGGGGAGAGGATACCGAATTATTGCATTACGCCCCAGTTCAGAAATTCAAATGATGAAGAAAAATAGAGGTTGAAGAAAGTAGTGGGAATTGCTCAGTCCGGAGGAAAGGTGGTACTAACCCCCCCCCCCCCCGCCCCCCAACACCATTGATCAAATCTGCACTGGCTTAAGAAGGTGGGTAATATTATCAAAGATCTTTATGCCACGCTGACCATGTTGTCATCTTGCTGCTACCATTGAAGAACCCTTACTTCCCAAGTTCAAGAGGAGCTTCTCCACATCAACCATCAGCTTCATGATCCACCCTGCACACCCTGACCACAACCCTACCTCAGCACTGAACCAGTGAGACATTTCACCACCTCTAAGCACTTCAGTTTTTGCACCATTATTGTCTAGTGTACTAATTATGACTGAGAATTTATTGCACATTTATTGTTGTTGATGTGCTTAATATGCCTCTTGACTCTGCTTATAAGATCTGGTATATTGGTATATTTGTTTATTATTGCCATGGGTACCAAGATGCAGTGAAAAACATTTTGTTATTAAGTCAAATCAAATCATACTATACATGAGCGCAATTAAGCAAGTATAATGGGACAAAGAAAAATAACACAGTGCAAAATGTAGAGTTACAACATTAAAGTTACTGGGAAAATGTCAAAGACCCACATGAGGAAGGTTGGAAGACTGGAATTATTCCCTAGCAAATGGGAGGACCATTCAGTATTATGAAAACAGCATGGAAACAGTTCCTGAATCTGCCTTTCTACCCCATGCCTTTCTCCGAGAGGGGAGAAGAGGGGATGACCAGGGTGATAAAGGTCCTTGATTATGTTGGCTACTTTCCCAGGGTGATGTGCAGTGTAGATGGAGTCGATGGTGGGAAGGCTGGTCCGTGGGATGGACTGGGCCACATCCACAACTCTCTGAAATTTCTTGTGCTCTTTGGAAAACCTGTTGCCAAACTAAACTGTGATGCATCCTGATATATATGGTGAACCTGTAGACGTTGATAATGAGTCATTTCACACAGTACATCCCACAGTCGAGGTGTTGGTGTGCATTTTTCACTGTAGTTTCAGTGAGGTTGGTCCAGGACATGTTGTTGGTCTCGACCATCTCCACTTTGGCAGCATTGATGCTGATTATATATCCCACTTGACTCTTGAAGTGAATAACTCTTACCTTCCTCTTGTGTTATTGAGGAAGAGATTGTTGCCTTGATACCATGTATCCAGAGATGCTGCCTGCCCCACTGAGTTATCCAGCATTTTGTGTCTATCTACCGTGTTTCTAAGCTCGCTATCTCCTTCCCATACTCCATCTTGTCATTGTTCGAGATCCGGCCCACTACAGTGGCATCATCTGCAAACTTGATAATGGAGTTAGAATAAAAAGTGACCATACAGGTATGAGTGTACAGGTGTAGAGTATAGAGCTGAGACTGCATCATTGTGAGGGACTGGTGTCACAATTTATTGCGAAGAAATCTGGTGTTCCATGAAGATCCTGTTGACATTGTAGGTCCAGATATCTGTTGCACTTTAACTCAGAGGGCGGTGGAGGCCGGCTCTCTGGATACTTTCAAGAGAGAGCTAGATAGGGCTCTTAAAGATAGTGGAGTCAGGGGATATGGGGATAAGGCAGAAACGGGGTACTGATTGGGGATGATCAGCTATGATCGCATTGAATGGTGTTGCTGGCTCAAAGGGCCGAATGGCCTACTCCTGCACCTATTGTTTATTGTCTATTGTCTGTTGTCTATTGAATATATACAGAAAAGCATACATGTTGACTACTGGTTCTTACCTTTATGAATCTAGTATGTCTTTCTCTTTTATCAAATGGCAGATTACTTTAGTGAGGCCCTTTTGTGTGCTTTGCATAAGACTCCAAAACATCGAAAAGGATAATTATCAAAGATACTGTCATTAAAATCGAACACATAACTGTTGGGAGATGCTGTCTGACCCACTGAGTTACTCCAGGTTTTTGTGTCTATCTTCGGTTTAAACCAGCATCTACAGTTCCTTCCTACACATCACTATTGGTTTTAGCCTCATTGTCTTGGTGTAGCAGACGAAAAATAAATATAATATTTCTATTCACCACTGGCAAATCTGTGACATCTCTTTAATTCCTCTGCCAGCTTCAACATATCTGCAGCTTCCTTACCTCAGGCAGTAGACAGGTTTGCTTGCTTATTTCCTCAGGGATTTGGGTGTGATCAATGATTATAATCTGAAAGCACCTGGTTCACACGAGACACTAAGAGGAATTGTCTGTTGGGACAGAGATGGGAAAAGAGATGGGTTGGGAGAAGGTACTGATTACCATAGCAAAGTAGTTCTCAACAACTGCTACCCAAAAATGGGACCAATGTAGTGTTCAGAAAAGGCTGATTCGCCATTGAATCTGGAAGAATGTACGATTTCTTATTGAAAGATGAAGATGTGGTCCGAAGGTTCCATTGCATGATAAGTCGAAGTCCAAGAGGTAAACGGGGAGATCAAAGTGGAACAGTCATGGAGAATTAAAAAAGATGAGCGAGGGGAGGATTAAGGGGCTGTCCCACTGCGGCGAGTTTAGAAGAGTTTGCCGTCGACTCATACTCGCAGCAGAGTTGACACGAGGTCCTAGGAGGTCTTTGATAAGATGCATTTATTTGTCACATGTGCCAATTGGCACAGCGAAATTAAATCACCATACAGCCATACAGTAAAAATAAAGAACACAACATGGATTATAGAGAATTCAACATAAAACATCCCCCCACAGCAGGATCAAAATTTCCCACTCTGAGGGAAGGCACCAAAGTCAGTCTCTTCCCAATGTTCCCCACTGTTCCCCCGTGGTCGGGGCCTCCCCGAGCCCCCTACAGTCGCCGCTACGGGCAGCCCGATGTTCAGGCCCGCTCCTCGGGGTGATGTAAGTCCGACGTCGGGGCTGGGGGATATCCTCAGCGGCCTGGACCCTGAGTCGGCCCCCTCCTACTGGAGTCCGCAGCTCCCAAAGTCCACTGGCCGCGCCGGGTGGAGATGCAACGCTGGAGGCCCTCGGCAAAGGGCCCCAGGACTCCAGAGAGTTGTTCAGCGCCGCCCGCGTTGGGAGCTCTCCAAACCAGAGCTCCACGATGTTGGAGCAGCGGCCCAACGCTCCGGAGCTCCAACAGCGACCCAGGTAGGCATCGCCCGCTCCGCGCAGCGCCGCCGCTGTTGCAGCTCTGGTCCGATTCCCGGTCCCCGGCAGGAAAGGCCGCTCCGATCCAGGAGGTCGGCCGTGAGGTGGGGGGCGAGGACGCGACTCGGAGAAATAGTCGCGTCCCCGCCAGGAAGCGACTGGGAGTTAGTTTCCCCCTTACCCTGCCCCCCTCCCCCACATAGAAAAGTTAAAGACCCCCCCAAAAACAAACTTTAAGCTGACTAAAAATTTAAAAAAAGAAAAAACAAACGGGCTGCAGGCAGAGGCTGCTGGCAGTCCAGCGCCCCTTTGTAACTTCTCAAGAGTAGTTCCCGCGTATTCGAGGCCTCAGCTAGGTCGCGGCGTATTTTTCAACATTCTAAAAAATGCCCGCGAGTAAAAAAGGTCCGCGAGTAAAAAAGGTCGCCGTGGAAAAAAATCAATATTTTTTTACTCATAGGTTTAGTCGAGGTAGGTCGTAGTAGGTCGGCATGTTAGTCGTAGGTAATCGAGGGTAGTTAAAGGTAATCAAAGGTAGTCGTAGCTAGTCTTCAACATAGTCGAAGGAGGTCGAAGGAGGTCTTCAACATGACACTTTTTCAAACTCTCCTAAACTCTTCTAAACTCGCCAATTAGGTCGCCGCAGTGGCACAGCCCCTTTAGGTTTGAGTTTGATCTCTGGAGACAGGTGTTCCACAAAGTGATCATGCAAATGCAGACATTTGATTCACATCGATACAATGAAACTTCCTCTTTAAGGTCTTGTGCTGTGGTGTGTTTTTTCACTGGGCTAATTCCACCACTTCTGACTATGCATGCTAGCAAAGTTCTCATCCTTTTGTTTATCACTTATGCGCAGGACCATTCCATAATAGAGAATGGGAATAATTTTGGAGCCACCTGAATGAATGAATGAATGAATGAATGAATGAATGAATGAATGAATACTTTAATGTCAAACGTGACGTCACAGGTGAACTTCTTTGCTTGCATACCCAAGATATGCAAATAGTCACTACATAAAGGGCGCTGACAAATTTACAAAGTACCCCACACCAGGTCCCCTTTGTTCTCCCCCCCCCCCCTCACAGCGGTCCCCCTGCTCCGGATCTCCTTTGTTCCTCTCCCCGGCAGCGGCGTCCTCACTCCCCCGTGTTCCGTCCTTGGCCATTGGTCGGCGCCTTCATCGACCGCCGCTCCGACCTCCCCACAATCACCGCTGGGTCCCCTCCTGGCACCTCAATTAGACAATAGACAATAGAAAATAGGTGCAGGAGTAGGCCATTCGGCCCTTCGAGCCAGCACCGCCATTCCATGTGATCATGGCTGATCATCCCCAATCAGTACCCCCAGTTGCGCCAATCCAGGCGGCGGGTTCTGACCTGCGATGCTGCAGACATGGCTTGTCCGCTATTAACAGTTTAAATATCACCACCATCCATGACTGATGTGACACAACTTGCAGAGCGTTGAACAATTTATTATGCAATTGGGTAGCTCCCTTTTTAATGCTCTTTTTGGCTTCTAATAAATTGTTTGGGAGAAAATTAATTGCGGTTAATATCGTTACTTGGATTTTAATGGGAAACATGCAGGGAACAGAAGGTTGGAATCAATGTGTGCAACTGATGATACAACACAAAGATCAGTCCTTGAGTCGCATCTATTCATAATTTATATCATTGGCTTAAATGAGAGGAACAAATGATCAAACAAGCAAATGATAAAATGAGCAGGACAGGCTGCAAAGAAAATGGGAGGGGGCTGCAAAGTTCAATGATGTGGTCAAACACATATAGATGGAATATAATGTTAAGAAGTCTTGTGTTGAGAAAAGCAGGATATTTAAAATGGTGATATACTTGGAGATGTTAATATGCTGTGGAAGTAAGATGCCCTTGTACAGTACAAAGGACACAAAGTTAGCATGAGCAAAAATGTAGGAACGCAAATGGTATGTTAGCCTTCATTAGCAAGGGATTAGAATGTAAAAATAAAGAAATATAAAGGGCTTTGGTGAGACCAATTTAGGACACAATGTTTTATGATCTATGTTCTTATTCTTGGAGAACATGGTAAAGAGGTTGGGAAGGTAGGCAAAAATGCTGGAGAAACTCAGCGGGTGAGGCCGCATCTATGGAGCGAAGGAAATAGGCAACGTTTCCCTTCTTCAGACTGAGGAAGGGTTTCGGGCCGAAACATTGCCTTTTTCCTTCGCTCCATAGATGTGGCCTCACCCGTTGAGTTTCTCCAGCATTTTTGTCTGCCTTCGATTTTCCAGCATCTGCAGTTCCTTCTTAAACAAAGAGGTTGGGAATATGTCTTCCCTCGCTGTGAGTCTAGAACCAGGAGCCAAAGATCAGCGTTGGAAGCGAGATGTGAGAAAAGGAGTGCCGTCTTCAATTGGAGGGTTGCAAACTCCAAAGGATATTTGATGCCCTGTAGTAGATTATAGTTAAGCTGCAGATCAACAAAGTTTTGAATACCAGGAGAATGGAGGGCTACAGGAGATAGTGAGGGAAGGTGGAGTGAGCGTTGATGACTTGCCTTTCCCATATTGAATAATGGGCTTGAAGGATGAATAGTCTATTTATCTCTATATCGTCATGAAAAATAAAGACAGTCCAGCAGTTGCAGGATTAATGCGTTCAGTTTCAGTTTAGTTTATTGCCATGTACAGTATATCAAGGTATATCAAGGTAATTAACCTGGTGAACCTATGCTGCACTCCCTCAATAGCAAGATGAATAGATACATGATAAGGGAATAACATTTAGTGTGAGGTAAAGCCAACAAAGTCTGATCAAGGATAGACCGAGGTTCACCAATGAGGTAGACAGTGGTTCAGGTCTGCTCTCCAGTCGTGGTAGGATGGTTAAGTTGCCTGATAATATCTGGGAAGAAACTGAATCGAATGTGTTATTCCATAAATTGTTATATGTGACTGTCTTGCCTGTGCATCAGAAGTTCATGGACTGAAGATGCATTCCAGGGACTTCTATACACAATCTAGAGAGCAATCCTACAACACAATCCTGCAACTCATTTTTCAGCTGAAGCATTGAACCAAGGCCCATCTCCACCCTCATGTATGGGCAAGAAGATTCCATGATACTGGCTGATGAGAAGTAGGATTGGAGAGCTTGGCCACTGTGGAAAGAACGGATAGATGAGCCAAATGTACCTGCAGTTGAAAAGCAAGAAAGGTGCTATTATTGAAATGCATTGATGGTAAGTCCCGCGGCCTTGCATCGCCCAGCGCGGCCTTAATGGCCGCTGGACTTACCATCGCCCGTCAGTGGCTTTGACTTTGACATTGGGAGAAGAATGGAGAGCAGAGGAGAGACAAGACTTTGCCTTCCATCACAGTGAGGAGGAGATTCATTTGATGGATGTTTGTGTGAATTGTGTTGGTGTGTGCCTTGGTTCTTTTCTTGTTGTATGACTGTAGAAACCAAATTCCGTTTGAACTTGATTTGAGGTTCAAATGACAATAAACGGTATTGTATTGTATTGTATTGTATTGTATTATTTGAGGCGTTGGATTATAGACGCTGATGGCTGCTCCCCCTGGCAAGAGAAGCAGGGGCATTAACCTTAAGATTAGGAATCAGCTATTTTGAACTGAAATTAAGAGAGATTTATTTTCTTGGGACGTTGTGGACCGAATGTTCAAGACCACAGGCGGCTGTTGATGCACAGCAACCGAGCATTCTCAAGACAGACAAGTGTAGATTTTTGGAAATAAAAATGTAAAGGCGTGTGGCAGAAAATTAGCCTTGTGGTAATAGATGAACCATGATCTTACCGAGTAACAAATTGTGCTCAACGGCTCTCATGCACAGGCCTTTGTTGTGATCTTAAATCAGAGCATCTCGCTCAGTCCTGGTAACACATTTTTCTGTCAGTCACCATAATTGGAACAAATCATGTAATCATTATCTTGTAGCTGTTTGTCAAGCTCAGTTGTGCTCATATTGGCTATTGCATTTCTCCACATTTCAACAATGGCTGCTCTTTCTCAGTATACTGTTGTCAGTGAAGCAATTTAAGACTTCTGATGATATAAATATACATGTTGTTTCTTATATCACCAGCTCTCCAGACATTGGCACTTTACACTCAACACCAGTCACTGAACTGATGCTCCATAAAACAAAGGAATATCAGTTATCAAACGGTGGGTCAAAGGGCCTTTTCTACGCTGTATCTCTAAATTCTTGAATCTGGTTTATTGTCTTTTCAGGAAGCCAGAAGATAAATTATAATGATTTTATAATCACAATATAATCAAAACAGTTACACAATAGATACAACATTTTCCAATTAATTCAGAGCTAGTAAACCTGATTTATATTGTACAGCTGGATCTCAGATAGGAAAGAGCTTTAGCAGACACTATTTTTTTTAAGTTCTGCAAATCAGACAATAATTATTTCTAAACCACAGAGGGTGAATTAGTCCAAAATAAATTGCAGCTATTAGTGCAGATCAGAAATACAGAAACATAAACCTTAATCCTCCTGTAAATGTGGTTTTCATCTAGATTCACTACCAGCTGTTATTGGACACATAATAATGTCAGAAGCTTCATTTTAATGCAACTTTGTAGAGTTACAACAAATTTTATGTGGAATTTTAAAGTAATATGTAAATCCTGTGCAAGTCCGGCAACCTGACATAACAAAATGTGTCGGAAGGAACTGCAGACGCTGGTTTACACCAAAGATAGACACAAAATGCAGGAGTAACTCAGTGGAACTGGCAGCATCTCTGGAATGAAGGAATGGGTGACGTTCCGGGTCAACTACAGAAGAAGAGTCTCGATTCGAAACTTCACCCATTCAAAGTCAAAGTCAAAAGTCAAAAGAGTTTATTGTCGTGTGTCCCTGACAGGACAATGAAATTCTTGCGTTGCTTCAGCACAACAGAACATAGTAGGCATTGACTACAAAACAGATCAGTGTGTCCATATACCGTTATATACGTAAATACACACATGAATAAATAAATTGATAAAGTGCAAATAACAGATAAAGAGGTATTAATGTTCAGAGTTTTGTCCGAGCCAAGTTTAATAACCTGATGGCTGTGGGGAAGCAGCTATTCCTGAACCTGGTTGTTGCAGTCTTCAGGCTCCTGTACCTTCTACGCAAAGGTAGCAGGGAGATGAGTGTGGGGCCAGGGTGGTGTGGGTCCTTGATGATGCTGCCAGCCTTTTTGAGGCAGCGACTGCGATAGATCCCCTCGATGGAAGGGGGATCTCCATTCCTTCTATCCAGAGATGATGCCTGGCCCACTGAGTTACTCCAGCATTTTGTGTCTATCTTTATGGTACAAAACGAGATGGGATAACAGTAAAAGTCAATTTAAAAGCCAAAGTCAAAAGGCAGTTCTGGCTGATCTTCATTAGCCAACTCTCTGACTTTAGGACTTCCAAAACTGTTCTGTTTTAACTCGCTGTGTCACATTCCAACACTGATTTCCAAATTCTTCCCCTTGCTTGTTGCATCCCAACATTAGATTCTCCCCCGCATATTTGTATGCTCCTTCAAACCTATCTCTACCCCCAAAACAATGAATGGTTGGCTCGAGGGAAGTGAGGGTGTGACCACAATAAGTCCCACTCTCAGTAAAGCTGACGATGGATAAATGATCGTTGGTTGAAACTAGCACCTTCAGTTCCTTCCTACATAAAACATGTAAATATTTTAAATGAAGTCCTACTTGATTTTTTAATCTTGTAAATACCAATCCTTGCCTTAATCACGCGCAACCACTCTAGTCCATCAGCAGGATCCAGATTTGTTCAAATGGATCCCCCACTGTAAGTGCTGGGGAACCTCTGCATTGGAGCAATGTTGGCGACCAGTCTAAGAAATGCCAGCGAGCAGATGCCAGCCACATGCACGGGAATCCCAAACTCGCTGTCATGTCTGTCGGGGAGATGGATGGCTTCACTTACGCCCATTGAAAACATGGAGGCGTCAGAGACCAGCAGATACAGATTCAAGATGATTTGCAAAAAAGCTGGAGGCAATACGAGCGAAAAAAAAACATGTCCTGTTGTGAGCCGCTGTGATACGGTATGCAATGCCTGAAAAGCTAATGCATGCCGATTCAGCGTGAACTTTTGAAGATGAAGGGCATAAATACTTGATAAGGAAGGTGCTGCGGGGCTGTGCGGGGAGGAATGAGGGGCTGACCTGGTGTCGCCTCCTCAGGGCTAGTATGTGCACAAATGCCCACCTGCTGTGCAACATTTCCAGTGATACAAAGCGACTCAGAATTTGCCACAGGATCAACTTTTGCCATCTGTCGGAAGCAGAGCAAAGAACTGGAGAGAGTGGTAACAAACATGTAGCAATGCTTGTTTTGTCAGCTATATACACGATTTGCACATAAAGGGCAATAAGCTACAATCATGGTTTCCACAGCTCAATCGCAATCTTCAAACATAGAAAGAGACCATTTTATCTTTGCAAGTATATATATTATCTTCTGAAAGATAGTCACCATTTCAATTCCAGACAAGATGTTCAAAAAGCTTGTATTTTCTTATGTCTAGTGTACAAAGCTCCAGAGCAAAGCTTCCCTTCTCATGAATTGTGCTATAAGCATGTATGCAGTGATCTTGTTAGCTGCATCCAGTTCGGGAGAACAGTAAGTAGATAGACACAAAAAGCTGGAGTAACTCAGCGGGACAGGCAGCATCTCTGGAGAGAAGGAATGGGTGGCGTTCCGGGGCGAGACCCTTCTTCAGTCTCGACCCGAAACGTCACTATTCCTTTTCTCCAGAGATGCTGCCTGTCCCGCTGAGTTACTCCAGCATTTTGTGTCAACCTTCGGTTTAAACCAGCATCTGCACTTCCTTCCTGGTGAACTCGTTTAATCGGCCGATAGACCCAATGGAAAACAGGTTTAACCGCTTGTCTGTGTAACCGATGAACCCTTCATGTCACGCTTTGCAGAACCGATGTGTTTTTTTCACCAACTCGAATTAACAGAAGGTTAAGGAGCAACAGGTTAATGGAGCGGAATGGCTCGGTGGAAATGTGAGTCCGCGGGGAAAGTCTTTCATTTACAATCAGTCCTTTTCGCATTCAGCTCATTAAAATAAAACTTCACGGGCAGCGCACTCACATCTCTTGGTTGCTTTGAAGTCAGGACAAAGGAAGAGCAAACGTGATTATTTTGCGATTTAAAATTCCGATCAGAGTTCAAATACGTTCAAATACGAATTCAACGTTCTCCCGGCAAGTGAGATACCTCGATAGCAATTATACAACTATGTGTGTTTAAAACTGCATATACGTCTGAGGTAGAAGGTAAAACATAGGGGTTGGAGGATTAACCTTTTCTTTCCCAAAAGCTGAATGTCCCAATTTCCCCCAGAAAAGATAACGTCGCCAGTACTGCCGGAGAGATGACGGAGGCACCGTGTCTCTACAGCACTGATAACCAAGGAGAAGAGGCCAAGCATTGGTGCTGGAGATGAACGCGGAGAGCTTAATGGTCGGCGTGAACAGGGTGGGCCCGGGGGCAGGTTTTTGTGTGGGAAGAAACTGCAGATGCTGGTGCATACGGAAGATAGACACAAAAATGCTGGCGTAAATCAGCGGGTCAGGCAACATCTCTAGAGAAAAATGGTGGGTGAGGTTTCAGGTCGGGGCCATTCTTCAGACTCTTTGGAGGTCTATAGAGGGTAGGGGGGCTGTCCGGGGCAGTCCAAGCGGAGGAGGAGAGTTGGGGGGGGGGGGGGGGGGGGTCGTCACTGGGTAGTGAGAACTCCTTAGAAACATAGAAAATAGGTGCAGGAGGAGGCCATTCGGCCCTTCGAGCCAGCACCGCCGTTGATTGTGATCATGGCTGATCGTCCGCTATCAATAACCCGTGCCTGCCTTCTCCCCATATCCCTTGGCTCCACTCGCCATCCCTTGGCTCCGCTCGCCATCCCTTGGCTCCGCTCGCCATCCCTTGACTCCGCTCGCCATCCCTTGACTCCACTCGCCATCCCTTGGCTCCACTCGCCATCCCTTGACCCTTGACTCTACTCGCCATCCCTTGACTCCACTCGCCATCCCTTGACTCCACTCGCCATCCCTTGACTCCACTCGCCATCCCTTGGCTCCACTCGTCATCCCTTGACTCCACTCGCCATCCCTTGACTCCACTCGCCATCCCTTGACTCCACTCGCCATCCCTTGGCTCCACTCGCCATCCCTTGGCTCCGCTCGCCATCCATTGACTCCACTCGCCATTCCTTGACTCCACTCGCCATTCCTTGACTCCACTCGCCATCCCTTGACTCCACTCGCCATCCATTGGCTCCACTCGCCATCCCTTGGCTCCACTCGCCATCCCTTGACTCCACTCGCCATCCCTTGACTCCACTCGCCATTCCTTGGCTCCACTCGCCATCCCTTGACTCCACTCGCCATCCCTTGACTCCACTCGCCATTCCTTGGCTCCACTCGCCATCCCTTGACTCCACTCGCCATCCCTTGACTCCGCTCGCCATCCCTTGGCTCCACTCCTTCCCACAGATCACTGCACGGAGGCATGCCTTTGTGCTCTGCGACCCCAGGACATGTTTTGAACAAAGACAGGGATTGCCCCTGCTGCAACCCCAATTAAAAGGCGCAGCGAGAGAGTTGCTGCCACTGCGCTTGCAGCGCCGGAGACCCGGGTTCGATCCCGGCTACGGGTGCTGTCTGTACGGAGTTTGTACGTTCTCCCCGTGATCTGCGCGGGTTTTTTTCGGAGATCTTCAGTTTCCTCCCACAATTGCAAAGACGTGCAGGTTTGCAAGTTAATTGGCTCGATTAATCAGAATATTCGCTGCCACGTTTCGGGTCAATGCTGTGTTGGATCTGGAGCTTCGCTCTGTCAGTCTGACCCGCTGCTCACGTTCAACATTCTGTCTTCACTTGGCCGAAAACCGAAGTGAAGCTGAGCTTCAGCGACGAGTGCTTGCCGGAGCCTCTGAGTTCAAGCCTGACCGTATATTTGGTAGTCGCTGACAACGCAGGGGTCATCGCAACCAACCCACCGAGGTTGTGTGGCAAGTACACACGGACCCACTTGCCCCCTGGCCGGCGGCGTCCAGGAACCACTGATTCTGAAACTAATTCCTCGTTTACACGTGTGCGAAGGAACTGCAGATGCCCGGCTGAAGCCGAATATAGACACAAAAAGCTGGAGTAACTCAGCGGGACAGGCAGCATCTCTGGAGAGAAGGAATCGGTGTCGTTTCGGGTCGAGACCCTTCTTCAGACTCAGATGCCGCCTGTCCCGCTGAGTTACTCCAGCATTCTGTGTCTATCCCCGTTTATAGGTTATGGATAGTTATATGTGTGCACGTGTTATACATGTGTACTTTAGATATGCGCATTTCACATACTGTGTACAAAAGGACACGAAATGCTGGAGGAACTCAACGGGTCCGACAACACCTCTGGAGAATATCTCCTCCGCTCCTTAGATGCTGCTGCACCCGCTGAGTTTCTCCAGCTTTCTGTGTAACCCCCAGCACCTCTGGAGAATATGGACAGGTGACGTTTCGGGTCGCCTATCCATGATCCCATCCATGTTCTCCAGGGATGCTGCCTGACCCGCCGAGTTACTCCGGCACTTTGTGTCCTTTCGAGCATTGACCATCACCCGCAGTTCTTTGTTTCGACATCAATGTGCCCGTGTTGTATAAGCGCTCAATATTCCCACTTTGGCTTTTCGCTGCGACTCGAGGGAAAGCTGCAAAGTTGATTTGACGGACAAAAGGACACACAGTGTAGCTCGGCGGGACCGGCGGCATCTCAGCGGGAAAGGAATGGGAGGCGTTTCGGGTCGAGACCTTTCTTCAGACTGGGAGTCAGGGGAGAGGGAGGCGAGAGAGATGGACGGTGATGTATGTAGAGACACGCAGAGCAAATCAATGAATGATGTGCGGAAAGGTACCCATGATCGTCAGCTGTATTTGCGCTGGTGGTGAAAACGAGTTCTGCCTCCCTGGAGATTTGACTTGATGTGATGGAGGTGATTTACTGACGTCCCTATGAAGCCAGCATTTACTGGCCCTTCCCCCTCTCCCCCTCCCCCCTCTCCCCCTCTCCCCCTCTCCCCCCCTCGCTCTCTCACTCTCCCCTCTCCCCCTCGCTCTATCCCTTCCCCTCTCCCCCCTCGCCCTCTCCCTCTCCCCCTCTCCCTCTCTCCCCTCTCCCCCTCGCCCTCTCCCTCTCCCTCCTCTCCCCTCGCCCTGTCTCCCTCTCCCTCACTCCCTCTCTCCCTCTCTCCCCCTCGCCCTCTCCCTCTCTCCCTCTCCCCCTCGCTCTCCCCCTCTCCCTCTTTCCCCCTCGCTCTGTCCCTCCCCCTCTCCCCCTCGCCCTCTCCCCCCTCTCCCTCTCTCCCTCTCTCCCCCTCGCCCTCTCCCCCTCGCCCTCTCCCCATCTCCCTCTCCCCCCCCTCGCCCTCTCCCTCCCCCTGTCCCCCTCTCCCCTCTCCCTCTCTCTCCCCCTTTCCCTCTCCCCCCTTGCCCTCTCCCTCTCCCCTCCCTCCCCTCTCCCCCTCGATCTCTCCCTCTCCCTCTCCCATCTCTCCCCACTCCCTCCTCTTCTACTCCCTCTCCTCTCCCTCTCCCGCTCCCATCCCTCCCCACTCCCCCCTCTTCCACTCCCTCTCCCTCTCCTCTCCCTCTCCCCCCGCGTTAGGTCCCTGGATGGGGGGTGTAAGGTGGTGCGGGGGTCGGCAGTGCCGGACACGGTGGTGTGCGCCTGCGATTGCCCCCATGGCCAGCCGACCCCATGCACGGAGCAGAACAAACTTTGGAGAAGAAGCTGCCGATAAATAAACACGGCTCCACGCCACCGTCTCCGCAAGCGCCGAAGCCACGTGTAGAATAGAACTGAGTCCTGTAGAAATTGCAGCCGTGGGACTGTGTGCGCGGCTCACCATTTGTGGATGGTGTTGGCATCATTGTTTATCATCTGCTCTAAAAGTGGGGATGTAGGTGGGACCCACCAACCCAGCCAACCCCAATATTACAGGAAATGTAATTCCAAGTTCCCTTTCTTTAACAACCATATGATTCCAGGCCACGCCTTTTCGCCTTTAACCACCCCGTCTAAATACTGTCTGGGAAATGTAAATAAAACCACATTGTCGTCGGCGTCAGCGTTGCCCCTTTAATTGCCAGTCCCTGGAGTGGCATCTGCCGGCGGCAGCAGGGGAGGACCACAGTGAGCAACTCGGTGCCGCTCGGTCCCCGCGTTAACGCGGCACAGTCCCACCGCCGGCGCTTCAGGTTCGGGTGTCGGACAGCGGTTCCCGGAGCGCGTCCAGGGGAGGAAGCTGAACCACGCAGGCTGATGCTGACTGGGAGCGGGGCTGCTGGAGGGGTGTAGACAGAGGCGATGAGTGCAGTAACTTGGAGGCGAGTGGAAGCAGCAGAGAGAGCGCAGTAGTCCGGGGTCCGAGCCCGGGGAGGGGGGATGCGTTGCGGGCTCCGCTTCTGGCTTGTCTCGCCGGCGCTGTGTGGCCGCCGCGGCTCGGGGCTGCGGAGGGAAGCGGCGGATGGCAGCGGGGCGGAGTGAGCGGCTCGGCGGGGAGCTGCGGCCGTGGGTCAGCATGAGCGGAGTCTGGGCGAGCGGCTGAACGCAGCGCACCTGCCACCCGCCCCCTCCCCACAGTCTCCGGACCCAGGTGCAAGTTTGTGCAAGCCGGCGGAAGAGTCGAGGAGCCCCCCCTCTGCCCACCCACACCCCCCACCCCCACCCCCCGGCCGTGCGCATCGGGCTGGGATGCGGCGGATCCACCGGGCCGGGCAGACAGACGTGTGAACTCGCCGCTGCTCCGCACAAGACAAGGATGCGCCTCCGACTCCTGCGCTACCTGTTGCTCGACCTGCTGGGCTTGTGGTGCCCGGTGCTGGACTGCATTACCCAAGGCAAGGCGGGACAGCAGTTGGGGGGCGTCGTGGCGGTGTCCGGGCAGAACACCTCGAAGGAGCCGGGCTCCCCGGAGATGCCCCCCGCGCCGGAGAGCTGCCGGGGCTACTACGATGTGATGGGCCAGTACGACCCGGCTTTCAACTGCAACACCAGCATCTACCAGTACTGCTGCGGGACGTGTGGCTACAGATACTGCTGCCAGTTCAAAGAGTCCAAGTTAGACCAAAGCATTTGCTCCAACTACGGCACCCCAAACTGGGCGAATGTCAGCAAATTCCCACAGAGGCCGGACGAGAGCGCGTTCGACCACACCAGGGATAAGACCAATTTAATCGTGTATTTCATATGTGGCGTTGTGGCAATCATGGTCCTGGTGGGGATCTTCACCAAACTTGGACTGGAGAAATCGCAGAGACCTCAGCGAGAACTGAACGTGTCGAGGTAAGGCAGCCCCCCCCCCCCCCCCCCCCCATCAGTACACGGGACACCAGTGGCGCAGTTCACCGACTGGTTAAGGGCGCAGAGTCGCGAAGCCGCACTTTCTGTCTGAAGAAGAGTCTCGACCCGAAAGGTCACCCATTCCCTCTCTCCGGAGATGCTGCCCGTCCCGCCGAGTTACTCCAGCACCCTGTGTCTCTCCTCGGTGTAAACCAGCATCTGCACTTTGTCACCGACCCCGTTTTATGAGGAAGGATCTGAGCGAATAGGTGGTGATTAACGACGGGTACACAGCAACCATGCAGTAGACAATGATATCGGTGTCTCTGCGCCCCACACACCGCGCCGCCCCACTACCTCCGATTGTCTCCAAAACCCCAGTGTTCCTGACAATGTATTTGTACCCAAGTTATTGCATCCTGAACATTATCCACGCACGCTAAATGTCCCCTTGCTGCGTAGATACACGCGGCGAGTGCTCTTTTTAAAGTGCGCCGTTTTATATTTACACTCGCTACCACGGGAGCACTGACTTCGGAAAACATCACGACCACAAACTTGCTTTTTGACTAATCGCCCCACGGACTTGACAGGTTGTTCGGATGAATCAACGTAGTTTTAAAATAATAATCACACTGCGGCGCTGTTGATATTGTTGGCACTACAGACATTCCTGGCTTCACACGGGGACGGACCTGTTGCTTCCAGTGTGGATCGCAGCTCTCCCCGACTTCAAGAGAGAGCGAGATAAGGCTCTTAAAAATAGCGGAGTCAGGGGATATGGGGAGAGGGCAGGAACGGGGTACTGATTGGGGATGATCATTGGATGGCGGTGCTGGCTCGATGGGCCGAATGG